>JAAGOF010000209.1:9732-110586 GCA_010645155.1 Tigriopus japonicus | reverse complement strand
AGGGGCCCGCCAAACAGATGTAAGTAGGTTTTGGGGCCCACAAATTAGCGATCAAAGACCTTAGAGCACACGAGAACAGCACTATGGATGGCACACGGGCCAATATTTTGACTGTACCCATTGCACCTGAGCCCGTAAACGATCACCCTTGGCCCCACAGGTTGCCAACCCCTGAGTTATGGTCTTCCCGTTACCGTGGTAAAGAACTAATGCGGGATTACAACAGGCTGGGGAACGGATTAGCTGGTCGCCGCTCTCAATCCATGGTATATCCAAGGCATCATTGGGCTCTTCATACTCATGTGGTTGTTCCAAATGAAGTGATTACTAGGGCCTGGAACTACTTTCTTTAAAATATAAAATATCTTAAAAATATTTCTCCATTTTTCTTCGTTTTTTCAAATATTTTGGTTCGAGAAAAAATTAAATATTTTCAGTTTGAACAGGACGCACTCGATAAGGGAGGGAATGAAGATTTTAGTACAATGCTTTTTTCATTCGTGTGACAAACTGAAGCAATATTGGTTGATCTGCAGGGCAATAAACTTCAAGTTTGAGTTGTGACAATGAAATGTAAAAGAAAAGCCAAAATTTTGTGAACAACTCATAGAAGGTGCAAGAACATAGTACATAATACGGCTCTCTTAGTACTCACTGGAACTACAATTTTGAACCCTGAAGGTTTATAGATCATTTTGATTTACATCCTGATCATTCGAATCAGTTTCAAACACGTTGGGCTCTGGTAATGCTGGACCAAAATTTCGTTTTGTTTTAATTATGCCTACCAAAACCAAAAGTAGACATGCACTATGATTAATGGAGTTTGGTAACAACATCTAAAATAATTTTTTTTTTGGTAACTAGCATCCGGTTACATGCCCTATGATGAGTCATTTTTAATTAAGTGAACAAAATACTGCTGAATATCATGTTCAATAACTATGTAGTATATATTTTACCTCAAGCTTTCAAAATCACCAATAGATGGTGTGAAAACGGGACTAAGAACTATGCACTAAGCTTGCAAGTCTTTTCTCTTAACATGTCTCACTTTCTTCGCCATTTATACCGTGGGTTAAAATCATTAAAAGAGTTGCCTGTCAACATTGTCTTGATTAAAAAACGAAGCTTTATGTAATGTGCGTCATTTTCACCCCTACTGAGAAATCAAAAGGCGATAATTTCTGACAAAAACTTAGCCTCTAATTGTTGTTTTAAGATTTTGTGCACCGTCACATGAATTGTCAATCAAACCACAGCAAATAAAAGAAAATCCATTTTAACTACTTACTTAACTTACGTTCATTCTTACTTGGTCTCCTTCTGACGCTGTTGAGCAAATGAAATGCTCATCTTTGAATCCTGTGTTACTAATTGCACTTTTATATTTCAGGTCAGACAATTAGGAAACTGCAACATTTAAACGTGAGAAATACATTCATGTTGAGCGGCCTAGAACAGAGAGTACTAATCTTGAACGAGAACTTAAGATTCCCGTTGTTCTTCCTTACGTACATTGAGACTTTGATGAAGCCACTGCAAACAGTTTTAGCATTAAATAAATATGATTCCAACAAACTTGGGAGATTTTGATCTATTCATATGCCTTAAAATCCCCAATAGTTCTCTGGGCTTGTTCCATCAGATTCTTCTGTGGTGAAATTGGGTTCTTCCGTAGTTGTGCCATTTGGAAACGTTGTGGTATAACTTGGTTCTTCTGTGGTTGGCCAAGGTTGAGCCTCACAATTGGCATCCCACGGCCAATTGCAAACATTGTAGACCGGATCAAAATGGAGTCCATCGGGACAATTCAACAAAATAGGCATTGACCCTTCACACACGTAGAATTGAGAACACTCATAGGGATGGGGGATGTAGGTGGTAAAGCCTTGGCTATCAATGGGACAAACAACGTCAATCTCCCGGTCTTCCAATTCCAAGTTGGACCAATCTCCTTCAGTGTTTCCACCATTTCCTGTGGTTCCGCCCTCTTGCGTGGTCATGGTGTCTTCAGTGGTCCAATCTCCTTCAGTGGTCCCGTCATCTTCAGTGGTCCAATCATCGTCCCCGGTGGTCCAATCGTCCTCTCCTGTGGTCCAATCATCCTCAGTTGTTGTGTCATTGGGAGGTTCAGTGGGTGGATCTTGGGGATCACACTCCACTTCTTCAGGCCAATTGCAGACATTCTCAGTGGAATCAAAGTATAAGGGATAGGGACACTGAAGATGGATGGGAGTTTCTCCGACGCATTGAAAGAACTTGGAGCAATCATAAGGATCTGGCAAGTAATAGGAGTACCCATCGTTGTCGGGTGGACAGATCACGTCAATTTCCGCCCAAACGGATCCGACCAAAAGAAGAGTTAAAACGATTTTGGCAAACATTTTGTGTTACTTCTACAGTTGTCACTGATAGGACAGTCACTGAATTGAGGCTTTAAATGTATTTTTCAATGGGCTCAGAGCATGACGCAAGATGTTTAAGATTAGGCGTTCTTCTGAGAATTTCAGAAATCACCCAATTAACTCGTGTTAATAACAGATTTACATACTTTTGTAATGAGACTGATGCGAATGTTGAACAAATATGTTGTTTTCAGTGCCACTAAAAACTTTACCAAATGGGTTTTAACCCAAGAGCGTGCCTTTTCAATCAAATTAGAAGATCAAAACAAGAAAAGTTTGACATTTGCTATGTTCTTGAAATTGAAGATCAGTTTTTGAGCTGCTTTTTGACAAACTGATTTGCATATCTGGCATGAATAAGCGTTCTGGCCAATCACTTCTAAATCCTTTTAGGTTATTTCATTGTTATAGTCCCTTGACCTTGATGTTTCCAGAACAAGATGAAAGATAAGATTGTTCGAAAAATCTTGGAAACAATTGAAACGTTTGTCTGAAAATTGACAAATTCAAATTCAGTTTCAATTGTGCCTGGAACCTCTTTGTAGATATTATTTAAGCACTGATCCCTCTGCATTACTCACAACGGAGTGTTTAACAAGAAGCAGAACCATACAAACTAAGTAACTTTGAAATGGTTGAAATAATAACATTTGCTCACTAGATCAAATTCAAAATGCTACGAGCCAGAAAAGTTGAATCCTATGTTTTGAAGTTTTCCCATTGAAAAGATGCTTTCTGGTCGCTTGAATGTGAATCTGACAAGCCTTTTGTAGGATAGTTCATAAAACACTTGAGAGGTGGAAAAATTACGAAGCTTTTTATTTCTATGTAAACTATATAATTTTATTTAATATACTTATTATATATTACATTTTAACTATTTTAAGTTCTATTTTTAGCTGTTTATCGACAGCCTGTATGGACTATTTTGAGGTGTTTTGGAAACACTTGGAAGGCAGCTTAGTAGCTTCCCAACTTTTTCCAAGGTGACTCAATTTAAGCAAGAAGAAAGAAAAAAGTACTTTTGATAAAGGTTGGAGAAAATATAAATATCACATGAGACATTTTGTTAGAGAGTTTTCAGGTGAATTGTTTGTTATTGATAAGTTTCAAAGTTGAAATACGATTGAGGCACCTTCTACCCAACGAACATCTTTTACTAAATTGACCTCTTTTGCTCAAAAAGAGGTCAATCATGACCCTGGATGACCAAGACTAGTCATAACAAAGCTTCATCCGTAATCCAGGAATTTTCCGAGATCCTTGGATAACTCAGGTTTTTCAGTTGCTCTATTATGCATGTTTGAGTTCGGCGTTTCAATTGTGAGCTCTCATAAATTCAATTTGTTGCCCCTCTCTTTTTAAGCACCGTCTACTTCTAGAATAGGGCCGTCAACCACTGGGCCGCGGCCCACATTTCAGCCCCCGGCAGATTGTGGAGCTTTCAAGATATCCAAATGTAGGCCTCAGAGTCATTCATTGTGTGCCTTTAAATTGTGGGCCTTTGGAGCCTTGGACCTTTCTTTTGGTGCGCCATCAACATGACATAATGACATCCGACCCTGCTCCAGGATTATAGTTCCAAAGTGTCCCCTGTTGAAAAGAACAACTGTATAAACTAGTTTCAAATGAAAACATCTCAATCCGTTATCATAAACTCAAATGACTAGTATCAGTTTCGGCTTGACAACAATGTTGTTGAGGTAATGGACTAGGGGGTAAGTTTGAAAGGTGTACGTAGACTCATCATATTGACGTATCAAGCGTGTAGGTACGCAATGATCAACGTTTACTTGAACATCAACCCATTGCAGCCTGTCAGACTTAAAACAAATTTACATCAACAAATTATATGTTGATTGTTGGCTCTGCATGACATTTAACATTTTGCAATTCAAATCCTTTGGGAACAAGCTTGAGAAGCATAGAAATATTTGTTCCCGCTGACCCAGCATTGCAGTCACATTGAAGTTATGTGAAGTTGAACGAATTAAGTAAGTAACGAGTTGTATTCCTTCAGTTGTATTGACATCAACTATTTTGTACTTTTGTAACGCCTTTAATGTCAGAATTTGAGCTGGGAAAGAGTTAATTCGTAGCCAAAATAAGGCTTTGGGCAGAAGTTTGTTATTTTCAGTTTGTTTTTCTTTGACCTTTGTTTGGCTTCCTTAAGAACAGTTTTCTTTTGCACAAATTGTTATAGAATTTGAAAACAATTGTAACTATTAAAATTCAATATAAAATGCATAATTCGAAAAAAATTGTGCAATTTATTTTGTTTATGGATTTTGAAAAAAAAAAAACATTCATTCCTTTGTCCTCTCTCTACCTCTCTAGCTCGCTCTTTCGCCACCCAACATATTTGTTAGCATATAATCTTTTCAATGAGCACTACCCCCATTTTCAAAAAGCCTTCATAACCTTAAACCTATTAATACAATACAATTGCCAACACAGAAAATTTGCTAAATATGACTAACATGACCAAAAGTTGCAGTTTTGGTGCAACTTGCATTTTGCAACTTTTGTTGAGGTTTGAGGTTTTTCTCCAATTTTCTTTTACGAGTTAATTTTCTATTTTTGGGGTTCATTCAAGTGAAGTTGCGGTTTTTGTTTAATTTTGTCAGTCATTGCCTCTTAAAATTTAATCAATAAGGGCTCGGCCGATCTGATTCTGCCTTCATTTTTGAAGTGTGACGAGTTTTCAATTGAAGATCGAGATTTCACTGGTTTAAAAATAATGCGATGGTGTCAGTCAACTACTTTTATGCCTTGATTACATCTACTTATTTGAGATATAATCGAAAAAGTACACTTTCGTAGTGCAGTTGATATGCAAAGCAAATTGAATGGATGTTTGCGGTATTTTGTTTTTCATATTTTGTACCTGCCTGTTGCTTCTTTAGTACTATATGAGATCGCGGACATTGAGTCGTGCTGCGCAGGTGGACCGAAACTTGAAAAGCTCAAAGTTGCTAAAAAAAAAAGTAGGTGATTCTGATATTTTTGGTAGCTGCATGCAATGTACCGATATTGCGACGTACCAACGTGTTTTAAAATGCGCTAAAAAGTACTCTGGCTTCCTGTAAGAGTGAAATAAAAAAAAACAAATTTTCACCAAATCTCACATTTATGTCAGAGGGCCAGACCTAATCAGGGTTCAAACTTTATTTGTAGACCAATTTCAATCATCCCTCTTGCCTCGCTTGACTCAATGAACACGTAATTTATTTTAAAAACATTTACATGCTTTTGATTCAAGCAAACTCACTAGCCGCTATCATGATCGATATCAAAGGACGCACGATTGGGATTTTTATGATTACCGCTTTGACCCTGAATTACCGTTCCGACGCGGCCAGCCGTCCAAACTAAAAGCGTCGTCTTGCTTTAGTCCAAAACAAAAAGAGCAACTTACGAGAGCGAAAAAACAAAAGACCTTTCATGATTAGCATCAGAAGATGTTTGAACGATGTTATAGGCAACCAATCAAGAAACCCACCAATCGAGCGACCATGGGAATCCAGACTAAAGCCAAGAAACAACTAGATTCAACACGCAAGCTTAAGTGAAAAAATGTAGGAATGAAAGCACCAAACACTGACACCGTTCCAAAACATTTCGAGAAAAAATGCCACAGCATCAGAAACTTCAATTCTTGGAAAGATTCTTCACCCCTATATCAGAATTGAACTTCTCAAAGAATCAGGTCAAATCTCGGTCAAACAGATTGCAGCTACATCAATAGCCAACCTTGCAGTGGATTGCCTGCAAAATTGGAAATCCCATCCATTAACCACCTCCAGAATAGTGCTACATTTGGGATCCAAAAGAACAAGACAAAGCCAAGACAGAACATTTCCCCCACAACCTGTCAGAAACTCCCTCTTGGGACGAATGGTGGAAGCATATGAAGACCTCCCAAAATATGTTCGTGATGAACCCAAGAAACACTCGCGGAAATGCCTCATAAAAAAGCTAATGATGTATTTTTTTCTTTTTCCTTTATTCTTATATAATTTCATATCTTAACTTACAACCTCTCAATTACCAACAAACTTACTGACCATTGCATGGTCAACGCTACGATCATCGGAAAGGTCGATAAAGAGAATTATATATTCTTGGATCTACTGGGTAGATCTATTCGATTTATTCGATTGGTCTACTGGGAGTGGGCGATCGGGTTCAGACTTCGATTTCTTAGTTGCCGTCAATGATGTTTTTTTGGAACAATTGATGATTCGTCCCACCCATATTGGTGGAAACGTTCTAGACCTTGTTCTAACAAATGAGGCAAACTATGTCAAGTACATTCAAAATATGTGGGACTTATCGCTCAGCGACCATTGTCTTATTGAGGTTGGGTTGTTGATCGGACACAAAGAAGAGGAAACAAAATCGATACCAGACTTCAAAAACGCTGACTGGATATCCTATTCGAATTTCTTAAATCAATTTGACTGGCTATCAATTGTTGCTTGCAACAACGTTGAAGATTCATGGTCGGTATTTCGGGACGCGATGGACCATGGACGAAGGTGTTATATTCCCATGAGAGAACTTAAAGAGAAGAGGCGCCCACCCTGGCTAACAAATGATTTGCTGAGAGCTACGAAGAGAAAGTCACGCAGGTGGAAAAAGTTCCAGGTTACCAAAATCAAATACTACCATGATGAGTTCAAAAGGTTGAGGTCTGACTTGAAAAGAGAAGTCAGGTTGGCGAAAGTCAGGTTTGAGGAACGCTTGTCAAACACTGGGGACCAAAAAGCTTTTTATAACTATGTAAATAGCAAAAGAAAGGCCAAAGAATCCATTGGCCCACTCGTTGGCCCACACGGAACTATTGTGAGTGATCTTAATGGTGTTGGAGACCTCTTAAATGAGGAATTTGCGAACACCTTCGAACGTTTGCCGACCCATTTTGCGGATCCACCCAGTGCACGTTTTCATGACGGTTCAGTCACATTCTTGACCTTCTCATACTTGGATGTTCTTGAAGAAGTGAGGGGACTCAAGCGCTCAAATAGTTCTGGACCAGATGGGATCTCGCAGACTGTTCTTAAGGCACTTGGTGGATCAGCAGCCCTGCCCATGTCCATGATTTATAACAAGACAATGATGGATGGCGTTGTTCCACAAGATTGGAAGCGTGCAAATGTTATCCCGTTGTCAAAAGGAAAAGATACACGAGACCCCAAAAATTATCGCCCTATCTCTCTGACCTCGGTTGTGGGGAGGCTCATGGAACGGTTGATTAAAAAAAGGATGGTCAACCACTTGGAAGGAAACGAAATATTGTCAAGCAAACAACACGGCTTCAGAAATGGAAAATCATGCACATCGAACCTAATTGAACACTGCGATCAAATTACTCGGGTCCTTGATGATAGGAGTTGTATGGATACCATTCACCTGGATTTCTCTAAAGCATTCGATAGTGTCCCACATTCCATTCTGCTCAAGACCTTGTGGAATGTTGGAATTGGAGGCCATCTCCTAAATTGGATCGGTGACTGGCTAACTAATCGAAGACAACGGGTGCTGGTTGCCGGTCATACCACTTCATGGAAGAATATCTTGTCCGGCGTGCCCCAAGGCAGTGTTTTAGGACCTGTCCTATTCCTTGTGTTCATCAATAGTCTCCAAGTATCCCCTGGTACTAGCCTGGCGTTATTTGCCGACGACGCAAGGATTTCTCGACGTATTTCTTCTCAACTTGACGTGGATCATCTCCAAGCAGATCTTGACTGCGTTCAGAACTGGGCAAGGGCCCACGGGATGCGCTTTAACAATTCAAAGTGCGTTGTTCAACGTTTTGGCTCGACGTGGGTTCCTGTTCGTTATAATATCAATGGTGAGCCTCTAGCCCTTGTTGAGGTACACAAGGACCTCGGCATACAAATCGACAACAAACTAAACTTCTCAAACCACGTTGCTTACGTTTCCTCAAAGGCAAACAGGACGGCTGGCTTCATTAGGAGACATTTTACAACTCGGTGTCCAAGAGTTCTCATTAAACTCTTTAATACATATGTTCGTTCGTCTTTGGAATATGGTTACCCGGTGTGGACCCCCATGTTCAAGAAAGATGTCATAAAACATGAATCCGTTTTGCGCCGTTTCACGAAAGGGTTTCCATGCGTGACTGGGCTACAATATTCCGAACGCCTCTCTAAGTTTGGAATTGAGTCCCTGGAACGCCGTAGGGAGAAGAGTGAGTTGTTGTGGACCTTCAAGCTTATCAGGGGCCTTGTGACCGTGGAAATTGGACAAAAGAATGACACGCCCTTTTATTACTTGAGGGACAAAATTCATCGAGAAACGAGAGCATCATTACACGAACACCTCTGGACCCCCCATGCTCGTTCCATCGCCAGGGAAAAGTCTTTTTTAATTAGAGTGATCACAAGTTGGAATGCCCTCCCTCTACTCATGCGTTCGGAGACTTCGTTCCCTTCTTTTAAACGACAGCTTAGCCTTTTCTACGACAATTTACCAAATATTTCATAATCCTTGACTTATTCACCCCATCTATATCCATCCTACCTTTACTCCCCTATCAACCACTCTGTGGTGTTGGAGTGGTTTTAACAATAAACAATAAACAATAATATTCTGCGTCCTTACAAATATATATACTCAAATAATGACCCGATGGAAGTGAACAAAATGATATGCCATGGACAGAATCAAGGCTCAATGTGACCTATCTTTCACCATATTGTTGATGAATAAATCCCACATAGTTGGAGCTTTTTGATGAAAAGCTTACAAAATTTCCTGTTAACATCGATCTTCTTTGGACTATAAAGTGATTCATCCGATTTCAATCGGCCTAAATGGTTTATGGGGTCCTTAAAGTCATCACTGCTAAGTGTTGTTGAAGCGTCAAAAGTGATCTAATGTCCGCAAAATTGCTGCCTTGTTGTCATTGGCTGAGAGGGCTCAATTCTAAACCAATACCTGACTTTGATTAGATTAGTGACCTCACTGAATCGTTGGCTAATATGGCCTGATTAAGCACTGAACTACATTTTTCTCCAAAAATTGATGTGTCAGCTGGCCAAAAACTTAGATTTACAAATGATTGACTGAAAATTGACTAAATACAATCCCCCTGAACTCGATCCATTTAGGACTCAACTTGTCCGACATTTTGTGTGCACTTGCACAGGGTTAGCAAGACTTTTGTACTGTTTAGTACAGGATTGGCAAGACTCGTCGGGATAGCAAAACTCATTAGCAAGACTTTGGTTCATTCGAAAGGAAATGTTCTGATTCGTCGAGAAAAGTCTACTCCCAAAAAAGGAAAAAAAATCTTGCTAACGCTAACACCCAAATTCACACGAATTTATGCACACCATTAACAAGAATATCAGTGGGTAAACACGCAACCTCGGCTCAACAAGCGTGTTAGCTCCAGTGTTAACGGAAAGTCTTGCTAATGGTGTGTGAGAATGGTGTGCGCTTTTGAGTAGTAGGTGGGAAGAGTTCTTGCTTATGGTGTTAACAACCTTTGCAATGTTGGCTCCACTGTAGAAAAGCTTGCTATGGATGTGCAATTACAGTTCTTGCTAAGGATGTGTATTGAACCTCTTACGGAAGTCTTAGCCTGGTATCCATAGTGCTAGGTGGGAAGAGTTCTTGCTTATGATGTTAGCAACCTTGACAATTTTGGCTCCAGTGTAGAAAAGCTTGCTATGGATGTGCAATTACAGTTCTTGCTAAGGGTGTGTGTTGAACCTCTTACAGAAGTCTTAGCCAGGTAGCCATAGTGCTAGGTGGGAAGAGTTCTTGCTTATGGTGTTAACAACCTTTGCAATGTTGGCTCCACTGTAGAAAAGCTTGCTATGGATGTGCAATTACAGTTCTTGCTAAGGATGTGTATTGAACCCTTTTACAGAAGTCTTAGCCTGGTAGCCATAGTAGTAGGTGGGAAGAGTTCTTGCTTATGGTGTTAACAACCTTGGCAATCTTGCCTCCACTGAAGAAGAGCTTGCTAAGGATGTGTAATTACAATTCTTGCTATGGATGTGCGATTACAAATCTTGCTATGGATGTGCGATTACAATTCTTGCTATGGATGTGCAATTACAATTCTTGCTATAGATGTGCAATTACAGTTCTTGCTATGGATGTACATTCAACTTCTTACAGAACTCCTTAGCCTGGTGCCCCACAATTAATTGTGGAACCAAATTGTCAAGCATATGTTCTTTGGGATGAACTCGCATAACAAAGCAATTGTGAAAAAATGTCGGATTATAAGAGAACGACCCAATAACGTCATGTGGATGTGATTATTGTTTAATTATGCAATTCAAATTTCATAAGCATCAACATAGACAATGTTTAGTTTTGTAGTCAATAATATAACTAGGCAGCTGGTACTTTTAATAAGTTTTGCCTTTCCTAGATTAGGATGTCTCCTTATTTTTTCAGTGATAACAAGAACTCTTGCTATCACGGCATATTTTAGTTTACACCTTTGAGCAGTAATAGCAAGAAATGCTTGCTTTAACTGTACAGTGATGGCTGCGCAATTCCGGGATAGCAAGTACTTTAGAACCGTTGGAACCAGCTATTAGAGTTACTTTTCTTAAAGTAACTGCTTGTCTTCTGGTCACGTGGTATTTTTTTGGCACTGATTGGACTTGTTCTTCATGTGTTTTTGAGTCCCTAAAGTTATTTCTTGTCAACCCTGTGTGAAACTGCCCGGCTTGCTATTGAGGGTTTAGTGCGTAATGGTGTGTGGAAGTTTCCGACACTAACTAGCATAGATAAATAAATCAGAGATATCTCATTTCTGACGTCACCAAAACCGCCCTTTACGAGGGATTACCTAACAACATTCCTAAAAGGGATGGTTTCAGAAGGAACGTCATAGAGGGCACTACCCTGTTTGTAAGGCAAATATCCTTCTTGTAGAGACGCTCTACCTTCTTGAAATTTGATTCTCACATACAATCCAGAAAATACAGCCTGCGTCTTCTAGAGGTCACGGATCTCCGCACTGTCACGGCGGTCTGCCTGCTTAGCTTGAACTGAGAAGTCTGGGGCTGGTCTGTGCTAGAGATACTAAAAGGCAGAGATTGGCATTCAAATCTATGATTGCCCGACCAGGCACGGACTGTCTGTGACGTCATTCATCATGCGGGAATCCGAAGTTCATGATTAAAGGAACCTTTTCTTCTAAGAAACACATCTAAACTATTTCGCTCATTTGATAGTGCGGTCTGGTTGGTAAAAATCCTCAAGCCTGCTGCAAATGTGTCTAAGGTATTTACCTGATATGCTAAAAGTGAATTCCAATTAGTGTGGAGTTTAAACAAGGGCCGATTTATGTCACACAATCGGGTGATTGACAACGAAATCTTAGTAATCTTAGTGAAATATTGGCTTGCGGAAGTCTTTTTACGGGAGGTTTCAAGGTAGGGTTGCATCTTGGAGAATGGGTGCTTTGCTCTTGTATTTAAGCAAACACGAATTTGAGTTTGATTTGCAACCCTGCTCAGAAGTCACTAAAGTCAGGGATGCCTTGCCTTTTGGTGCTCTTTAAAGAAAAAACAGGTTTATAAAGACTGGTAGACAGAGGGGGAATATGATTTTACATAGGTAAATTGGCAACCCCACCATTAAGTCAAAGCACTACAAAATCAACAAAGAAGTACTCTGGTGTAGGGGTGGGCGAGAAACCGGCGTCGGTGTCGAGGTGTCGACACCGACACCGGCTTTTTTGGATTTCGGTGTCAGTGTCGACACCAGGTCTCCGGTGTCGACATTTCAAGGTTTCGTGAGTTTTTTGAAAAGTTCTGCATATAACGCCAATTTAGTGTTATCACACATAAGGCTTCCAAAACAAAGATTTATCATATCCCCATCCATGGTATAGGGTGTTGGTACACACCAATCTACCAAATATGTGTTTGGCAATTTAAATTTAATGGGTTGTTCTTGGAGGTGCACTTGACACCAAACAGATTTAACCATAGAAATTTCAATTTTCACCAATAGATGCCGCCCTTTTTGCGAATGTGATGGTGTTCTGGTTTTTAAGTTTTAGTAATTTTTGATACAATTTTAGTATAATTGCTTGTTTGCAGACATTTTGGAATCTTCGGTTCATTTTGGATTAACCCAATTGTTTTAACTCATTCATTTTGCTCATTTTTTGCGAATAATTTTTGGGTCTAAATAATTAAAAAATATGCAATTCTTTCTCAAAATATTAGAAAAATTGAGAAAAAACGGGTAAATACTGTAAAAAAGAATTTAATTCCGGCCCCTAGCTGTAAGTGACTCTAAAATGGAAAGTTATCACTTACCAGATTCTCACTCTTCATTTGGGGTTTAAGAGTTACCAAAAAGAGTGGAACCTTTTACGTAATTGATAAAACTTTTGATGATTTTTAGACTTCAAATTCCTATATGAACTATTGGTGTCAGTGTCGTTATTGGTGTCAGTGTCGACATCGCGGTGTCGATGGGAAACTTCAACGTCGGTGTCAGTGTCGGTGTCGAGGTCAAAATTGACCGTGTCACCCATCCCTACTATGGTTTGTTATTGCACTTCGCTACGAAGTAATCAGCTGAATGTTCAACAGAACTAGAGGCGTCTCTAAACAGAACGCTCTTGACCAATCATCTGCATGAACCATCGGGCCTAGGGCAGCCAGTATCTATCTTAGTGTATTTAGTCTGTGCTAACCAGTTTCAATAAAAGGGATGAGACGTAGCGTGGTTAGCGCAGTGTCCTATAGTGAGAGAGGTCCCAGGTTCGATTCTCCTCCCCGACCTTTCTCAAGGAAACTTTTAGACGTTAATCCACACCCACAGACGGAGAACCATTCTGATACCGGAGTTGAATTGCCTATCGGAAATGATTTGGACGATGTGATGGCTGGCTTCGCTGGCCGGGCAAGGCTCAACCCTCCGACCCTAGCACCAACAATCAATAACGTGTTTGAATGGGGCCAGAATTTTGTCTTCAGTCTATGGAAACAAATATTACTCGAAAACTACTTCTGCTTTTCTAAACTTAAGGCTAAAACTAAAGGTAACTCTAAACTAAAGGTATATACAAAGAAGTGCAAAGGTCTGAATTGGGGTAATGGTGACGGTGTGAGGTCCGGACGAAAGAACAACAAAGGAGTGTTGCCAGATATTTCAAAATCAGTAGTTTCAAGTTAAATAATGGCAAATGCCAGTGAAAAGAGAACATTTACCTGACATTTTAAGTATGTTCTACTTTCGAAACAGATAGAAAAACGTCTTAAGATATTGCCCAAAGGATAATTTTCATTGTTCAATCAAGCAGTTTCAATCTAAAATTCATACTTGCAAGTCAAGTTTTCCATTGAGAACATCTGAATTGCTTTAAATCATAACAAATTAGGCTTTAAA
This sequence comes from Tigriopus japonicus, assembly GCA_010645155.1. NCBI lineage: Eukaryota > Metazoa > Arthropoda > Copepoda > Harpacticoida > Harpacticidae > Tigriopus > Tigriopus japonicus. The sequence continues at coordinate 96,772 of JAAGOF010000209.1, read as the reverse complement.
ATTTGTTTGCTGAAATGCCAAAGCATGACAGTAACATAATTTGCTTCCATCTAGCCGAATCTGACCCTCTTTTTGATAATTTTTTGGTCGTAAATTTCTGGTATCACTGGTTCCCTCTTTCGACCGGACCTCTCATCGTCACCATTACCTGAATTGGAAGGTCTTCCCTGATTTAAGGGTTTCTCGGGTCCCACGTTCTGATTGGTCAATGAACAACTTGCGCATGAGATTGAATGAAAGAGTGGAAATATTCATCCCTTTTCTTTTTTGGACACCCTGATCATCTCCACTCCACATGAGATTAGGAGGGCAAGGAGAAGCCAGTGGAGCCAGCCCACTTCACTTATAGATGTAAGGGAAGGGTTGCACATCACGTGCAATTTTCAAATTTGTGTTTCTGGACCATGCTTGAGGAAAAGAAAAACATGCCACAGAATGTTGAAATTTCTATACGTAGTAATGTGCAACTTTGTATCTGTAACATGTATCTATTGGATTGAAAGCCATTTCGCAACAATTTTCTTGGGATAAAAGATTTCAAGATATGCCACATCTAGTCATGCTGGGGCAAGTTCTTCATTGACCAATCAGAACATGGGGCCCAAGAAACCCTCTAATCAGAGAAGACTTTGAAATCCAGACCTTTGCGTTTCTTTGTATATAAAGCCTTTATTCTAAACAAAAGTGTTAATGACTTGAAACTACATTTACGTGTACAAGATTACTTCATTTGAAGCTTTAAGTTAACAAATTTAAATATTTGAAACTTTTCTATGGCATTGATTTCGTAAAATTTATAAATAGTAAGTGTTTGTTTTTATGCAAGCATTGGCCTTCACATTAGAACGTTTACATTCTAGAGAGCTTTGCTCAAAAGGATGTCAGCGTTTCGTTTTATGGGATTGAAAACCGGTTAATGAAGCGACGAAAATCGCTTTAACGGAGTTTCTACGGTACACTATGGTCAGTTGATGAACCCAGAATTTACACATATGGCTAACTATTCATTTTTGAAGATTATTTTAATCGAATTCACTTTTGGCAACAAGTGGTCAGATTTTGTGACACTTAAGATGACCAATATTCAATCTAATACGTTAAATTCTAACACTATGGTCCAACAGAAAGTTTTTAGAAAAGTTTTGTCGAAGCGCAACTTAGTTTTTTCCCCCGGTCATTTGGTTGCTTTTACGAGAATCTTATTTTTCCCTCAGGCTTGAACAAGATATTTACACTATCTAATATAAAATGCGTTTCCAAGAGGAGAGAAAAACTGAACACACTTCAACACATCAGATGTTTACTCTCTCTCCCGCAGTCATAAAAAGGCAATCAAATGTACTGGTTAAGCAACCTAAAAGCAGCAGTTATTAAGCGGCATCAGGCTCCATCGTACCCTTGGCTTAATCACCAATGAAACGTAGCATATGGAATCTTTGTCGTTCATATTCTGAGCGACATTGGCCTTGCTTTCCTCCCTTCTCATCAGAGAGAAGCTTCTTACTTTGCCCCAAATATCACCCTGAAAAGCGACCAATGTTCCAACTCTAATCCTGGTCCAAGGCTTCCAAACTCGATAAGAAACAAGAGAAGAAGAGAAGGAGGAGGAGGAGGAGAGGGAAGAACTAAAAAGTCTTGTATGCTCTCCCTCTCCTCTCTAGTGTTATAGCGCGCCTCTCTTTGTCGCTCTCCTCGCCAAGTCTCAAGGGAACTTGAACCTCAAGGAGAAAGAGGAGGAAAGTAGTCAGCTGAAATTCAGAGAAACTCGATGAAATGTGGAACAGTGGTATGTTTGTGCTTGTATCGTTGAAAAGCGGCGCAATTCAGATTCTGGAGACCTTGTTATGACTAACTTCAATCCTGGGGTTGGCTTGTTATCTCAGAGCGGCCATAAAATTAAGATTAGTGGCAGAGTCGTCGATGGGATTAAGTTCATGGGCGATTCAAGACCTGCTTGGTAGTGTTTCCGGCCTCACACGGGTTGAAGATGGTGTTGGGTTCGGCTCAGTATAAAAGGCAGGATGATGAGGTTCCTGTGGATGAAGATGTGACCTCAGTGGGATCTGATAGACTCTGTGATGCACCGGATGGCGGGCATGTCCGGTTTGTGGACTCCACAATCCGGTACCATTTGGGATCCACCTCATATTGGCATTCCAGGTCCGGATTAGAGAAAGGTTTGATCATTGTGTGTGTGATCTTGACGCTCTTCAGTGTGATTATGGTGGTGATAGTTTCCAACAACGCCTCAGGGAAACAGTTGTACTATCTTTCCCACAACAAGCAATCCAATGCAACTTCAGTAACAACTCAGTCTCCAGAGCCACCCAAAACGTTGTGCTTGACTGAAGAGTGTGTCAAAGTCGCGGGGACGATCTTGTCAACAGCAGACCTTTCTCAAGATCCTTGCGAGGATTTTTACCAATACGCTTGTGGGGGATGGGAGCGAATCAACCCAATTCCAGATGGCCGAACCTCTTGGAGCATGTTCGAAAAACTATGGGAAGGCAACCAACTTGTGATGAAGAATGCTCTGGAAGCCCCAACAACCGCAAATATGAGCGCGGCAGAGCTGAAAGCCCATGATTACTATCAATCCTGCATGGATGATGAGGGCAAACTGGAAAAAGAAAGGGGCAAACCACTACTGGAGCTTGTTGATTCGGTCAAGATTGGAGGGTGGCCAATTATGGACGAAACTCCCATTGCAACAATGAAAAACATGGCCACCTTTCAAAACCGACTTCAATACCTGCAACATGATTTCCAGGCTTCTGGCTTCTTCACGTGGAGCGTTGGAGAGGATGATAAGAATTCTTCCCTTCATGTGATTCAGATTGATCAAGGAGGCCTGAGCCTTCCAGCAAAAGAGTATTATAACCTAGAAGATAACTCGTCCAAGCCTGTCTTGGAGGCATTCAGGGAAATGATCGTAGAAGTGGCCGTCCTTTTGATCAAGGATAAGGAAGAGATTGAAACCATTCCTCATGCTCGAGAGGATGCCATTCGACAAAGAGCCCAAGGGGTTGTTGACTTTGAGATCCAGTTAGCCAACATAACAATCCCCAGTGACCAAAGGAGGAGTGAAGAGACTCTCTACCACAACATGACCGTGGGCGAATTGCAGAAGATTGCTGGATTCTTGAATTGGACCACATTCTTTAGCAATGTCTTCAGTAAGGTTGGTCGCAAAATATCATCCAAAGAAAGAGTTATCGTTTATGCCCCCACCTACTTGCGGAATCTCACCAAACTCATTCACACCTACATGACCAATGACTCTCTCCGACTGGATCTGGAGAACTACATGGTCATGCAAGTGGTTAAGACCTACAGGATGGCATTATCCAAAGACTATCGTCAAACAGGCAAAGGTTTGGAAAAGGCTCTCCTAGGTAAAGAGAGTTTTCCAGAGCGCTGGAGGGTTTGTGTCAGTGATACAGACTCAGTCATGGGCTTTGCTTTGGGAGCCATGTTTATTCGGGACTCTTTTGACGTCAAGTCCAAACCAGAGGCTCAAGATATGATTGACGGAGTCAAAGAGGCATTTCGAACAAGCCTCAAGACACTAAAATGGATGGATGAGGAGACTCGAGTGGCCGCTTTGGAGAAAGCTGATGCCATCACGGACATGATTGGTTATCCTGACTTCATCTTGGATGAGAACTCACTCAACCAGAAATATGAGAACTTGAGTGTGTCTGCTGGGGAGTATTTTAAAAACAATCTTCGCTTCCATGACTACGTTCTTAAGGAGAACTTAGCCAAGCTGGACAAGGCAGTGAACAGAACCAAATGGAGCATGTCTCCACCCACCGTCAATGCTTACTACACACCAACAAAGAACCAGATTGTGTTTCCCGCAGGTCTTTTGCAAATCCCCTTTTTCAACCTGGACTATCCCCGGAGTCTCAACTATGGGGCCATGGGTGTGGTCATGGGTCATGAGCTTTCACACGCCTTTGATGACCAAGGTAGAGAGTACGATGAAAAGGGAAACATGAGGAATTGGTGGAACAATAAGACCTTGTTCGAATTCAAGCGTCGGACCTCTTGCATGGAACACCAATACTCCACTTATAACCTAGGAAGCACAGACACGATCAGCGGCACGAAAACACTGGGCGAAAACATTGCCGACAATGGAGGACTAAAAACAGCTTACAACGCCTATCAACGTTGGCTCGAGAAAGAGACACTCCATGAGCAACCTCTTCCCGGAATCAACCTAACACACAATCAACTGTTCTTCCTCTCGTTTTCTCAAGTGTGGTGCTCCAAACAAACTCCTCAAGCCAAAAAGCTGCAACTCTTGGACGACCCGCATTCCCCTGCCAAATTCCGCGTTATTGGAGTATTGTCTAATTCGAAGGAATTTGCGGACGCTTTTCAATGCAAACCTGGTACAACAATGAACCCGGTCGAGAAGTGCGAAGTTTGGTGAATGAAAGATTTTAACGTGGACAACTCCATGCCACAAAAGTTGAAAGAAGAAAAAAAGATACTCCCTGTTTGTTGTTATCACCGTCAGTATTAGTTTGCTTTGTTAGAACGATCAATTACTCACTTTAACTGTGATGTATTTTCTCTCTTATGACTTAGTTGTTATTCTTATGTTCACTCTAATTGTCTGAATGGTTTTATTGGATCAAAAAATACTCAAACCACATCTATTTTTCAATTCGTGCCAACCCCATTCAAACTATTCGTCAGTGTAAGTGTCTAAATAAAGAAAGAGATCCGACCCTAACTTTAAAGTACGGCTACTCTAAATTGTCTTTTTCTTATCCTTTCCTCAAATTGTACATTGAAATGAGGCCTTCTGTGTTGAAGCAGCGTAGACAGGGCAATCAGCCACTCGCCAAACCGTCCAAATTAATAAAACCCACTAGCTCGTTCTTACTCGAGAATATTTCGTCCTGAACGGACTTGTTTGTGGCAACCGTCACCACGCCCAACCCGTTGGTTGCCACAAATACTCATGTTCAGAACTTGCAATTAGTTTTACCTAGTTTGCCAAATAGTTGCACATGTTAATTGAATTGGTTGTCACAATCATTATTTGAAAAATTCACTAGGAGCATTAATGCTACCAACATCAAGAAATATATCTACATGTATTTTGGATTGTTTTATTGCAATACAATCATTGTTTAGCATTACTTAGGTGATTCACTCTTCGAAGGTTTTATAGCAGGCATATCCTTCGTCATGGAGATGACTCAAGAGAAATATGTATTTCATTAGGCAGAATGGAATATGAAAAGGTATATATCAAGCAAGGTCTCACCTGCAGAAGAGCGCAAATGATTCGTTTATACTGAAAATCATTACTCCAATTACTAACCTCCCACGTTCTTTTTTCAAAATTACAGTTTAAGAATATCGAAATATTAAGGAATAAAAGTTAATGTGTACAAAACTCTGTTGGAGCCCTTGGCCATACATGAGATAATGACTCTGATGCAAAGTCCTTTGCATTTGTGCCTTAAGGGGCGAAGGGAAGAACTTTGGATGGGAATGGTATCCCAGCATGTGTCACTTTTAATCAGGGTTGCCAGGTGGCCGAATCCTCGGCCACTTTTGGCAAAAGTGGCCGAATTTGAAACCCGGTGACCGAAGGAAAAAAATATCTCGGCCACTTCCAAAAGTGGCCGAAAATGGCCAAATTTGGAATCTGGTGGACAAAAAAATATATTTCCTCGGCCATATCCAAAGGTGGCCGAAAGGGGCCGAAAATAGCAAAAACATAATCAAAATAATTATGAATTTTGTAAAATGAATCCTGCATTGATCTGAAATCTTATTACATTTGAACGTGCCATGTTTTGCCAACCAGAGCATAGACATCTAGGTATACACAGACTTGAAACATTCAGTTTGTGTCCAAAAATTGGGCACTTGCAATATTTCAAACTTTGATACCATGGTCAATTTTAGAATTAGAAACGCCCTTAGAAGAAATTTTTGGTTGATGTGACTTACTTTTAATGTTAAACCCTCTTTTTGAAGAAACTTTTGGTTACTCAAATCATAATCATAACTGCTAAACTAATCAAAAATGGACTAATCAAACTCAAACATCCTAGCAATTGATAAAAAATCCTCATAGTTTTCTAGATCTGAAACATATCTCATTGTCAGAGCCATCAAGTTTTGGTAATTTTTTTTGCCAAATATGTAGTATTTTTGGTAATTATTTTGAGAAATAATAAATTAACGAAATCAGATTATTTTGGTAATTTTATTTGCACTTTACTCATTAATTGCAGAAGAAACTGACATTTTCCTATACTCACATCAACAATGAAGCCTTACTTCATTGCTTGGAATAACTGATAAAATATTCACATTGTTGAAACTTTAACAAATTCTCTCTGCGTCTATACACAGTTTTATTATGCCATCTTTTTCCACATCTTCCTGAAGGGAACAAACAATTTCACTATTTTTTGCAATTTTCCCAATTTTGTAATTTTGAAAAAGCATCACAAATTTTAGTAAAAACATGGTAAATTATTATTTACAAGTAACTGATGGCCCCAAAGATAAACTAAATATTTTTGTTGCAATTGCAATAAACAATGTCGCCTTGCTTCCCAATTTTGATTTTGATTGATAAACTTATCTTTTTCTAGAAAAAAATAGCGGGACAAGCAATTTTCCCATATTTTTGTGTAAATTTTCCCCATTTTGGTAATTTTGGACAAAAATTGAAGATTTTGGTATTTCCATTGTAAATTATAATTAACAACTATCTGGTGGCCCTGCTCATTGTGTTTGATAACAATTTTAAAGTTCAGTGTCTTTACTTGGAAATATTGGAACTAGGAATGTTATTTACGAGACTGGGCCAAATGTTGATTGAGTGAATTGAAATTTGCTTTTTTGTAATACAAGCATTTTTCAGACTGTTTTTTTCCAAATTTTTGGTTTTAAACTAAATGCTTGATTTTTTCAATTTTTTTTTTCAATTTTTTTGAAGAAAAATAAAAGAGAAGTTTTTTTGACGGATCGATTCAGATTTAAGCGAAAACGCCATTTTCAGTAAAAAATTGTATTTCATTTTGTGGCCCAAAGTGGCCGAATTTCAAAGCAAAAGTGGCCGAGAGGTGTGTTGGCAGCAAATCACAACAAGAAGTAGAAGGAAACTGGTTTATTGAAATTGGGATGTGGAGCCGACGAATACGAATAGACATTATGGATATTCAAGTCTTGGGTTGGAAGTGAACTATTGGGAGGACGAGTATGAGTAGGAGGTGTCGAAGCGGGAAACTGGACATTCTTATATTTGAACACATTACAAGAGGCTTCCCTAAGACTTGGCAACCCTGCTTTGAAGGATGGACCAAGAAGCACGGGAATCATGAAGTGGGAGGCTAGTAGTAAGAATTATGATTTTCAGAAGAAACGAATCATTTGCGCTCTTCTGCAGGTGAAACCTTGCTTGCAATGTGAAAAAGCTGTATTTCCATTTTCAGCTCAATCGAATGATTGAGTGAGAAGTTTTGCTCTTTCATTTTTATGTACACTAAGGAAAGCAAAGAATGAATAAGCTCACCCACCCCTTTGTGGTAAAACGATTACCAGAAAAGGTCTAGTTCAGGGGTTCTTAAACTTTTTTGACCCAGGGCCCCCTCAGAGCTTCTTGAGTAGCCCGGGGCCCCCTTGATCTCAATCAAATTTAACAGCCTTTCTTGAAATTCGCCTTTCAATTTACCGTACCAAGCAACTTCAATGAAATTTAAAGCACGAACGTGGTGACAAATGAAAAGTGCGTTGGTTTAAATTTAAGGTAAATGAGGTAAAAACCTTTAAATCCAATAACCCTATACTGATTAGGAATCTCAGCACGGTTACTTCCCTCAAAGCCTTGCAAAGTTTCTTTGGGTATCATATTAGTTTGGAAATTGCAAATTCAGATACTCAATCATACTCTTAATGGAATATTGTGTTCACGGAGTTATGTCTGATTGTGTAGGTAGGCAGAAGGTCGGTATGGAAGGAGGATAGAGCCTCATCACAGAGGACGATCATCCGTGATGATCGTAGTATTTTGGGTTTAACTGTCAAATTTTTGCAAATTGATACTCAAATATGAAAGAAAATATTTTTTTTCTTTGATGCCATCAGAAGCAGGGATGGCAAATTTTGGCTTTTACTGAATTTCTGCCATTTTCTGCCACTTGGTGGCAGAAAGTGGCAGAAAATGGCAGAAAGTGGCAGAAAATGGCAGAAAGTGGCAGAAAATGGCAGAAAGTGGCAGAAAATGGCAGAAAGTGGCAGAAAATGGCAGAAAGTGGCAGAAAATGGCAGAAAATGGTAGAAAATGGCCGCTAAAGGACAAAATTACGCATAGACTGATGTTCAACTCAATTCAATGTTATTCAATGTCGGGCATTCCTGATTCAAAAGTTTGGAAGAGCCCTTTCAATTTATGTTGCAAAAGGGAAAATGGGAGTGATTACCGTATCATTTTACGGACCTGCTGCCGTCTGTAACTGCCGTTAGCAGTGTAGGCTTGCCAAAAAAATCTCAGTTATCAAGGGTCAGATTTTCGAAAAATGTTGCATTTATGGGCAATGGCATGGTTAATGTATGTTGAGAAGTATTGCAAAGTAATTTGAAAACAAATGGAGAACTGGAAGCCTTCAATTAAACAAATTATTCATTTTTAGGTTTAGTTGTCCCAGAAACCGATCTCCTCTGACCATCTTGTTATTCAAAGTTGGGCATTCCTAATTTCAAAGTTCGGAAGAACTCTCTCAACTTATGTAGCGAAATTTTAGATAAAAGCAACAAAACATACTTTTTTGCAAATACAATGTCAAGAATTGCTATTTCAACTTCAATTTGTGCAGATAAGAAAGGCATTGTTGCAATCACCAGGCCTAAACCTTCGTTTTAGTTACCTTGCACGCTCATCAGAAACACAGGTCTTCCGAACTTTTTTCCCGCCAAAAATCATGACGTCACTAGTAATTGCTGTAATAAGAACAAAACTGTTTTTTTGCAAAAAATGTCAAGATTTGCTAATCCAACTTCAAGTTGTGCAAATGAGAAAGGAACTATTGCAATTACCAGACCTAAATCTTCGTTTTAGCTACCTTCCACACTCATCAGAAACACACGTCTTCCGAAATTTTTTCCCGCCAAAAATGATGACATCAATAGTAATTCATGCCATTCCTAGTAATGCCATCCTGTAATTCCTCCTGAAAGGGGCACTGGTTATGTACTAAAATCCCCGAAATCCCGTACCGCCAATCTTGTATTTCTTCCTAAAACATGCCAGTGACTAAAATCAAGAAAATTAAGTGACCCTAAATTTAAAAGACAACCGGGACAAGTTGGTTTGCTTTATTTCACAAATTATATCAATTTGCCACCCATTGTAGGGTAGGTCTCTTAATTTACCACAGGATCGCCTTGCTCATTGTTGGAAGAGCGTGAATTGGTTTTGACGATGACGTTGTTCTTCAAAAGTGCTGATCGGAACACCAAAAGCTGGGCACGCCTCTCATACATCTGACCCATTTCTATTGCCTTCTCAAAAGTGGCGTTTCTTTGATCCACGTCCTGGGCGTACAAGGCCTGGAAATATGCAAAAGAACACATAATGAAACAAAACTTTCACATTCAGATCAACACTATGCGTGAAAATTGAGCTGGAACTAAAACAATGTGTTCTTTCGAGTTGGAACTCAGTAGTGTCAACAAGATCGATAAGGGTCTTTATTGATCAAGTCTTTAGAAACGGTGAGGTGGCTGCTACTGAAGAAACTCATGTAGCCAGTAAAAAAACGAGCTCAAGAGCAAGAGATGGCGCCGGCCCCTTTCAACTCACTCTGAATCTAATCGGCAACGGAATGACTACTTTATAATTTGTTACCATTCCGTAAAATATTAAACCTAACCTGACCTAACTCAAACCTAACCTAACCTAATCAAACTTAAACCTGACTTCAGCATAATCTAATGACAGTAAAAATATAAGCCAAAACAAATTAGCGGAATACATGCTTGGGTTACAAACAACCCGTCAAAAAGGAGTGTGACGTCATCTAACTTTGGTTTTCAGCTGTTGCACACGTTGTTGATGTTATCTGTGGGCATTTTGCTCAGGGGGAGCACATTGATTTAAGGCTTGCTTGGGCAGCCAGCCGGCTGTCTGCTTGTATTTCGGCAGAATTCTTAACAGCCGTTCAGCTGATTTTTTGGTGCTTGGTTGCCTGTCTCGCACTCACTCACGCGACAATTTCAGAACAATGCGCTCTCTGGCGAAATGTAATGGTAAACCTGAGTTTGTCGCCCCCCTTGATTTTGCTCCCTAATATTCAGCGGAGCGCGGTAAATAAGTCACATCTTAAAAAGTTCAGTGTAAATAGGTCACCATAAAACGGTCAAGGTAAAAAGGTCACGATGTAAAGAGGCCATTGTTAAAAGGTGACAATAAAAAGCCACCAGAAGGGCCCTGGTATGTTCTATGGTTGAATATTGTTCGATGGGACCCAAGAATAACCAAGTAGAACACTATTATGTTAAGGCCTCATACGGTCTCATAAGCATAGTCGACAAGATGTAACTCCCAACAGATTTTTGAACAATGGTCCACACCAAGGTTGGATCCGTTGAACCACGCAGGGTGTCCTTGCCCCTTTAGAGTCAAAATTACACCCATCTTTCTAGATATGCCCATGGGCATCTAAGATATTCTGAATGGAATATACAAATACTCAGGGAAAAGGTATCTTTTTTATTGTGACCTTTTCACCGCGACCGTTTTATCTTGTGACCTTTTTACCATGACCGTTTTACCCTGTGACCTTTTTACTGTAACCTTTTTTTCCTCGTGACCTATTTACTTGTGACTGATTTGTTTGTGACGTTTTTACTTACAATCCTATGTAGCAAGTGTCGCTTACAAACAAGGGCAGAGAAGTCTGACAAGAATCGAACATTTATTTTGGATATCTTGCGATTGTTAAAGCATCATTATCATCCATCATCTCTTCATTCAGAAATAGGCGTTGACGCATATATTGCAGTATATTTTTCAAATCTTTTTTGGTTAGTTGTCCCACCATGTGTAGTCCCACGAATGGATCTTTCGTTCTGGGAGTGTTCAAGTATGGGTGTTTCGGAAAACATTACTTTAGGAGAATAGTATCAGTGAAAGGGCAAGTTTCGAGCCTTAACACTTTCTTCTTCTCCATGACAAAGACAATAAAACTAAAGAAACATGTTTGTAATCTGCTCCATTTACCTTGTTATGACTGTCGATCCTGGCCTGAATCTGTCCGTCCAAGATGAGGGTCATCAATTCGTCCTCCAAATCCACCAGAGTGGTGTTGAAACACGAAGCCATGAGTTTCAGATCGGCACAAAGAAACGGGCTAAACAATAAAGGAAGGATCATTCATTAGCAATCATCTTTAGTAATTTGCTTCATGCTAAAGAACTGTACCTGAAATATTGTACTAGACCTCTATTTCGGATCATGGTGTACAAAGTGGAAACGTGGAACGCCAGGTAGATGTCCAACATTAGGTTGGGTTTGCATTCCTCCAACAACTTCAGGCATTTGCCGTATTTACTCTCATAGAAATTAAAAATGATCTGAAAATAATCACGATAACGTTTCATTTAGATAGATACCGTAGATTCCCAACAACTGAGGCTTAAAACCATGTTTAAGCCACTACAATATGAAAGGAAAATGGGCAATAACAATGATGCAAAAATTGTTTTCGAGCCTCGCTTGTTCTACTTGTTAAAATAATTTTGCAAACTGAAGACTTCTTTGTCATTTTTTTTCATTACCCAAAGGTAGATCTTCAAAAAGAATTTGGAAAATTCTGACATTTAGGAAACTAAAATTTCTATATCCCAAAAAATCAGAAACGAAAAAATTCGACTTTAAAATTATCTCAGTATATTTGTCCTATCTACTTTAAGCTCTCGGAAAAGTTAAATTAAGATTATTACTTTCTATTTTTACCCACACCATAGAATGTAATTCAAGGACCACTGAATGTTTATCTTGAATTTAACATTCGCCAATTGAAGAAATTTATCAATCGAAACGACCAAAATATTAGGACAATTATGATATCAGATTTCTTTTTTAAAGCGACTTACCTCTCTTAATTGAGGATCGAGCTCCAAGAATAGCTTGAAACTGGACGACGAGATGACCTGACGCTGTAATTCAGATCGATCAAATGTGGCCAATGCACATAATCCTCCGTACGTTCCCACATTCTGGAATATCAATGGGAATGTGTGGGTTTAAACAAAAGAAACTAAGAGGAACCTGACCCCGACGTGATTCGAACACGCAACCTTCTGATCTGGAGTCAGACGCGCTACCATTGCGCCACGGAGTCTCTATGTGCCTTGTGGGGCTATTCTAAAGATTAAATTCGAGAATGACGTGATATTTGCAATGAAAACACAGCTGGGAACTGAAACGCAGCTTCTTTTCATTTGTAGTGCTTCCAACCGGTGACAGACACGTAGAGTACATGAAGTAAGTAGCAACTATTTAGATGATGCTCCAACTGAACAGTTCTCTCAAAGGGATTTAAAAAACCGGAAAATTCAGACGTTCTTTTCATTTCATGGTTTAATCAAAAAAACATGTAAGGGCATAAAAACATTACAAATATAAATTAGGACCAAGTTTTTGGACCTTTAGTTAAAAAAACGAGGCAGAATTCTACCTTGAGGTTTCTGACATTCTTGAAATGTGTCAGAAATATTGAAGCTCTTATGTGCTGGCCACTTTTATCGAATGCGGTTCTAGACTTTCCACATTTTCTTAAAATTACTGCACTATTTCATGTTTGTTTGAGGTAATCAAGAAAGGTTACTTTTACATGAAATTGAGGATTGATGGATGCCACTATGTGATTGACAGGTTTTAGACTATTTCAACCTGTAAGATAACGTGACAATCTGGGCCATCTTGCGGTAAAACAACTCTTGAGTGTTTTGGCAAGTCTATGGCCCAAGTCATTGATGTATCAGTTCGATCTCTTGATTTTTCAACTCAATGAAATATGAACATAAAAATTGAAATCAATTCCAAGATCCAAGTCGCAATGAACTTTTCAAGTTTCAGCTAAGTCCGGTCTACACGTCCAACGATCCGTCACATAATGTGACAAATATTTACCGAAATGTTCATAATATTCGGTAAACCCAATGACGTACTATGAATGAGTCCTACATAAAACATTTCAACAAATCTTTGTCAAATTATTTACCAATTTTAGGCCTTTAGGGCTAGCTCCTCTGTTTTGGCTCCATCTAGCGCCAGATTTTGCAGCTTCGATTCAATTGAATTTCCCTATCAGAGGCTTTTTTTTTTGTTGACATACCTGCACAAACTACCCCCAGACTTCTCAATTCTAGCTAAGCAGGCAGACCGCCATGACAGTGCGGAGATCCGTGACCTCTAGATGACGTAGGCTGTATTTTCTGAATTGACCCTGAGAATCGAACTTCAAAAAGGATATTTGCGTTACAAACACGGTGGCGCACTCTATGACGTTCCTTATGAAACAATCATTTTTACCAATGTTGTTAGGTAATCCCTCATAGAGGGCGGTTTTGTCAACGTCAAAATTGAGATATCTCTATTTTATTTATCTATGGTACCTGCGCTGACATCATATCGGGGATGTCACAGTAATCCAGATTGGCGTTGAGAAAGTGCTTGGCCGCACTCTTGTATTTGGCATTGGCCAACTCCGCTAAACCGTAGGCACAATGAAGTCGCGTGGCAATTGAAGCACTGTCCACGCCCTTCATGGTGCCTTCGGAGAACTCTGGAGTGGACATGGCCTTGTTCACATAGGAGATCACGTGGGACCAATTGCGCAAGTAGATCGACACCTTGATCACGTTCAAGCACATCTGGATCACGTGACGTCCGGAGGTGCAATAATCTCGAGCCCGTGAATAGCATTTCAGGGCGTGACTGAGGTCGCCACAATCCAGGAAATGATCCCCGAGGTCGTCATGACCACGACGAATGCTCTCTTTGATAGAGTTGCTCTTGTAGTTCTTCAAGTCCGTGTCCAGTTTCTCGAGCTTGAGTGCGGCCTTCTTGGCCTTTTGGTCCATCCAAACTTGATCCAAAGGCGGGATCTTCTCCAAAGCCGAGGATGAGCCCGCGGCCAAATCCGGCAGATTTGCGTTCGCACCCGAATCCGAACCCGGTCCACTCAAGGCATTCTACGGAGAGACAAAAAAAATCGGTTTGAGGGACTTTCAAAACCACAAGTGGGCATGGTTCCTTAGAAGCTTCTCCAGATTTCTTTCTCATTGATTATACGAAAAGGCAAATCAAAAAGAATGGGCAATTCGGTTGGATATTGGAAAAAAATAGTCATTAGTCATCATTGGGGAGCGAAAAAAATAATCTTACTTACAGATTAAATTCCAATTTCTTTTCCCAATTTTTAACTATTTCGTTATTTTGAGCGATTTTTAATCTGGTTTGCACATTTTTCTGGAACTTTGCATTCTTTTGTAGATTTTTGTTCTTTTTCAACCTTTTCCGTACTTTTTGTGGGTTTCAGGAAAAAAAACGGAATATTTCCTCAACTTTCAGAAATTTGAGCTTCTCCAAAATTACAATTAAATTCTTAATACGTTCTATTGGTTGAGGGAAGAGACTGTAATTGAATACATTCCTTCCTTCACAAAAACATCCTTTAAAAAGGTCTCCAGATGCTCAAGATACACCGAAAAATTGCAAAATTTCACCTGTTAAACGACTATTTTAGCATTTTTCATCTATTTTGTTAAACAAAGATGAATAAAAAGTTATCTTGTCATTGTTATCAACTACATATCTGCTCTCTACTCATCATATATAAAGCCTAAATTTTTTGGTGAATATTAGGGGGTGGATTTTAAGTTGGTGAAAATGGCAGGCAATTTAACGATTCGATTTTTATAGATAAAAAGACTAATCAAAACGACTAAAATTAAAAATAGCTCGTATGAATATCCTGTACTATGATCCGCAAGTTTGATGGCTTAAAATTATTAAAATTGATCGTAGTGTGGAAAACAAATGTCAAAATTCAATTGCGCTTTATAAAACCATTTTTTCCGACAAAATTGTTAATGAACCGGCTTGTGCATGTCCTTCAACAAGCTTTAATTAGTAAATAATAATAAAAGTATCCTTTTCCGTTGCAAATTTACGTCCTTTGAGTTCAAAATTGTAATTTCGTCAGCATTATAATTTCATTTTGACAACGATCATAGTGTTGGGAAAAATGTTCAAAATTGATTTAAAAAATCGCGAAATAGTTAGAAATGATCAGAAATGACAAAAAAGTAAAAAAAAAAATTTACAATGCAAGCCAAAAAAATATTAATCCACTCCGATTTACTTTACATCCGAGTCTTCCGAGACAAAAAATAGACCAAAAAATTACGGAAGCCACATATTTTGTTAAGGTTGTCACTGGAAAAACCTACTACTAAAAACCACCACCCAAAACATAAACGCCCTTCTTTGAACCCCTCAGAAACTGTAAAGAGTCGTCTAAGAATTCGACAATAGAGTAATGAGACAGGAATTAAACTCCTTACAGAAACCTTCGTTGATTTGAAGTGAAGCCCATTCTTGTAACTTACGTGAGCCTCCACGAGTTTGCGATGGATTTGAGCGTACATTTGAGTGTTGTAGGTGCTCATCACGTATTGAAGGGCCAACTTCAAGGCCTCCAATCGCAGACAAGGACAATGTTGGGCTACAAACATCAAACGAGACAAGCGAGCCAATCCGGAATAACCTAAAAAATGTTTGGGATAGTGATGTAAGTGGTTCCTTTTTTTTATATGAGGTCCTTACAAGCTACGTTTGCATTAGAGGGTGCACCAGTAAACATTGGGCAACGAAGAAGCTCATACAATAACTTATATCTTAAAGTTAACTTGATTCAGTTAAAGCTTAATTTCATGAATTACACTCAAAAAAAAAAAAAAAGAAGGCTATGTCAATCTAAGTCCGCTAACGCCTCTAAGTTGCCGCAAATGAGCCTAGAATAGGGCTCCGAAGCAAAAAAAACTCATTCCAAAAAGGAATAGGCGAGGTTAAATTAAAAAAAATGATTGATTTGATGGTAAACTAAGCAAAATCAACAACAGGGCCAAAAAAATTTTGTAAAAAAAATTACCAATAACTAGAATTTTTGTAGCTATTTTGGGAAGTAATATAACGTAATCGGATTTTGGGGTAATTTAGCTAGCACTTTTCTCAATGATTGCAGTAGAAACTGATCTTTTTCTATACTCCCATCGTCTGAAAGTCTTACTTCATAGCTTGGAATAACTAGTGAATTAAATACATATTGTAACATCTGCAATAAATCCTCGGAATCTTTTTTTTGCCATTATTTTTCTAAGTCATTCTAAAGGGAACAAGCAATTTTCCCAATTTTGCAATTACAATGTAAATTATATTATCAAAATATCCAGTGGCCTTGCACATCAATAGTATGTTAGGGGAAGTCTCTTCAATTCTTTAGAAACACTTCTAATCAATATAAAAATGTGAAATTACCAGGTGCTTGGGTTATGTTCTCTTCATTACTTATCATTACGCTAGTTGGCATTGCAAGCATCTCAATCAGTTCCAATCTAGTCATTACAGCTTCACAAGTACAATAAGTGGATCATTGCAAGTCATGTATGGAAATCAAATGTCCAAATAATTAACAAATTTGAATCAGAAAAGCCTTCGGTATATGTGTAAATTCAACAATGCTGCTGACGGGGACAACCGTCTTAGCTTGTACCAAAATCTCGGTCAAAGATGAATGAATTACCTTGGACGTAGGTCTCCAGATCGAGGGTGGGGTTCTCGACCATGGCCAAAGGAGGTTGAGGTGGGCCTCCTCCACCGCTTAAAGGGTCTGCACCGCCGGGTAAACCGCCCGATTGGGCGTGAGGCGCCCGAAACTCGCCCATGTTCTCGTTGCCATCCTCGACGTCAATTTGCATGGGCTCCACCGAAGGCACCAAAGGCATCACGCTCTAGATGAGTCGATTCAAAGAAAGAATAATGAAGCGGAGGATGAGGCAGAGGCTCTGATTCGAGGACAAACAATGGAATGCTAGTAACTATTTGGCTCGCTCAGCGTGAATTTTTTTGTTGTGGGTCAGCTGATGAGTTTTGAACGTCTGGCTTGTTTTTGCTCTAGGAAGCGTTCTAGAGAAGCGCAACCAACGAGAGACTCCGTGGTTCGCCACAAAAATCATTCCGTGAGATGGATCCTGTATAGTAGGTATGTAATATGTAATACTGCTGTATGTTAGGTATAACTTAACCTAACCTAACCTAACCAAATGTTAACTTCAACTTCGTTTATTCCTTTGAAAAATGCATTATATTTATCTGAGTCACGCAACTTATCAAAATTTCTCATGTCATTTATAAATCAGTGTTTTTAAAGCCTGAGGAGTCTTTTTTATATTTCAAGGAATTTTCGACGAGAACGTGAAGTTGAAAAGTACTGTTCCCAATTCATTTAAATCCCGCTATTCACGGGCAAAAAAACAACGATATAATGTCACCTAATACATGCTTGATCACAAATATTTGAACGTTTTCTTTCACTTCATTATCAAGCCGGATCTTATCCAATTATCTGTTCCAAAATATGTGTGAAATCCCGAAGATTAATAATAATAATAATAATATTTATTGCGACTCTTGGTCATGTCATGGCGTGTTGGGAAAAGGATATATGTAAAATCATATAAAATGATAAAAAAGACATGTCGAATGTTAAAAACACGTTAAAATCGTTACGTAAAATCGTGATATCACAGTGAGTTGACTAGAATACATTTCAGGACACATGGAAGAAATGAAGCGGGGATTGACAGACAGTGCAGATACAGTTGGGTAGAGGTAGATGATGAAAATTTTGGTTATTGCAGTAGAGAGGGTGGGTCAGATTGAACAGATCCTTCGTTAGTTCCCGTCGTTGATGGAATTGGGCAGGAAGTCGGACGAAGGTGCGTGATCGCCAATATTCCGAAGGGATGTCGGGCCAAGGACAATAAGGTGTTGTCAAGTCCTTGACCGGGAATGACAGCATGTATCCAGACATCGCCTCCGGAAAGGTCAGGTTCCTAACACTGTTGGACACTAACCTTGCTAGGCCGGTGGTGAAGGGCTCGGTTTCGCATGGGAAATGCGTCCATGCATTATTGGCATATTGGGGCACGCAGAGGCATCGTTTGAGGAATTTGGTATAGGTAGCATCGGCGGATTTGAGGGCGGAATTGGTGAGCCAGAGGAGAAGAAGATGGGGGTGATGAAAGATTAGGTGATGGAGGGTTCTTTTCGATCAAGATTCCCAAAGGACCCTTTGTGACATCGCAACAGACCGCGAGCCACGAGCTGAATAGCTTTCAAACATACTTTAGGGAAACACACCCATTAGAATTGAAGCAAAGGAAATATTCAATTAGTATGTTTTAAGTAACGTTACATCGTTCTTTGCCCGGTCAAAACACCGATAAATAGAATGCAAATTAATATACGGTAGTTCTTTTCGATTTTTCAAAACTAAGCTAATCTAAAAGGTCTTTTAAACACTTCTTGCTTAAAACGCACCTTGAGCCTAACACCTAAGTAAAAATTTGAGGCGAATTGGGCAAATCATTCCCATATGTTGGTTTACCAACAATGTCGTCAATCAAGTGAATTGAACCTGTCATATCTACGGAGCAAAAGAATCAAAGATGATTCAGGTCAAGGGAAATGAGAGCCACAAATATAACAATATTAGGCAAGATATCAACTCATAAGAAATAAAATCCTGTATACGTCCATGTGAGTTGCAACCGTTGCAACCTATTAATTCTACCGAATTAATTGAAAAAATGCCATAAACTTTTTTTTGAATCAATCAGATCTTTTTTGACTGTGTGTGCGTGTGTGTGATGGGACATAAAATCTGCGCAGTCAAAAACTGACTATACCAGAAGGATACTATCCTGCAACATAAGTAATGGAACATAAATAAAAAAATGCGTTTAAAGATCCAGTGTTTATGGTTGAATGATGAAATACAAATGATGAAGCCCTTCAAGAGAAAAGTTTGGTGCAAGTCCTTTTGGTCTTATTGCTTCTCCAAGAAAGACATAAAGTTGGTGAGTTGTCGGAGTTGGGCTTGTGATGGGGTCTGACTGAGGGCTGAGCGAGGAGGCTCCTTTGGATAGAGCGCACCTTCACCGGAATCATGGCGCCATCCAGGCTGAGTAAGAGCCAAGGCTAAGGCCGCTTCTTCGGACAAACCAACCATAACAGCAAATTGGCTCAGACTGATTGAAGCGTAAGATCTGGCCACTGCTTCCACATAATTGGCTCGGAGATTGGCTAAAGTGGAGGAGAGACAACAATTTATATGAGTAAATCACTGACATTTTCATCCCTTCTTGTTTGATTTGGTAAACTTTATTTGTGGCAACTTCTTGGCTGGTCTTCTGCCAGTTTAACACCCACAATGGGCACCCAAATGTCAGCTTGTACCCCCACATCAGCGCCACCTGTGGTCAGATTGAGACATAGCTAGTGTCTGAGTGAATGATACTCTTTGGCAAACCTTCGGGTTTTTCTCTTGGTGTTTAAATTTCTTTGTAATGGCATTATGTTATAAAAACGTACATTTTGGAGAAATGTTACTGGGAAGATGTTAATAGTTTCGCCAAAGAGTGGCACTAAGAATCACTATCTGTCTCAATCTAAACACAAGTGGTGTTGACATTTTGGATGATTCTTTGTTTTTTAAATTCTTATCTGGCATTTTTTCCAATGCATTGCCACATTTATGATTTGTCACTTCTTCTGTTGGCCAAAATATGTACTAAAAGATTGGAATTGAAGTGCTATCACAGGGTGCTTTACAACAAAAAAAAAATTACGTGACGCCCTAGAGTTGAATTGCATTTGCTTTCCTCACTTGGCAACCAGAGTGTATCGTGTTAGTTAGATTTTTACTATTTATAAATTTTACAATAGCTACCATCTTTTGTCTGTCTGTTGCAAGTCATTGCTCAAACCAATCTCATTGCTTGATGAGCAAACCATCAGCTGTTGTTTAAAGGAGTCCATTACCCGTTAATTTCTGAACCAGATCTTGCGCATAAGCTGGCCAAGCTGATGAGCTCTGATTAAGGGCTTGAAAGGCAGCCGGTCCATCTCCCTGAATGAGCGCCTTGCCCACCACCCAAATCTGCCCCAATTCAGCGTGCTCGCGTTTGATCTCCTCGGGCAGACGTTTCCACAACAATTTCACCTGAAAACTACAACAAACAACCCTCGTCAGTCAAAGTAACGTCCACACGTGTGGTTAAATCGACTTACAGATCATTCTGAAGGCAATAAATGAGCATGAGTTGGCCATACACGCTAGCCGAAGCTTGACAATCCGGCGCCTAAAGAAACACAGATATTGATCATAAATATGCGAATACAGAAGCTCTGTTATTGACTTACTTCGAGTTCTGCTCGTTCTAGACGTTCTTGTTCGGCTTGAAAAGCCATCCTCGCATCGCCTTTCAAGGCGCTTATACCGCTCAATTGCATTCAATAAAAGTTTGAAGAATTAATGGATTGGATCAAGTTCGAGGTTGAGAGGAAACTGATGTTAGATGAAATGTTTTGGGTCAACTGAAGTTGGGCTCAGTGAGGCCAAAAGCTTTCAGTCAATGTGCCAAATTCGTCTTGTGAACATTGGCAGTTATCTTGAAGGTTTTGGCATGGGTCAGGATCAGAGATTGGAAGTAATTGGCCTTGTAAAATGTCAATTGAAGTGTGGCTTTGTTGTGCCTTTTCATGCGGTGAGAGTATAGACAAGCGTCTCACCCAATACATGCTATGCATGCTCTTGCAAAGAGACCAAATTTTGCATAGTTCGAGACTTCATGCTAAATAGGTTGCATTGACTAGTTGTAACAAAGTAATACTGGTTTAGTGACACCAAATGAGACATTCTGTTACAAATGTAACAGAATGTTGTCTTTCTCAAACTGCATGCATGGTACAAGCTAGCCGTAAGGCTTATCGACACTCCTGCTCCATGAAAAAGCACAACAATGCCATTCTTCAATTGCCCTATTAATATTTTTAAATAGGTAATTATCACTTACTTTCCAAGATCTTGCTTAAAATAACGTTGCAAGTAATCAACATGATTGTGCCTGTAATGACTCAAACATAGATCACTTTGAAAATACAAGCTAAAACATCTTAAACTTTCAATTCGTCATGAAAAGGGGTGCAAGTCATTTTTAATGCTGGCTAAAGATTTTAGTCCACTATTTGGTGCGAGTTTTTTTCGGTCAATAATTTCCCAATTTTTAGAAAAAAACATGAACAAAGCTCTTGAAACATGTTTGCTGAAAACTTTACAATTTTAGATCAAGCAAGGATTTCTTAATACAGGATTTGTATGATACAGAAATTCAACAAGGTTTTGCAAGTACATGTTCTCTCAGCCTTCCGTAGCCTTGATCACTTTTGATAGAGAAAAATAACTTCCTATTTTAGAAGCATTTGCGATGTCTTCAGGCCCTTAAAATAACTCTTACATTAACAAAGAGACTTTTCTGATAGATGACATCTGGCAAGCCTGCTTTTTTAGACCGAAGCCAGGGTACCCAATAACTAAAAAAAGTACCATTGAAATTACTTTGTGGATATTCAGGTGGCTCTTTCTCCGTTGATCTTGATCTCTCTTTCTCTTTTTGGTTCCCAGCGCTCATTTTATATTTGATGTGTCTCAAAAATGGTCAATTTTGAGTTAAAAACAAAGACCTTTGCAAATCAAATTGGACATCTCATTCCATTCCATCACACTGACTATGAAATGGAATTCATAGATTTTTATGTGATGCTAGATTCTCGTCATTCACCAAAACCCGGTGTGATATTTACATTCTTGTTGAAATGTTTTTAAAAAGGGGTAAGCTTTTTCTTTACTTTTTTGGCTTCGAATAGAACTAAATAAACTATTGCTTTTTTTCAACCAATCTTTGGCACATATCCATGAAAGATGACGTCACTGTCGTCGTGTGTTGCTCATCTGTTAAATGTGAATGTGTGGCTAAATCTAGTTCCCTTCAAAGTTTATCCCGGATTACCAGTTTCTACAGGTGAAGTAATTACCTAGCCGGTTAATAATTGCAGAGAAGTGAGAGGTTGCTGTGAGATCATTTGAATTGTTCCAGACCTAATCTTTATGGATACTTGAAGTTTTTATTTAGTTCAGCTGAGTTGTTAATGAGAGAGAACTTGAATTACATACGTTGAACGAGTTTGACACGTTGTAGATTGTTGAACAGGACGGTATTACAAGAATTAACAGTATGGTCAGGTTCAATTGAACTTTCATTAATAATTATTCATGGATGCTGAATATTTATTTCATACTTATTGGGAGAGAAAAAATAAAAACTAGCTTTTTAAAACAGAAATACCTGTACCTTTGAAAATGAACGTTTTATTGCAATATAATCTTACTTTTCGGTTAGAAGAGGGCAAATAATGTATAGTTGCAATTTGATCGATACATCTTCAAGTTTAGTTTTTGAAAAATGACCTGAGCAAAGAGCCGGCTGAAGTGTCAAAAACAAAAACCTCACACTACCCAAACAATGCAATCCAAATAATGTTCTCAATGCGGAGAACCCTTGCACCCTTCCCACTTTTTATACTTTTGTGACCAAACTTATGTAAAAGACATCGCAATAAACTCATAAAAACCAGATGAAATACTTTGTCACAACAAACCAATCAAATGGATTTTTTTCGCAGAAGCCTTTGTATCAGTTTCTGCATAAGAATTGCAAAAGTATTTATTAAAGAATTTTTTTGTTTTTATCCATAAAAAAGCTTACTTTTCCATAAATGGTTATTTTTGGGACTCTATGACATGCACTTATTTGATTTAGACTTTCTCCACTCTCTCCTCAATTAGAAATTATAAAGAATTTGTAATAATTCATTGGCAAATGAGTATCTAGCAAACACTCCAAATTCTATTTCTTAGCATAGATAGATTAATCAAATATTTCTCAATTTTGACGGCGCTCAAAAGCCCCCTCTTAAAGGGATATAGAGTTATTCTCTAAGGCAGTGCTTCATGATGAAGCTCATAGAGTGCGTTGTGGTGTGTTTAGTGCAAACTAGAGCACTAGTGCAAACATCCTTCATAATGAAATTTGCTTCTCAGCAGAGAAAATCCCGAAAATACAGCCTGAGTCATCTAGAGGTCACGGATCAAACTACTGTCCTCCATGTCTGCCTTCTTAGCTAAAATTGAACAATCTGGGGCTTTGATCTGTGGTCTTAGCAAGCAAATACAAAGTGGGGTTTCAATCTAAAGTTAAAGATAATTTTAAATTCCTCTATTTTTGCTTTGCAGATTGTCTGATTGCGTTGGAATCGTGGCTGCATGGGTCGTGGTCTAGGTGGCATCCTCTTCCGCCATTTTTGGAAACCCCTCCAACCTATTCTCCAGTATAATACGCCCTCAGCCATGAAGGCCTCTACATCTACATCCTGTTTAGCGGACACTCCGGGTTTTAAGGCCATTTCCAAAATACCCGAAGTGGAAATCCTCAAGAGCATGTTTGCCAAACACGGATTTCCTTTGCGATTGGCGGGTGGAGCCGTTCGCGATATTCTCAGTGGAGACACGCCCCAGGATTTGGATTTTGCCACCACAGCCACGCCTCATGAGATGAAAGCCTTATTCGAAACTGAATCCATTCGTACTATCAATGAATTGGGCGAAAAACACGGCACGGTTACTTGCCGCATTAATGATTGTGCTAACTTTGAAGTGACCACGCTCAGGATTGACAAAGTGAGCCATTTGACACTGGATTCGTCTTCTAATGTAGGAATTAGTGATGGAACGAAATCGAAAATCATAAGAATCATTAGAAATTAATATGCAAATCATTCTCGAATGTTCAATCAGTCCTTTCATTCCGAAAGGACAAAAAGTCGAAAAAAGCGTTTTAGGTCCATCACTACTAGAGGTTGTTCAACTTCAAATTAGGCATCGCCAAGGATGAAGCTTGTGTAAATTAGTTGTATGGCTTGAGACACAAACTGTTAAGAGATAAAAAAGTGCATCCGTTGTTTTTGCACCACTCTGACAAACCTGACTTGCATGGCAATTCATCATAAAATTTAAGTGAGTTCTAGTTATTGATGAAGGGATAAAATAAGAAAGGGAAGAAGATATACTTGGTGAATTTACAATAGTAATTGCAAGTAGAAAGGCTAGTGAAGAAAGAATGCTCCATTTTTTTCAAAATTGATTTTCCATATTTTTATGTTTTCATTTTACCTCATTTCCTTTAGAAATTTACACAAAGTATCTACATTTCTATTAAAAGTGAAACGGATTCACAAACTGGTGATTAAACAATTACACTTCCAATACTGATATTATAAACCATATTAATTTTGAATAAACCGTATAATAGCTTCATCAATCCTCAAACAGGTCACCCATGGACGGAAAGCCGATGTGGAATTCACTAAAGATTGGGTCTTGGACGCCAATCGACGGGATTTGACCATCAACTCCATGTTCCTCGATCTCGAAGGCAATCTCTATGACTACTTCAATGGCGCAGAAGACCTCCAAAAACGTCGTGTGGCCTTTGTCGGCGCTCCGGAGAAGCGCATTCAAGAGGATTTCCTCCGCATCTTGCGTTACTTCCGCTTTTTCGGCCGGATCTCGGCCTCTCCGGATGCTTTCGAAAAAGAGACTCTTGAGGCTATTCGTGCCAATGCCTCTGGATTGGATCAGATCTCAGGAGAAAGGATCTGGATGGAGTGGAAGAAGATCATGACGGGTCGGTTCTCGCAGGAGATTCTACTTCAAATGCTGGATCTCGGATTGGGCACTCACATCGGATTACCGGAGAATCCGGATATTGAAAACTTTAAGACCATCGCCCAAAGAGCCCCGGAGAGTCACCCCATTACTCGGATTGTCGGGTTACTTAAAGATGATCGAGAAATGATGCAACTCCATGTGCGATTGAAATTGTCCTCATTTGAAAGGGACCTAGGATTGTTCCTTGTGGAGCACCGTCAACAATCGCCTTTAATGGAATTGGACTCAAACGATCCAATTCGACCGTATCAGTTCTTGATTGTGGATCACAAGGGTAAATCCCAAGATGTTCGAGCATGGACTGTGGAACTGCTCAAATATCAAGGCCAATTCGACCTTGCTCAAAAGATCGAAAAATGGGAACCCCCTCGATTTCCGGTTTCTGGAAAGGTTTTACTGGAAAAAGGTTGTCCCAAAGGAGCGATTATGGGAGCGGTTCTAAAAGAGCTCAAAGAACAATGGAAGCTATCCAATTTTGAAGCCACAGAAGAGGAGTTATTAAAAGAATTGGATGCTGCGATCTCAAAAGTGGACTTGGTGGCCTTGCAAGAGAAGAAACCGCCTTCATTCAGCACCAAAAAACGCAAACGGGAGTTCCTTTCTCAGACATCGGATTAGTTTCAAAATGAGACAGGGAAGAAGAGTGCACGTTTCTCATTTGCACTATAGGTTGATCTTTTTTTTTTTTAAACACGTGTCGTACCTGCCATCTAAATTTGTCGATTAAACAGAAAACCACCCCATTACTCTCCAAATTTTCGTACAGGATTGGTAACCATGTTCAAACTCTCTCTTTTAGACATGTCATACCAGCTTTACAGAAACACCTCTTTGGGACAGACGTTGCAGGTGAATTTTGAGTTCCTCTTTTTCGTACCATACGTTCTGTTGTAAATGTGGATTAGCAACTCACAGTTCCAATAAACGGGCATGGTGTCAAGTTATCCATGGGTAAAAATTAATTAAGTCTGTAAAATACTTTGTGATTGTAGGACTCTCTGTATGAACTGATGCAATATGGGCAAATCCCTCCTAGTCTGGCTACAGAAGTTCTGCTGCAATATGACAAGGCCATCAATGAGGCCTTGAACTCAAGAGTCAAGAATCGGGTCTGGTTCCATTCGGGCAAATTGTCTACCTATCGTTTTTGCGACAATGTCTGGACGTTTCTCTTGAAGGTACGTGAATTAATTTATGATTTTTTTCGGCAGAAGTCGAAAGATTGGAGACAAATAAATTAGAATGATTTTTTTTGTGACTTTTTGTTTAAAACCGTTAAAAACAAATTTATCTCTTCTTTTCACATTTTGATTTGATTGGATTAATGATAGCAAACATGCAATTTAGCGACAAAAGAAATCAAGCAATAATGCATTTTATCATGTTATAGAACAGGGCCAAAAAGAGAAAAAAAACATGGCTGAAATGGGTATTACCCGGTATTACCTTCAATGGGTAATGACTTGTGGTTGCTCAAGTGAGTTTTTCAAGAACATTCCGCAAGCATGAACGGATCATCAATCGAAAAATTAGATTGTTACAAATGGTTAGATGCTAATACTAGGGACTGAGCGAGTTAACTAAAGATTTCTTTTGGGTTATGAATAGGGTACATCATATAAACTATTTTCCCGCTAACAAACTTGGCCTTTTGGTGGTCAAAATCAAACCCAAAGAATCAGAAGCAGAAACTTAGATTGCTCAGGAACCAAAATGCATGGGATGTATTTAAAATGCAATGTAGAACAATCAAAGCTAAACACAAAAACATTATTCTTAAACCATGTAGTACTCTTATGTCAAGAGAGGTTGCATAGTAGATGTACGTTTTGGTCAGCAATTTAAGTTTTCTTAAGTCTATTGGCATTCTACAATTGGATTATTCTTGGACCCAGTTTTAACTGAACCTGTTTTTATCAAATTTGACTTCCAGCCCTAGTTAGAGATACTGCCATCGGAATGATTTTAAATCAGTCACTTGAGCAACCTTGAATCATATCTCATACAAGTTGAGATGCCAACGTCACTAGGGCTGACGATTTTCTCGAACATTTCAATTCTCGAGAATGAGAATTTCTCGAGAATTCGAGAAAAATTCTCGAGAATTCTCGAGAATTTGAGAAAAAGTGAAAATAGCGAAAAATATGTACATTCAAAGCTTCCAAAGAACTTGAAATTGTTTTTTTTTTTAAGTTTATACCAAAATCAATATGAACATGAGTGTGAAAAACAATGATTGGACCTCACGGGCAATAATATCTGAAATTTCATTTCTGACATTTCTGAAACGTTCTACTGACATTGTTAAAACTTCGGACATTTTCGCATTTTTGGTCACCTGTAATTTTCAAAACCGGGGTTTCTTGTACACACCACCACAGCCATTAGAATCTCGAAAAAAATCAGACACAGAATCTTGCCTCGAATCTGGACAGAGAAGATTTTGTTTGGACTGGTTCACGAGTTATTTTCTTGTTCGAATGTACCATAAAGATGTTTATAAAGTTTCAAACATTGCTCATGGCTCCTATTGTTCTTTTACTTGAAACTTTTGTTTTGAATGAAACAGTTTTGCCATCAATTCCAAAATATAACCTAGAGTAATCTAATAAAAAATTCTCGAAAATTCTCGAGAAATCGGAAAAATTCTCGAGAATTTTCGATCCTCGATTTTTTCGAGAAATTCTCGAGAATTCTCGAGCGAGAATTCTCGAGAATCAGCCCTAAACGTCACTTCTTCAGCAATAGAATAATTCAATATTGGAACTCATTGCTCCTAAATCTCCGTTCAAACCCTTCTTGTGTGTCTTTCAAATCAGGCATCAAGACAGTTGACTTTTGCTCCCATCTGATATTATTTTAATATCAGATTTAATACCCTCACTTTTTTTTCTCTTCTCCATCATTTATTCAGGCTCTCCACTTGTCTCTTTTTTCTCTCACCAATACCCTCTATATATTTTTACAATGTTCTGGGTGGTAAATCAATAAACAAAATAAATAAATACTTCAAGCAAAGTTACCATCGCACCCCTTCATTTTTATTTTTCATCTCTGACTTTGCAGGATGTTGAGTTCAAGGAGAACACGCAATGCTTTCTGAACGTGGGCAAAGTAAAGATTGTCGCTTGTGATGCCAAGGCCTCTCATGGAGGCGCTGAAGGCGGGTCTGCTCCCGCCCCTTCAACCTCCAAGAAGCAAACTTCGTCGTCAAGTGCGACTAAATAGCTAAAATTGTTATGATAACAATGATTGTTCTTCATCATCTCGATCGCATCAGATGGTTTGCGAAGTCATCAATCACCATCTTCATCATCATCATCTTCTCTTTAGCATCCGAGCCAAGCATTCGTCACAAGTGATTTTTATCTGGTCATCATAGATAGTCGGTGGAAAGCACCAACACGCAACACGTGATAAAAGTCTAAATGTCGTCAGTGTCATTGTAATAAAAACAAAATATGAAGAAAGAAAAACTGTTTCCGGATCTCTAATTTAGGTGAGCTTGTTGGAACAAAAGTTAAAAAGATTGTCACCATTTCGTTGACAGACGATATTGGGTCGGTTGTTCACGCGTACAAGAATTATTGAAGTGGCCTCCAGTAGCAAACTGCCCAATAATAAGTGCTAACGTTTCAAGAAAATGCATTCAATTTCATTTTCTCACATTTTTCGCGTTTTTTTTCAATATTTTTTAAAAGCATGTTTTGCATTGAATTATTTTTTTCATATTTATTTGCATTTTTTCATTACCTTTGTTGATTTGCATGTAGTTGATTTTTTCCAATTTATTTCCATTTTTTCGATACTTCTGTTGATTTGCATTTTTTTAGAAAAGAGACATATTCATGCGTTTGCCTTGCTTGTTGAGAGGCAACATTCAGCACATTTCACCTTTTTTTCTCCTTTTGAGATTTGCCTAATGATGAGGTTTTCATGACATGATCTGACTGGATGCAGGGTATATTGTAAATTAGAAAAATGTATTTTGTGCATTTTATGAGAAAACTATTTGATATAAAGTTTCAACATCTCTAATTGGCACGTGCACCTCACTTTACAAATTCATGTTTAAGGGTTGGTGAAGATTGTGGTGTATTGGCTTGGCCTTCCCTGCCATTATGGAGCTATTTTTAGATTTTTTTCTACAAATACAAATTTTAAAAGGTCCAAACGTGCCCTACCTGTTTTTCTAATGGCATCTTTTGGCGTGTCTATTTGCATATTCTGTTCAGCCCTCGTATTGATCAAAAACATTTAACGTTTCTGTTTTTCAAAACTTCATTTCATTGTCAGCATTATCTCTGTACTTCACAAGTAGAACTGAAACTTACTTGAATATATCTACTACATTTCTGATATGTCTACTACGGCGAGATGTTAAATTGTGATTGACTTAGAATCTTGGAATTGGTTAAATTAACATAAAGGGTGCCACAGAATAGATCCCATATTAATAACAACCCCAAGGCCCAGTTAGTAACTTCAAAAAGCTAAAAAAGACCAGCAGACCCTTTTCTAAAGATAAGGCCTTGCTGAAACCCGGTTCTTCTCAATCAAAAGCAGTGTTATAAGGTTATGTTGCTCGACCCTCTTTATTTAGGTATAAATATAATAAATGCAACCTAAGATCCATTTATTTCCAGATGACAGCCAAGGGCAAACAGTCGAGGGTGATTTGACGAGAAAGGGTGGTTGCCGTTGTGGTTTTTTTCTTTCCCTCCATCCCTCACATCCGTCCAATCTTGTCCACAAACAAGGAAATTTGACAGGGTTGAAACCGGAGCGAGAAGATGAAGAGGATGGTGTTGATTGACTTGTATCTTGTATAATTCGGTTTCTTCCAGAATGTAAGAGTTCTCCACAAGAAGGAAGGAATGCTTGTTGTCATTACATCATTCCTCCCATGCCTCCCATACCGCCCATTCCACCCATGCCTCCACCCATACCACCTCCACCAGCGGGTGCGTCTTCCTTGATCTCGGTGATGACAGCTTCGGCTGTGGTCAGAAGAGAGGCCACACCGGCAGCATCGGTTAAGGCAGAACGAACCACCTGGACAAAAGAAAAATGATATTTAGTATAGAACGAACCAGTGGTTGGATGGACATGGATTTCTGATGTGTGTACACGATTTCAATAAACAGACATTGCTTAGGCCTTGCGAGGTGGAGATTCTCGAAATCAAGTGAAATCTAGCCCTTTATCTACGGTGATTAGTTTAGCCAAAGTAGAAGCTAACATTTGATGCCTTAATGAGAATTTAATCTAGTGTTCAGTCTGGTGTTGATTTAAAAAATGTTTTTGTATTATGTAAGAACACCCATGGCCATAATTCATTAAGTGAGACACCAGAGACACTTAGTTTTAATAAAAAGAAGCTCTTGGGAAAGAAGCGTCATGAGAACACTAGCGACAGTAGCTTTAACGTGAAGCCTTGTAAATGCCAAACAAAGAAGTGCAAAAGAAAAAATGGAAACAAAGAGTATTCATCCAAGGGTCTTCTCATCATAATCATCTCATTTTACAGTACAATGAATAAAATTTCTATTAACATGATCTATATTATATAAATTCAGGACAAATTTGAATTTCGTTGAAACTTGAAATTCCGGATTGACGGTGGCGACATCAACGGCAAACGTTCAAAGCTTCACAAAAGCCAAACAACGTGACCAAGTCGACGCCTCTTTCCCATGAGCTTCTTCAGTTTTAATAAGAGCCTGTGGCGGATCTATGATCTGTCCAACGTAGGACGGATGCCTCTCATCCGAACGAGTGTAAGATGGTAGAACAACTGATTTATTTGGCGGGAAAGGAAATATTTATTGGAAGGACAAAGATGAGTATTGAAGGAGGAAGCGAGACCCAGGAAAGGCGACAGGGTCGCTACAAGCCAGTCAATCTCAGGAACGCAAGATGGAAGTAGGCACAAGCAATTTGTTGCTAGAAACTAGGTGATTTCTTTTGGCCCTCATGGATTTTGTAATTTAATGTACAAAATATTTCATTCAGACATATTTAAAATCATTGAATCTCAAAATGTGAATTTCCGCTCCCCCTTTGGTTGGCCTCGTTGACTCATTTACAGAGCTTGTAAGTTTCCCTCCTAAATCCATTTCAAAATTGATCTGTCCATTCAAATCGATAAGCATTTCATGTTGAACGTTGGAGTTTTGCCAAGGCCATGAATTAAGGGCCAAGACGTTATTGGAACGACCTTTGATTTGATCTTCCTCCACGAGCACCAAATGCAAGCATCAACCGCTTTCACTCAGTTAGGCGCGAGGTAATAAATAATAAATTAACTTGAATTACCTTAGTAGGGTCCACAATACCGGCTTCGATCATGTTCACGAAGGTGTTTTCGGCGGCATTGTAGCCTGTGTTGAGATCCTTGGCCTCCATGACTTTGTTGACGATGACGGAGGCGTCGACACCGGCATTCTTGGCAATCTGATAACAAGGTCGAGTCAGGGCGTATCGTACAATATCCACGCCTTTCTTCTGGTCGTCATTGGTGGCCTAAGGGGAGTTTAAAGAGAGGTAATTTCAATGACCACCTAGGTAATGGAGACAAATAGCATGCTTGTTGGTTAAGTTGTGGGACATTGGAGTTCTGAAATAGCTATGGATTTAGCTAAAACGTTTTGGAATAT
Source organism: Tigriopus japonicus (assembly GCA_010645155.1). Classification (NCBI taxonomy): domain Eukaryota; kingdom Metazoa; phylum Arthropoda; class Copepoda; order Harpacticoida; family Harpacticidae; genus Tigriopus; species Tigriopus japonicus. The sequence continues at coordinate 65,151 of JAAGOF010000209.1, read as the reverse complement.
CCTCTTTTTAGATTGTTCTTCCTCCACGAGCACCAACTTGAACCATTGAAACGGGATCGAGTCAGTTAGGCGCGAGGGTAGTAAATGAATAAATAGTGAAGACTTCGAAAACTGGACACTAGGACCATTCAGTTAGAGCGCAAAATATCCATTCTTGCACAAAAAGGCACATTTAGAGACCCTGGATGACTCAGAGACATGTAAGGTTGCAAGAAAACGGAAAACAAGTGTCTCCAAATTTCACAAAAATGTCAATGTCATAGTTTAAGACATGGTCCTCAAAAGATTGTTCAAAGTTAGCCTCGGCAGTTGCTTATTTCACTAACATTTGAGGTGACTAATGTTTGTGGACACACAAAACATTTTTAAGTCCGACTCTGACAAACACAAAATTATGCTTCAGAGTGGGTAAATTTGGGAGGCACTGACAAGAGTTGCTCATTGTGAAATCAATGGACCTTGCACAGTGTTTACTTTTCTTGGTTCCCAAACCTCAGTAAGATGGCGTTGGCGAATTGCTTCAATAATCTACCTATAGATGGTGACACACCATTAGAGGTTGATGGGTGATTTTTTGATTGAATTGAAGAAAATTCACATTAACCCTGTTATGTTGCGTCGCCATCTAATGTTAGGTAATTAATCCCATCTTTCTGAGCTTTGTGAACTAAGAAAATTAAACACGCTGTGCAGGGTCCAGTGTGTCTCAACCCTACAAGTCTCTAAAAAATCTTGACACTGGGCATGCCCAGTTTACGCTAAGCCAAAACCCTATCCTTGGCCTACTTACTTTGACATCATCCAAGCTGGCGATGCATCGGATAAGGGCGGTTCCACCTCCAGGAACAATTCCTTCCTCAATGGCCGCTCTTGTGGCACACAGAGCATCATTGACCCGATCTTTCTTCTCATTCATCTCCACCTCACTGGAGCCTCCAATCTTGAGCACAGCCACACCAGAACTCAATCTGGCCATTCGTTCTTGCATCTTCTCCTTCTCATATTCCGAACTCGAGTCCTCAATCTGATCCTTGAGCTGCTGAACGCGCTTGGCAATCTCATCTTCACGACCTTTGCCCTTCAAGAAGAGGGTGTCATCCTTGGTGATGGACACCTCACCCACTTGACCAAAATCATGGGCTTGGATATCCTCCAATTTGAGATCGGTACCTTCAGACCCGAAAACCACACCTCCAGAAGCGATGGCCATGTCTTGAAGGGTGTTTTTGCGGTTATCTCCAAAACCAGGAGCCTTGACAGCGGCCACTTGAAGACCGATCTTGAGACGATTGACCACGAGGGTTGTGAGAGCTTCACCGTCGATATCTTCGGCCACAATAATCAAGGGACGCTTTGACTGAGGAAGAGAGAGGTTATTATTGATATGAGGTAAGGATAAAATGGGATAAGATGGAAGAATTGAGGAATCTTTCAGTGGTATTGAGCGGTTTCTCCCCATGGTTGATTGAATTTACCGATTCAGTAAGACAGGGATAACTTAAATATCATCATGTAGAGGACAGATTTAGAGGTTGGGGTTTAAGGATTGAGACCATACCTGATTGGCCAATTCAAGGGCGGGGATGATGGATTGAATCGAGCTGATCTTCTTCTCAGAGAACAAGACCAATGCATCGTTGTATTCCACTTTAGCACCTAAGAAAGAGAAACCAGAGGGTAAACCTTGATGCTTTATGGCTCTTTAACTCAAATTAGCGCATCTTTTTGTTGTTTTCTTGTCAGGAGGGCCCAAAAATGGCCAAAACAGTTTCATTTCAGCAACTACGTCTGAGAAGCCTTTGCAGGGATAGTTTGCCAAAGAATTTCTCATGTTCTCTTTCTATATGTTAGAAGTTAACAGTCAACGCTTTTTAACTGAAGTACAAATTGGTACCTTTAGTGGTGTTGATGAAGTAGGGCGAGATGTATCCGCGATCGAACTTCATGCCCTCAATGACTTCCATCTCGTCGTGAAGGGTCTTTCCGTCTTTGACGGTGAGCACGCCTTCTTTGCCCACTTTTTGCATGGCATCGGAAATGAGTTTGCCCACGGTGGTGTCGCCATTGGCCGAGATCGTGGCCACTTGGTACACTTCCTCAGGGGTCGTCACGTGCTTGGACATATCTATGTAAGAGGAAAGAAAAGGGATTAGACGTTTGAAATATCGCAAGTACTTTGAAATATTCAAAACTTATGTACAGCGATAACATTTTTGATTGTATGACTGTGAAATCTATTTTAACAAACTAACATAGCTATCAGTTTAATCATACAAGCCTGCAATACCAAATTGAAAATTTGTAAGTCAAAATTCCTCGGGAGCTGTGCATTTGTTGTACAAACGGCAAAAACATAGAAATAGATCATACAACCTGACTTGCCTTGAATTTAAGAAAACAAAAGGCGATTGAAATCAGATTTGTGGCGCTTCTTCTTCGACCCAGGACTCTAAGGTCGTTGGGCCGAATGGGTGAAGCGTCAATTTTCTCTACCTCTCCATTCCGTCCCAGTCCAGCATGGATTAAAGCCAGGAAAGGGTGCGATTCAGTAAGAGAGGATACACATCCTTAACATTAACATGGACATGTTAATTACTCATGCCATTTGGGGTTTCGTTTTGATCATTTTTTCCTTACATCCAATACTCCTCGATCGCCTAAATTGGCGTTGGAGTGGACTGAACACTATACATTCGAAGTTGAGTAAAAGTACCAGCGCCATCTATCGTTTTCTCAGTCATTTGACGGGAACCGCACGCAGTAGCTAGCTTAACAACAACAATAACTAGATGGCGTGGCTGATGACTAGGATAGAACGCGTTCATTCCACTCCGTTCTTAGAGCTTTTTGAATTACCTTTGAGCTGTTGGTTGACTCTTTCCACGGCGGCCAAGAGACCTCGACGGATTTCCACGGGGTTGGCGCCGTGCGTGACACTGTCAAAGCCCATTTTGGCAATGGCTCGAGCCAAAACGGTGGCCGTGGTGGTCCCATCACCGGCTTGCTCATTGGTGTTGTTGGCCACATCTTGCACGAGTTTGGCGCCAATGTTCTGGAACTTATCGGCCAATTCGATGCCTTTGGCCACGGTCACACCGTCCTTGGTGATTTTGGGCGAACCCCAAGAAGATTCGATGATCACATTGCGACCCTAAAGGTGAGAATCCGTACATACTAGATGAATTTCTTCAGCGTGGAAAGCATTTCTGGCGGTCTCACAATGCGGGAAAGGGTTTGGGATCAGCTTGGAAAGGTGTCCACACCAACAATAGGATCGCGTAGAGCTATTCTCATCATTTCCCAAACCCATTATCCTTGAGCTCTAACTACTCAAAGCATAGGCCTTTTACGCGTTTTAACCGGATGTATTTCGCATTTTCAGTACTGCAATTTTAGATTACGTTTTCGTCTCTCGCGAGAAAACCCCAGATGCGGTGGGCAGTTTGACCTAGAAAACCTCAACCGGGTCCATGGTGGAAACACCGGGCCAAAAATCAATCTCGAAACACATCAGTCGTTGCCACGCTTCAATTTCGACACGATTCAAATTTAGACTTAGGCGTGGTAAACGGGAAAAATCTTAAAGATTGCTTGATCACCGAATTACCAAACATTTTCAGGATAAAAAAAAAAAACATGCAGAAAAAAATTCCAAAACATTTTCAGGATCTACCAAATCCATTCCAGTCTGAATTGACACTATCCTTCAACATTACCCTCCTCTCTTCTTCAATCACCCTCCTTCATGGTAATATTCTAACATATAAAGGAGTAGCGTATTACCTTGGGTCCCATAGTAACGGACACGGCATCGGCCAAAATGTCCACGCCCACCAACATCTCTTTGCGAACTTCGCTGCCGAATCGAACGTCTTTAGCGTAGCCTCGCACGCTCAACGCACTAGCTCCGCCCATGGGGCGGGCGCTCAGGGGCGTGAGGCCCCGCCCCACCGCATTTAAGGCCGCACGATACATAATCGGAAAGAAAGTGAACCCGATTGTAATTCACACGTGCTTTCCACGAGGCACGAACCACGACTAAACAACGCTAGCCAAAAGAGAAACACGACCACGAGGGAGTCCGTTTCAGCGTGATCCAAAGGTGTTCCACAATCAACGCTCTTAAACTCCATTGAACCCGCTCATGTTGTTATTCGCCGGTTTTTTAACTTTATGAAAATAGAAGGCTCTTAGATGTTCATGATTTAGTCATGAGGGATGTTTGAAATGAACTGATGATCCGTTGGTACTATTTTGGCTTGGAAAATAAGCGCACGTTTTGGTCACTTTTAGACCGCATCATGGCCGTCTATCCGGTAGCCCAATTATGTAATGGCCGGCGGCCCTAAAGTCGGCTTGATGGCGAATTCTACGCTCTGCCTGCCGGAGAAATACCGTACAACGCGCATTTGGGGCCCAGGAGCTGATGGGAAATTTCTGGAAAGATCGAGTCGTTTCGAGAGGACCCGGGCGAGTTGCATAACCGTAGAGATTAGCAAAAAGCCGTTCTACTAAATGCAGGGTGAACTGTGCAAAATAATCATCGAATCATTCAATTTTTCACTAATAATTAATGAATGAAAATGAGGCACACCCACGTGGGTACCGGCATGTAGGGTGATGAATAGGATTCGACTTTCAAAACTTCGGCTGAGGTTCATACATTGGATCATCGGAAGTGTGAGCGAGTCGGCGTGCTATCTAGAAGTAGGTGGAAAACCGTTTGAGTTATTAAATTAAAAAGTAAATGCCATAAAAGCTTTTGATTGTCAGTCCGGTTTTCGTTGTACACGTCACAGGTCACCCTGAAACCCGCAGAATAACATCAGGTTTGCCAAATAAAATGCCAGAGCCCGAAAAAGAATGTCTTCAGGGAAGGTTCTCACGGAGATGGACGAGAAATTGATTGATTTGAAGCTGAATCAGAAGTTGAAAAGCTGTTTGGGGTAAATTACTGAAAATCGCAAAATGACGTTTGATGCCAATGCAGTAAGATTCAAACTTCTTGAGACCAAAAAAAACATTCTTGTGATGAATATGTTGAAGCAACTTCTGAATCTCAGACACTGGATAAAGAGGGTAAAACCGGAGCTGAATCAGAAGTTGAAAAGCTGTTTGGGGTAAATTACTGAAAATCGCAAAATGACATTTGATGCCAATGCAGTAAGATTCAAACTTCTTGAGACCAAAAAAAACATTCTTGTGATGAATATGTTGAAGCAACTTCTGAATCTCAGACACTGGATAAAGAGGGTAAAACCAACCAATAAACAATCTCCTGGGAACGTATCACAATCTGGTTTATATGATTGATTGAAACTTGCATTGCATCGGAGTTTCAAGCCCACAGTGCCATAAGATATTTGTAATAATGTCACTTAGAGAATGAAAATTCTTACTGCCACATTCTGCCACTCTTTCAACAAAATATTTCCATTTTTCCATGGTTACAAATTATGTTTTGGTTGAAAATTATCACGCTTGATTTTTTTGGGTAAACAATTTTCACCCTAATGCCACTTTTCTCTTTTACTGGTACTTAAAATTTTCTCTGCCCCTGAGTTTTTTATTGTGCCATTTTTTGCTTTTTTCTCCCCCACTGCCATTTTAAATTTTCACTAGCATCAAGTTTTCCTTATTGCCATTTGAAAAAGTGGGAACAAAAACTGCCATCTGTACTTGCCTGACCAACATTTGGGCATGTTAAATTGCCCAGTTGAATGGCATTTACACCATGGGTCAGAGTTTCAGCTCAGATCAAATTCATACCCTTTTCCTTTTGCTTTTTGGATTGAAGAAAGCAAACAGCATTTATTGTAAACTTTAAAGTACTTGGGCAGAAATGAAATAAATATCTTTTTGATAAAACTACTTTTTGGACGGAAAGAGGCTTTAGATCACGATTTGGCAACAACTTTGGAAATGAAACCTACCACATTTGTCTAAGTTTGCTCTAGGGCCCACAACTACAGAATTACAGAGCTTTGGGTGTGTAAGTTCAGGTTGACTCTTGGGCTCAATATTTTGAAATTTTCCCATAGCACCTGGGTTCACCAAAGAACACACCAGGCCCACTGGTTACCATCTCATGTTGGAAATGATGACAAAGATGAATCAAAACTTTATAGAATATTTCCAGATTTAAAGCATGTAAAAAACAGAATGGCTTGATAATTGTTTGTTGTTGAAAAAACAGTCACTTTTAAGGCATTAATCTCTTATCCATTTTACCACAAAGCAGCTTCATAGTGTGTCACTTTGATATCAACCACAGCCATCGGTACTTAGGCTGAATCGATCATACGTTTGTCATGCACAACAAAAGCCCTTAGGCAGGGGATGTAAACCACTTTTGAGTCAAGGCCTAACAAATTTGAATACATGTTATCAGGAGCCCACCAAACCAAACTGTAGGTTTGAGGGCCCACAAACTCCCAATCAAAGGGATTTGGGACCACAAGCACAGTACAATAGATGTCTCAAGTTTTTTGGACTTTTCCCAATAGCTCCTGGGCCCACCAAAGACCACCCTCGGGTCCCCATGTGGGCTGCTGCCCACTGGTTGCTAGTCCCTGCCCGTTGGCTTAACAATTTACAAAAAAAATTTAAAAAAATTACCAGCATTAACAACTACTAAGAGGGGATAGAGTGGCACAGTTAACAAACATACTTGGTTTCTTTTGTTTGATTGTGGGTCTTACCTAACAAATTCTCTAATTGATATTATAACCTGGAATGATGGCAGCCATCCAACAAGAAAACTCCCCTACCATCTGTTTCCCACATTGAAGTACAGTATATAATGTGAAATCAGATTTTTCTCACAAAAACATTAGGTCATACGTTTGTGTTTGGGGACGCATGCTTTAAGCATTCTTCAGCAATAGACTTCTACCACTTTCTTTTTTTGGCGTCATTTTAACGCTCTCACACCTCTAAAACTTCTCTGAAACGACACACATAAATGTTAGCTTGTATGAACTACATGAGTAACAAAATGTGCCTAAGCGCAGACAAGTCATAAGAGTTATAATATACTGTCCTAAATTCTTTCACTTTGAATTGACATTGCTATGAATATTGCCTAATTGTATCATTCATCCCATTAAACATTACCGCCAAATATATCAAGAGCCAATTCCCCTCTCACTCCCGTCCATTTCCCCAGGCATCCCCCATCTCTCCCCCGTTCTGAGCTCTGACCCAATCCTCCACTTTTCCAACTTCAAACCTGTTCCCATGCCCGATCGACATTACCACACCACGTGCGTGCTACATCCTCGTCGTTCAGTGTCCATCCACCCTCCAACCTCCATCACATCATGGTAAGTGATTTCAACCCCTCACTCCACCCGTCGCCATATTAACCCGCCCCTTTTTTTCCTTCTCCAATTTTTAGTCGGGAGCTCTGAAGCGTTTCTTGCCGTTGTTCGACCGCGTGCTCATTCAACGAGCCGAAGCGGCCACCAAGTCCAAGGGCGGGATTCTCATCCCCGAGAAAGCCCAGGGCAAGGTCAATGAAGGCACCGTGGTAGCCGTGGGTACGGGCGCCATTAACGAATCCAACGGACAGGTGCGCCCGCTAGCGGTGGCCGTGGGCGATCGCGTTATGCTACCCGAATTCGGCGGCACCAAGATCGAGTTGGAGGATAAGGAGTATACCTTGTTCCGGGAAACGGATATCATCGCCAAGATCGCTAAAGAATAAAACGGACGAGATTCCGCCCCAGCGGGTCTTGGTTCGACGATTGCTTTCATTCAGAAAAGATGTCTTTGATGCGGCTCGGGGGAATCGTTTCCGCGTGTTTGGCGTGATTGGACCGATTGGTTTTGCATGGGTCCATCAACGCCCAATTCGAGTGGATCGGTGCTCGAGTTCGCATGAGTTAGTTAGTCAGGAATCCGACCGGAACATCATCATCGTCCATGTTTTGTATCGCATTTAAACGTGACGACAATAAAGAACCGGAATCTCAAGACCTTGTTTTTTATTTTTTCGTACCCGATTATTGGGCTTAGTAAAAGTTCATTTTTTTAAGGAATATCTGAATTGATTCGCCCTGTTCTCGTCGGGTTTTGGGGTTCTAAAGTGCAGTAGCCAACCAGCCTTGACATTTTAAATTATTAGTGCATAGTCCGCTCAATTTTGGGAACAAGAATGCCATTAAAATTGTGGGGGGTCGTATTTTTTAATACCGCTAAAAGGAATGGGATTCCCTGTAAGGAGAGTTATTGATTAATATAGTTGATAGAATTACCGTTGATACGAATTTTGATCTACCAACGAGTTACTGTTGGCAGATCTGTACAACCCTTGAACAGTGGGTTGGTCAAGAACAATATTTAAAAATTTGTCCAATCCTGCCTTAAATAGTGTTAAGAGGATCAGCTCCTACAAATTCCCGACGAAGACTAATGGGTAACAAATTGAACAAGAAGGAGCCCGATAAAGAAGAGAGGAGGACTTCATTGTTCGAACTATCCTTGATTCCTTAGGATTTGGAGGTGCTCTCATGAAGCACGTAAAACCTCTACGATCGCTACAACTGATCTCAAACCCTGGGTTAGGACAGAGCATGCTCTTGAAGACATGCAGTATCAGATACCTTTCATACCTTCTCTGAGTACTGAACAGCCCTAACTTCTGGAGCCTCTCCCAATACGAGAGCTCTCTCATTCCTGTGATGTTCCTAGTAAAACATCTTTGGACCTGCTCGACCTTTTGCAAACCTGCTGAACTTATTGAAGCTCAAACGGGTGAAGCATATTCTTGATGCGGCTGGAGTTGACACTTCTTTCCCATGAGTTTCTTGAGAATACTCTACTTTGAAATAATTTTGGTGTTGTGTGTACCTTAGAAAAAAGACCAATTGCAACAACTCTGCAGAAAATGGAACATTGATGCGCACTTCGACAAAATCCAAAACATTGATTTAGTTCGATTTTTCATTTTTTTTCGTTTAATTTTGCAAATCCTTTTGAATAAACTTTACTTACAATGTTTGGTCACATTTTAGCAAATATTATTCCATGCCCTGCTAATTAATAACTTCACAACTAGATAAACTGAAATTTGTCTGCCTTTTTAAATGGATTGGTAAAACTTATTTCCTCTCAAGCTTTTGAAACCGCCAAAGACTTTTGTGTCATCCTGTAACATGTAGTTTGCATCATTTTTCGGAACATTTTCATGGTCTTGCAATCTAGCCATGATGGATCACAAACTCAGAACGAGCACACATAAAACACCCAAATAGTGAGAAACAATGTGAATGTCAATTAACTCTAAGGAATCAAAGGTTACCCATTACTAGGGACGGGCAGAAAGTGCAAATAATCTTACCCTTTTAGTTACCAAAAGTTGCAAAAAAATGTGCCCAAAAGTGCAAAACAAAGTGCAGAAAAATATTGAAAGTGCAAATAAATGTCAAAAAAGAGCAAATTAATCTCGAAAAAAGAGCAAATAAATGTCAAAAAGAGCAAATAAATGTCAAAAAAGAGCAAATAAATGTCAAAAAAGAGCAAATAACTTGCATTTGGACATAAAACATCATTCATGGAGTACACACGGCTCCTAATTGAGCAGGAGAAGTCATTTACAAGTTCTAAAGACATTTGAGACTAGTTTGAGGTGAAGCGACAATGCTCCACAAGAAATAGAGTTCTATTTATTAGGTCACTAGCAAAAAGGATGTAAAGTCATGAAAAATACTCTAGTCAACAATCTTCTGAATTTTTCATTCCTAAGGTGGTCTCGTGGATGTATGTACCTAAAATATTGTCGAAATATATTTAGCAATTGTTTTTATATGTACCTAACCTAACCTAACCTCACTCCGTTTTTGTCCTTCAAGTTGTTCAAAAATAGACATTCAAAATTGAACAGAAAAATACCCACGTGCGCCTAACAATTGCATCAAAGAAAATAGTCATAAATGTGTTTTAAGCATGTTTTTAGTGGCATTACTTCAATATTTGACCCATGGCCTAATTACCAGAACTCAATTTCAAATGTGGCATTCATTGTCTCATCACATCAAAACTGTTCTCAAATACTTTTGGAACATGGAAGTAATATCTTCAAGTCAATTAAATAATGTGTACTGTTACATTGATGTATCCTTAGCTTGATGATTTTAAGCTTATAACGGCCTTTTTTAGAAATAGCGATCTTTGTAGGCAGGAAACTTAATTCTCCAATCTATATTGTTTGTAGATCCTTCCATTACCATCACATGAGTTTCTTTAGGTTTGCTATTTGTTGGTTGCATGCAATGAGATTCAATGAGATTGACAGTCTAATCTTTAGTTTAGTAAACAGGATGTTATAGTTAAAGCCAAGATGGTGAATAAAGTGTGAGGTTTGCGTCTGAAATGCACATATTTCTTCTGCTAATAATGGTTGATTGCAAATGCAAGCTTTTTTGATTAGTTCAAAACTTGATCTTGAAACTAAAAATTCTTTCAAAAGCCACACTACATTTTCTCAACAATTTGTCAATTTTGGCCAAAAACGTAAATAAAAAGTGCAAATAAAGGTGAAAAGTGCAAAAGTGCAAAAAAATGGGTTTATGTTAACAAAAATCTTTTTACACTATTTGCCCGTCCCTACCCATTACACACCTCAACCAAAGAATTCCACTTTGAAATTCCAATGACGTTAAATGTCGGAATGAACATTATTATTATTTAACCGTCCTTTGATGTAAACAACTACCAAAAATTACCAATATTTGGCACGGGGCGGAAATATTCCGTCATGGAACACCCATAATCAGTAATTTGCCGACTCCATAGCGAAAATACACAATAATAAAGAAGGGCAACCCTTCGATTGATCAGGTTTGGGAGTGTGTTGTATTTGAGGCGTGCAGCCTAAGAAAAAGGCGCCAAAAGCGATGCGACATGATGAGATTGAGAATGAGAAAGAGAATACTTTGAAATACGACCAATTTCAAGAGTAAAAGTGACGACGATGAACTCTTACATTAAGAGAAACATGGGACAATTTGAGATACTTCTTTACCCTCTCCTCTTCATAGAGCAGATTCAAGAGGGTGACAATCGGCTTTCACCCACGCAATTTCGTTTCTCTTCTTTATATACACACAAACATACACAATGATTGATAATTCTCTCTTTCTATGCTTCATATTTAACTGGACGTGGCGGATGATGAGGGTGGGGGTGGTGTTGGACCGCCCTTAGGCGTGCCCGATTGAGAAGCGGCTGACACTGTGGGAAGAGGTCCATCGTATTGGAACTGGATGAGCGACAACTCTGCCTCACGAGCTTTCTGGTTAATGAGATTGTAGTAGTTCTTGGGTGGGATGTAGAAGGAGTCGCCTTTCTTGGCGTTGAATTGGGTCGTGTGGAGCACCACCGTGATCTCACCTTCCAACACAACAAACACCTAATGGAGAGAACAAGATCAATCAAGGTGAATCAACCCGTTTATTAAGGTGTGAAAAGCCACGGAGGCAGTTTGTTTGAGTTAAAAGGGCAAAGAGATCTTCATTTGAGAAAGGTCAAAACGGGAAAAATGGGACATAGGTTGGTCAAGATTGAGGCGATTAATATTGGGGATAAAAATATTTTCTTTTTATTTTTCGGTTTTCGGACAAACAAACGCCTCTTTCGAATTTAAATCCGAACTAAAAGAAAGCAATGTTTTTATATTTGAAAAAGGATGAGATCAGCAATTTTTGCCCCAAAATTCGATAATTTTCGGCTATAATCTCACTGCCGATTTCCTGAGGTTCCGTGATATATTTTAAAACCGAAACTAAGTTAGGTTGGATTACATTCTATTGTGTTAGATTAGGTTAGGTTTAAAGTTAGGTTAGGTTGGGTTAGGAGAAAAGATAATTGCCCACTGGAAATAGCAGATCAAATAAGTCTGGCTCTTTAAGCGACGAAATTGAAAAAAAGTACTTTTTCTTTTAATTCATAAAGTTCAGTTTTCGAAAAAAAGGTAGAAGAAAGTGAAAAGGGTTTTAACAAAAAAAAATATTTTTCAACGAAACGCGAAAAAGAATGTTGAGTTAAAATTTTGTTTAGTTTCACTTACCATCGTGTTTTTGTCTGTGCACGACATGCCTTTGGTGGAGTATCCTTTAATACGGAGGAATGAGAGCAAATGATAAGGAGGTCGGAGGGCTCGGGCATATTGCACGGCATCGGGGGCCATTCCATCCCGTTCCTTGCCAATATTCACCCATCTAACAGGGACAAGATCAAAATGGGCTCATTTTTTTATCAACAGGGTAGTTTCTAAATGACAATCTTTGAGGCATTTGTAGCTCGCTCATGTTAAATTAAGGACTAATATAGGAAAGATAATCAAGGGGGAATACGTTTGTTACTTCACTTTGTAAGACTTGTTAAAAAAGAAGAAGATATTTGAGATCAACAAAGGAATTGATCTTGAGAGACAAAAAATGGGCATTGACTTGGCTTTCTGGCATGCAAGCACAATTGAAAATGTTCTTCTTTTTGAGACCCTCTAATTTTCTTCTTTTCCTTGCTTCTTCTTAATTCAATTCAATAACAATTTCGCCAGTCCGCTTCCCTTTAAAAGCAGACTTTCACCTATTCTGATCCTTTAAGTTTTGACAGAGGCAACATCTCTCCTTTGAGTTTGATTCTCTTCTATCAAAATCAAGGCTAATTTCCTTTTTTCGCACAACAGAACTTCTATCTTTTAAAATAAAAATAAAAAAGTCTTCTTCTATTATTAATTACCTGTGATCATCATAAGGGGCAAAGCATTCCACGACGACTTCTTTGTGCGTGGACGTATCCGACACACAAGGAACCGTTCGTTGTTGAGGATCCGAAGGTGTGGTTCCGCCCAAAGCCGAGACCACGCCCGCAGGCATCTGAACCGCCGTCGAGGGGGGCGGAACCACCGTCGTACTTTTGCCCGCCCCCTGACTGAAATGCATGGCTGCTTTGGCCTGTTGCTCAGCCTCATCCTTGTTTTGCTCATGGTCATTGTGCACAACTTGCACCGACATCAACGACTCCTGATCATCCTCGGTTATTTTCGATTTCTTGCCGCCTTTCGGAGGTGTGGCTTTGGCCATGGGCGTCTTTTTCGGGGGCGGTTCCTCCACGGTCGTCTCTTCCGGTTCAGCTGCACGTTTGCCTCTTCGTCCAGAGGGTGTGTCCACTTTTTTGGTGGTGGTTGAAGACGAGGATGAGGTGGTGGAAGAAGGTGCCGATGGAACGGAACCGCTTTTCTCTTTCTCTTCTTCCTCGGCTAAACTTTTCCGAGTGCGTCGTTTGGGTAGATTATCCATATCGGCCCAATATTTGCCGCATAATCCCGTGTCCTTGACCCCGGTGACCACCACCATGTACTCCTCATCGCCTTTCTTGACCACTGGAGGCGTGTAGCCGGGTTTAAACTTGTCCGGATCGAATTTGGGCAGATCCTCATCCTTCGGTTTTTGTCCGGGAGCCGGCGAAATCACCGAGATGGACTTGCGGCCACGGCGACCCCGCCCACTGGGCGTGGAGGAGGCGGAAGTGGGTGTGGGGCCTCCGGACACTTTGGACACCATGCTTCGCGCAACTTCGGGCGTGACGGGCGTGCCTTTGGGAATGCCGTCCGAGCGCCCGCGTCCGGATCCGCGAGGTCGTCCGCGTGAGCGCACGGCTGTTCCGGTTTCGCGGAGACGCGTGGCTCCTCCGGGATTCTTCCACATGCACACGCGATACACACACGCTTGTTTCTTCGTGCCTTGTCCTAAGATTGGAGGAGATTATTGGAATGGGAATAAAAGTCCCCAAGGAGTACTGAATTTCCTGGAGTGGCAGGCTAGCGATGAGGATTAAGATTTTTAGTAATGGGCTCTTCATAAGAAGACTGTGCATCTCAATTTTCAGCTCAATCCAATGTCAGAGTTAAAAGTTATACCTTGTCAATCAAAGTTCAGTGCAAATCCTTCTGGCAATTAATGAAGAATTGCAACACTAGCTATAGCACAAAAGGGCGAGCTCATTCATTCAATGCTCTCTTCAGTACATAAGTTTGAGATGGTATAACTTTTCACTCCTGCATTCGATTGAGCAGAAATTTGACTACTCAATCCCAACAGTGTCTCATTTGTAGAGGAACTCAAATGATTTGATCTTGGAGATCTCCTCGAAAATCGTCATCTTCATCGCAAACCTCCCCTCTCCAGGAATTTCGGTGCTTCTTGAGTTTACAAATGTCTTTCAAATGAGCAATGTTTGGTTCAATTGATGGAGAGACAAGGAAACACACTAATACTAACAAATGGGTTCACCTGACGAAATCACTTTATGGACAGTCGACTATATCAGAATACTGTTCGTTGGCCCCATCCGTTTTCTAAATACCAAAGGACATTTTGAACTGAAGAAGGTAAGTCAGCGGCAAAAGCTATTTCACAATCGAGAACAGTCAATCATCTCTTTTGGCGCTGACCGAAATTTGCATTTAGAACTTTACGGTCTGAGATCATGTTGATTAAGAATGAACTAATGAACTAGCTGTTGACGGGCGAAACTATAGTTTCAACTGAAGATTTCTTATTTTCGTTGTTTTTGGTCTGGGACGGTTTGTCGTTTGGTGGTATCGGCATTGGGATTTGAGACAGGTGCTTCCTAGATAAATAGTTTAATCCACCGGAAACTCGGTGAAAACACACTATTCAACAAACTGAACAAAATACGAGAAACCTATTTGGGGAATCGTTTGATAGGCATAATGAGCATTATCTAAAAACGAAAAAGGCCAACATTTTGGACGAACCAGGGGAAATCATGTTCGAAGTACTGTTTTAAAATTATGGCGGAGTAGATCCAAGAAACGGATTGTCAAGAGGAACTAAAATGCCAAAAGCAGAATGAAAACATGTTTTTAGCTTAATTTGTTCCAGATGTGATCACTAGGGCCCGGAAAAATATTTGCAAATAAGTGACAAAATATCCAAAATAAATTTTCTTCAAAAGCCCAAAATATTTGTAAAAAAGCTAGAAATTTAAGAAATATTTTTTTCGACATGGCCATTATTGGAATTTTTGTCTGTGTACACCGATTTTCCAACTTTTTTTTGTGTGAAATTGATGCATTTGGCCGTTTTTGGAGGCAAACTTGACATGTGCCTGATTAAACAATACAATTTTCAATTTGCCTCAATAGATTGCGTAGTTTTTTGTTTGTGACAGTAGTTTTGGTTGTAAATGTCTAATCTTGGTACAAGTGCCATTTTGTGGAGATTTTTGTATTTTGGGTTCATTTTGGGTCAGCTCTATTTAGCATTGGCCATTCATTTGCTATCCTCAATTTTGCCCGAAATATTTATTTTTGACCAGAATATTCGTGAACATATTTAGTTTTTCCTTGAAACAGCCAAAATATTTAATAAATCGAGGAAAAGTGGAGAAATATTTTATAAATATTTCACATTTAAAAAAATGTTTCCAGGCCCTAGTGATCAATGTTTGCGTCAATATCTTTTTTTATGAAGTAAAAAAATTATTTGAATCCGACTATTCAAAAAGTTTTCCAACTTGCTTATGTTATCTTTACAAATTTTTTTTCTACAAATTTTCTACAAATTTTAATAGAAATGAAAGTTCATTCGCGTTTTGCAGATCCAAAAACTTAGTACCTTTCCTTGGAAAAAAATGTGTTAACGCCACAATTGAATAATTCAAAAACTTCACTTCTGCTTTTTTTTTAACCACTTTTTTCCACTCTCTAAACATCAGCAATCAAAGTGTTCTTACCTCCGAACTTGGGCTTGTCCTTGCACGGATCGCATTTCTGGCAGTCGTCTCGATTGCATCCTTCGCACTCGCCACACCTCCTGGTCTTGGAGGCGGTGCTTCGAGCTCCATAGACGTAGTTGGTGCGATGCTGCTTCCGACCAGTCGAGTATTTCTTCCCACCACGTTTGGACACACTGCCTCTCGGCGAGAACTGATCAGATTCGAACTCCTACACGAGAAAAATGAAACAAGCAGACCTATTTAGCAATAAGTTACACGTTTGCTTTCATTGACTAAGTGATGGACAAAATGAATGTTCTTTTGGCTAGTCTTTGTAGGCTTTTCCCAAAACATTCATTTCTTCATTGCTACTTTTCAAGTAAACGTCACCAACTTTGAAACCAGGCTTTTACCAGCGCCATCTACCGGTCAAAGCGCTCTTTTCTTAAAATGTAAACTTTCTGAAAAGACAATTTGGTATGATTTTATTTACACTTTACAAATATCTGATCTGATTTAGGTGTATGAGTGGTTTCATTTTGAGAACAAGAGTCCAGAAATGTGGATCCATGAAGTTTATGACTTCTGTTCTGCACATTGAGATCTACTAATACTAGAGGGAGTGTAAGCCTAAAAATGTGTCTCCAGTCGCCAACTGTTGAGCGGACAAAAATGCGGGAACATTTTAAATGTGTGACCAGGCAAATGTCAAGCATGCAATTGACAAATCAAATGTGGAATTGAATAATGTTTTAGGGTCATTTTTTTGTTATTGCTGGCAGGGAAGACGTCACTAGGTGATTAATAATTGATCTAAAGTTCTGCAGCTTCTTCACTAACCAAAGAGGTAAACCTTTTTGAACGGTAGATGGCGCTAGTTTGCCAGCAGCCCTAATGTTTTTCTTTACAAACTTGAAAACGTTTATATCCTTGCATTTTTCACATTCGAATTAAGAGCAATTAAAGCCGGAGCGAAGAGTAACTCTAAAGTTTCCCTTGAAAGAGGAATAACATTCTTATACCCCTTTTGATCTTATTTCTCAGACATCAATCAAAAGGTTCAAAAAGAAACATTGCATCACAACCTGACCTCTAAATACACCTACCCCATGTCGGAAGCTGTAGTCGTCATCCTCATCAATGTTGTTACCCTCATCATCATCACCATCGCCATCATCTCTGGTCATCAAGATGGGCCCATCATCATCATCCTCAAAGTACTCATCCTCGTTCAAATCCTCCTCGTCATTTCCCCCTTGTCGAGGCTCCTTCTTCGGACCCGAATAGAAGTACATATTGTTGCCGATCTTGGTCACACCCTCTTTCTTGGCCAACATCTCCTTGCTCTGAATATCCGATCCTCCGGCCGCTCCCGCCGCCGCCACTCGGCGAGCATGGGGTGTGGACGTGGCCATGGGCGTGCCACTCTTGCCATTCTTCACCCCCGCACCCTTGACTGGCTCTCGATCATTCTCAAAGTCTTCCCCGTCAATCTCGAGATCGTAAATGGAGTCATCTTGAGTGACGGTTTTGGACGTCTTGTTGGCTTTCTTCTCGTTTTTGTCATTGTCTTCCTGACCAAAAATGAGGCTGACCAACTCTTCATCTTGCTTGTCGTTGGGCTCGTTGGTACTGGATTTCTTGGCCACCACAACAGTGGTGGCAGTGGTTTCGGGCTCCTTGGCCGGACTTCCAGGGGGTTTGTCTGCATTGGTTTTGTCATTGGACACTGAAGAGGCGTCGGTGGCCAGAAAGTTGCCAATGTTCTCGATGGTCTCTTCGTCTTTGGTCACATCAGACCTTTTTTCTTCGCCGGATTTGGTGGTGGTGGTGATGGCAGCAGCGGCGGCGGCGGCGGTTTTGCCTCGTGTGGCTCGGGTTTGGCGGATGGGCGTGGCTTTGGCTTTGTCCCGTAATGAAGTGGGCGTCTGGAACAGGAAAATAAATTATATGTCATTTTTTGGAATGGTTTAAGGGCCTGGTACTAGCGATGTGGAGAGAGAGACTGGTAGTGCCTGACATTGATGCCTCTGACAAGCAACTATTTTTATTATTATTGCTGCTGTTTTGGGCATCTATTTGTTCTTTAAACTCCAATTTAATTTTCACGGTGTTGCGTTATTTCCGGTTTGGAAGCTGACCCGAAGGTTAAAAGCAAATTGCGGCTTCCTGTACATCCCTAGCTTCACTCTAATCATCTGCACGTTTTTAGTGTTTGACGGAAATGTGATGAACTATTAGTAGGCATTTAATAATGTATTGGATATGAACCAAAATATTTTGGTTGAAAACTCTCGTGTGATTCGTAAAAAAGAAACGGAACAGCAAACCATGTCCATAACTCCGAAATGGTTGATCTAATAAAAAAAATAGATGAGGATGAAAAAGACGTGACAGATAACAATTCTTAAGAAACATACGGTTTTATTCCCTTTGTATCGCCTTATTTTCGATTGCAGCCAAATTTTAGGGTGAAGAAAAAAGTCAGAGTTACGAAATCTCTGTTTTCAGAAATGAACCTTCCAGGGAACTTTATCGCTTAAATATTGAAATTGGGTGAAATTGCTTTTTCAGACTTTTCAAGCCAAGAGTTTGGCCAATCATATCCAATGAAAGTGAGGTTCATATATGGTTTCATTCACGAGTTATAGACCTTATGGTAAGGTGTTCCGTTTCTTTTGAAACACCCGGTACAGTTTAATTTATAAATTCACCGATTTCCTTTTTCTTCTAGCCACTCAAATTTGAAACTATTTGCCTTTCTCAAAACCTTTTTCCTCTTTCAAGTTGAAAGTGTTTCGAGAATCTATCTGGTTTTTTCCAACACCAAACATTTTCGCTTTTTCGACATGGACACCGGCCAAAAGTCGACCTCAATCAAGTCCGACACCAGCAGTGCAAGTGTTTGTGTAGTCAATTTTTCGTATTTTTGAAAAAAATCATGAAACTTTGTTGGTGTCGACACCTCGAACTCGACACCGGCCTCTCGCCCATCCCTAATTCTGGTGGCTTGATGCAATCATTATGGGCCAAAAGTTCCCTCACCTGTTCGGCAGAAATATCCATGGACTCGAGGCTGGTTTCTTCCGTGGCACTCTTTTTCTGAGGCGTCTCTTCCTTTTCAGAATCGCTACAAAACACATGAAACAAACTGTCAAACATATCGCAATCTTGGATGCGTTTTACCCCCCTTTTACCTGAAATAATCGTCGAACTTTTCAAAGCCCTGAGAATCGCGTCGGATGGGTTTATTGGCGGAGGCGTCTTTGGGCGCCGATTTGCTAGCCACCACCACGGGCGAGTCAGAGGTGGGCGTGTCAGGGGCGGAGACTGCGGCGGCCGCAGCAGCAGCAGCCGAACGGCGAGTAGCGGGCGCAGTGGGCGTGTTGGCTGCTTCGGTGGGCGGATCAGCCGCGGGAATGGATGAAGGTGGAGGCATCTCCTGAACACAAAATCATGGTTGATAGAGTAATGAATTAATTGTTAAAAGTTTCAAAATAAATCAAGGTTTGATAAATGAAATGTTTAACATTTCAATGTGACACAGTTGGGCGAGTTGTTCAGAGATTGACATAATCGGATGGATTTGGTGTGACAGGAGGGTAGCAAAGTCGATTTATACATTGTTTATTATTAGGTAGTAACCTGCCAAATGGCGGTACAATGATAAAAAACTAAAAATTAACATGTGAATGGATTTAAAAGAAAGATGACATTAGGACAGCTATGGTCCATGTTTTGAGTTCTAAAATGACAAATGAAGTGACGCATTTATGGCCATTCATTTGGTTACAAAGCAAAAGCAATGATTTTGTCATGTCAAAAGTTTTACATCAAGGTCATTGTATTTAGTAATTGCTATTATTATTATTTTTTTTGAAATATCAATAGAAAACAGAGCAGCTTTTCAAGAGTTTTTCGTATCTTTTTCAATGTTTTATGGAATTTGGCACTAAAAATTGATATCTAATTTGAAGGAAATTTAAATGAATGCAAGACCCTTGATTTGTACTCTTGCTCTCATCAAACGCATATTTGACTTTTTTTCTTCTTTCTTGGCTTTAAATATTAGAAAACCGTAAAAGAAAGAAGAGTGTCTTTGTTTCACTTTTTCAGTCAGAATTACACCCCATACCCTAATTATGCATTTTGTATTGCAACTTTAACACTAAAAATGGCATCTTTTGACCATTTTTGTCAAATTCAGTAACTTTTGTTTTCCTGCAACAAACAGCTATTTTTGGCATTTTCTTTTCTCGATCACTTAACATGCATTGGAACAGATTTTTTTCAAAGAATTCCTAGGTTTTTTTTTTAATTTTAAAACAATGCCCATGTGCCAAGAGACCAAAGGTTAAAGAAAAGAAATGTCAAATTTGGACAAACCAAGAACCACTGAATTTGTCTGGACTGGGAGGCTGACGAAAATAATCATAATTTCCAGTAGGATCAAATCAATGACGGTCTTCTGCAAATGAGACTCCGTATTTCAATTTTCAGCTCAATCGAACGTCAGAGTGAAAAGTTATGCTCTCTGAAAGTTGAGTGTAAATCCTACCGAGAAAAAATGAAGTAGCTCTATTCTGGTAATCGCTTTAACACAAAAGGGCGAGTTCATTCATTCTACGCTCTCTTCAGTACATAAGTTTGAGAAGGCGTAACTTTTCACTCCGCCTTTCGATCGAGCTGAAATTTGAAATAAACAGTCTACTCAATATCAGCCGGGTCCAGTTTGCCAAAGAGCGCATTAAATCAATGTGAAAAGAAATCCAAGTTCTCATCGTTAGCCTCCCACTCCAGAAATTCAGCGCTTCTGGGTGAAATCTATGTCTCCACTCTGGGCGAGCCCATCTCAAAAGGCGCTATTTTCAGGCCAGAACAAAGCAACTTTTACCACGACTATCAACTATTATTACTTTAGGGCTTAAGACATGCAAATGTAACACTAGCTCGCTTTTTCCACTGACCTTTTGTCCCTCGGATTTGGCGGCTTCAGCGGCGGTTTTGGTGTCCTTCTTTTTGGGCGTTTCCCCGACACCCGCCGTGGTGACTTCGGTGAATCCGGAAGCGATGCTCTCTTCATCATCTTCCAGATCGCTGGCTCCTCCTGCGCCTTTTCGAATCACCAAAGATTCCTCATCCCAATCGCTTCGCGTCGTTTTCGACGCCATTTCCTCCGGGTCTTCATGACGGAATCGACAACTACTCTTGAATCGACACGTCTTTTTGGCCGCAAATTCGCGACACACCTCCTTCTTGGCCTCGGAACCCGCCCCTTCCGTCTCGGCCGTGGGCGTGGTGGCGGTCGTGGGCGGAGGAGGGCCCGAACTCGAGGCCGAGGCGGCTTGTAATCGCGCCGGGTCGTGTTTGAATTCGCAGTTTTCGCGTTGACATCGACCTCGCAGAAAGAATTGACAGATTCGCTCCGAGGAGGAGGATGTCGACGACGCAGTCGAGGTCGGGGCTCCGGCTCCACTGGCCATGATGCGGGGTTCACTTTGGGGGGAAATTTGGGCGAGATTTTCCGTGTTGTTGTGGCCAGATTTCGTGGGGGAAGCGCAATTGTTCCGCGTGTAATTTTCCCTGGGCCGATCCTGGCGGAGAACGCGCTCGAGCGTTGCCAAATCCGAGTGTTTGTGGGTCAGATTAAGAATGGGATTCTATTCGATGGATTGGCATTTTCGCGTGATCAATAGGGTCCGGAAAATATGACTTAAGCGTCAGAGCGTCAACCATGAGCTGACCCTTGGCTGTGAAACGTGTGGGATTTCCGCTGCATAGGGAAAATAAAATAATTTCACGCGCTCTAGCCCCAGGGCTCCAACCGAGAAATTGGTACAAACGACTTTTTTCAATGATACTGTGGATTTGAAATAAGATAGAATCGAAAAAATGTTATGTCTTTGATAGTTTGAAGAGGTCTGCATTTGGTACGCCAAATTTTTAAGCGTCTTAAAAATTGCAAATAGTCAAAACTGGATACAAGAATAATCCATAAAACAAAAGGTAGCTGAAAGCCATAACCAATGTGAACATTGAGGACATTATATTGGCAATGGATGAGTGCAGTCGGACGAATTCAGCTGGGGATTCTGGGGCCAAATTGGCTAGGGATGGGCAAGAACTAGACTCGGGCATTTCATAACTTAAGTTTGCTACGTAAGGGAAAACATCTTGTTTCGATTGATTGTTGAAACGAAAAATGGGAATTGGGGTCGAGAATCTTAATTGAGTTTGTTGGAGGGATAGTATGACTCTGACGTATCCCTAGCCATTTTGGCCCCAAAATCCCATCTGCGACTGCGAATCGTCCGACTGATCTCATCCATTGATGAAGAAAAAGGTTTGTTAGTGAAGAGCAATATTATGTTATCCAAAGTTTGAATACAAATATTCTTAGATTCGGCTTTGCTTTAACCTTTGATGTTCTTTTAATGCAATTCCATTATGGCAATAGATTTGACCCCAATGATTTAGCCAAGCATCAAGAGCTTGAAGTGTGTTATGAAGGTCAAGTAAAAAACTTGGAAACGACTGGCCCTTTTCAGATTGTTTAGAAAAGGTAAGCCTGAAAGTGTTGCCGTTGTGGCGTCGCTAGCGGCTAACGGTGGCGTTCAGTGTCACTGAGATAAACCAACTTAAATTTGCAGTCGGACCAGCCAGAATTAAGTACAAGAACTCGGGATTAAATTGAATAATGGCATAACACATGAGATGGTGTGGATATTAAAATATGTTTTCATATTTTGTCCTGTGTTTTGCCGACTAAACCTTCTCATTCTGCAAAATCCTAACTTACCTATCTCTTTTGAGAATAAAGATCAGAAGAATTGTTTGCTTGTTGGTCTTTTAAAAGTTCATTTAAAAAGTTTACTTCACTTCTTCTTGTACAGAGGAAAGAAAGCTTGAAAAAATATGTAAAACCTTGGGGGCAAAAACACCCGTGCAATTTCAGTTGAGGAGTAGCAACTTCTTTTGGAGCCAAGCCTTCGAGCTTGATTTCTTTCCATCATTCTGTTTTTTTTTTTGGGGGGGGGGGCGTATTTTTCATGCCGCTATAAGGAATGGGATTCCCTGTAAAGAGAGTTGATGATTAATCTAGTTGATATAATTACCGTTTATACGAATTTTGATCTACCAATGAGTTACTGTTGGCAGATCTGAACAACTCTTGAATAGTGGGTTGTAAAGAGTGGGTTGGTCAGGAATAATATTTACAAATTTGTCTAATCCTGCCGTAAATGCTGTTGGAGGATCAGCTCCTACATTTTCCCGACGAAGACTAATGGGTAACAATGAGGGAGCCCGAGAAAGAAGAGAGGAGGACTGCATTGATCGAACTAGCCTCGATTCCTTAGGATTTGGAGGTGCTCTCAGAACGCACGTAAAACCTCTAGGATCGCTACAACTGATCTCAAAGCCCAGGTTAGGACAGAGCCCACGAACGGTCTTGAAAACATACAGTATCAGATACAATCAATGAAAAACCTTGCTTTATTGGGTAACGCGTTGGTCGTTTGTCATATTTTCACGTTCTCGATTACAAAAAATGAGATCAAAGTTACACACAAACCCCTAACTCAAATGTGGGTATGTCGAAGTACCTTAATTGTTGGAAACACTGTTATGAAGGACAATATCTCGGTTTCTTTCCTCTGAAAAAGTTCACCAATGGTTTGCTACAAGTTTGCCGTACAAAATATTCTATATCTAAGAGAAACCGGATAGCCGACAGGTTCAAATTCTTTGAAATACTTGAATTACATAAACAGGAGAATACATAATCTTATGTACGCTATAATTTTATCTCAAACCCTCATAGCCAACAACTATGTGGAGCAGGCTTGCCAATTTGATTCAGAAAACAAATGGCCAGCCAATGAGACTTGAAAAGCACGACTTACAAATCAGGGTTTTGCTTCACAAAGGAATTCAAACAATAGCAAAAACTGGCTTTCTGGTTGAGATAATCATTTCTTTACATTAGGGACTAGTCTTCCAATTGTTCATGTGGAACCTCAACTCATTAAAAACTTAAAAATACCCAAACTGCTATCCATATCAAAGTCGTCACCTTTGACTACAAATTTCCAGACCTTCTTTCTCCAAAACACAATAAAGCATCAAAACATTTGCTTGGTTCTTAATAGAATGATGACATTCAGGAACAAATTTATCATGTTCCCATAGACTGTTGTAGCATGTAGAAATGCTAATGCTATGGTGATGGTTCATCTCCAATGTCAGCCTGACCAACGTCAGGCCATTCTGCATGATCTATTACGGCGCGATGGCCTTTGCGATTGCTCCTTGGTCTCAGGTGGGCAAGTATTTCCCACCCACAGACTTGTTATAGGGGCCATATCACCTCTCTGTCTCAATTTATTGAGGGAAGCAGAGGGGCGTGGCGATGTTAGAGAAGATAATGGGCGGGTGGAACTTCACTTACCAGACTTTTCACCTCAAGCATTAGAGGAGTTCCTTCAGATTATCTATGGCCTTCAACGTGATTCAATTGGGGAGGCCGGTCCCTTATTGGCGTTCTTGGGAGTTGACCCATCAGCCAATTCATTTCAACTGCTACCACAATTAAAGCCCGATGATACCATCAGGGAGCAACCTTCATTGATCCCAGTATCCAAAAGCAGTCAAAGAGGTTTAGCAACCCGACGAAGGTCACAGCGATCTCGAACCGTGAGGAAAGTTCAAAAGCTAGAAGACAGTGATGAGGATTGGATGCCTGTGTTGGAAGGAGGCTACCCTTTGGCTTTTGATGACCAACTCCTGTCTGCAGTTGAAGATGAAAAACAACATCACCAGAGTATGGATGATGAGGAGATTAACATCAAGAAGGAAGAAGAAGGTCACCAACTTGAGTCCAGTGAGAGCATGCTTTGGAGTCTGGAGGAATGCCGTTCCATGCTTACCACAGTGGGAAATCAACTCCAAATAGATTGGTCTAAGCCCATAGATTTGACCAATGCCAGATCACAACTCATACAAATCAAACGGGACACATCATATCGAGCTTTACTTGGTCTCAGGTCCTCTGCAACAGGCTTGGAAGGCAAATTGTTGGCCTTCAGTGACCCACAAAGTGCAGGAGATATGGAGGCCCAATTTGAAGACACATCCATGGCAATGAAAGATGTGGCAGGCTTCTCTAATGGTGATATGTTCTTTCAAACGTCCTTCTACACCCGTCAGAATCTTAGTATACCCAAGACCCTGAAAGAACTCAAGGACTCACTCAAGGGGAAAATGGAAAAGCTCACCATTGACCAACTCAATCACATCATGAGCTCAGAGAAAATGCTTCCAGTCATGGCTCGCACTGAAGCCAGAGGTCTCAGAGATCTTAAGGAGACACCCTCTCACTTTATCACCATTTGTTCCAATATAACTAGTCTGGAAATGGAGGAGGTGATCCTGGTGTGCTTCCCACAACAATCAAAAACCCTTTATTTCAAACAAATGATTGTCAATCCAGAGCGGATAGCAGATTGCGCCAAAATTTGGGTAGACGTTCTTTTGGACGTTTGGTGCACCAATCGCTCGTCTTTGACACGAGCAAACTTTCTATTAGACCGGTTTCAGAGTGTGACTGAGCCCATGACTGTATATTCTGCCGCCAAAAGTGTACTAGACAGTCGGCAAGTAGTCTGCTCAGATTGTGGAGAAGTCTTCTCCATGGTGACAGCCAAAAAACGAGAAGCCTGGAACAGACATCAGGAGATGCACAAGCTCCAGAAGTTTAAATGCGACTGCAATGTGAACTTTACCACCAACGTGGAAAAGGAGAATCACGTGAAGCTTTTCCATTGCAATGGCAAATATCTCAAATGTGAGGATTGTGAATTTATTGGGTCAGAGAAGGAGCTTTCCGAGCACCGCAATTTCAACCATCAAACCTACATCTGCGACATTTGTGGCACAGTCAGTTTGAACCTCAAGCGCCACAACGGCCATTTGCTCACCCATAAGGTGTCCAAATGTGACGTTTGTGGTGAAGAATTCCAGGGCCCTTCCAAGCTCTTCCGTCACAAGAGCAATGTTCACGGCAAGGATTTTAGTTGTGAAGATTGCGGCCATGTGTTCAAGGGTCGATTGAAGTGGATGCTGCACAAGAAACGGGCACATGAAGAAGGTGCGCGGTTCATTTGCGATCTTTGTGGACAGAGTTTTAATCGGAAACTGACCATGAAGCGTCATAAAATCAGTGTCCATATCAAGAACAGGCCGTTTGTGTGTCGATATGGTTGCGGTGCGGATTATAATGATGAATGTAATTTGCGAACCCACGAAAAGCGCAGACATGGAGGCGTTTTTAAGCAGGGCAGCTTCCTTTACATTTACAAAAACATTTAATTTGCATGAAGCATTCTACAATGTACCGTTCTGGAAGTCAACCTTGTCTTTTATGACAAGAAAATAACTATCTCTTAAATTGAGTGTCCAGAGCAGTTTGGCATTAAATATCTTCAAATATTGATTTACAAATTTGCTATTATATTCTTTTAACTATCACTCCCAAACGCATAACAAGTTGGAATACTAATTTTCCATACCACTTTCGTCGTACACAAAAATTAAAATTTGTTAACTGAGCACCAGGGCTCACAACGGCTCAAGAGAGCGGGCCCAAGGCTCGCTAATATTCTTATTTGTCCCCAGGATCGAAGTCTCAAGGTGAGATATTTAGGACATCTGCCGAGAATGGAGCGTATAGGAATGGGTAGATACACTAAGATAGATATTGGCATTCGTAGGCTAACACACGGTGCCGATGATTCACGCTGGTGATTGGTCAAGAGCATTCAGTTGAACATTCAGCTAATTCTCACGAAGTTCAATAACAAACCAGAGTTCTTCTTCTTTGTTGATTTTGTAGTGATCTGACTTGGTGCTGGGGTTGCCAATTTACTTATGTGAAATCATATTCCCCACTGTCTACCAGCCTTCATAAACAGGTTTTTTTTCTTTAAGAAGTGCCAAAAGGCAAGTCATCCCTGACTTTTGTGACTTCTGAGTAGGGTTGCGAATCAAACTCACATTCGTGTTTGCTCATATTCAAGAGCAAAGCACCCATTCTGCAATCTGTTCTAGCGGTAACCCTAGCTTGCAACCTCCCGTGAAAAAACTTGCGCAAGCCGAGATTTCACATAAATGAGATTTTGTTGTCTATCACCCGATCATGTGAATTAATCGGCCCCTGTTTAAACTCCACACTAGTTGAAATTCACTTTTTGCATACTGGGTAAATACCTTAGACACATTTCCAGCAGACTTGAGGATTTTCAATAACCAAACTGCCCTATCAAATGAGCGAAATAGTTTAGATGTGTGTCTTAGAAGAAAAGGTTCCTTTAATCATGAACTTCGGCTTCCCGCATGATGAATGACGTCACACACAGTCCGTGCCGGGTCGGGCAATCATAGATTTGAATGCCAATCTCTGAGAGGGTCCCTAGGAATGGGAAAGTCTGCACACAAGTGTAATGCGATCGCGAGAAGCTGTATTTTGAGTATTTAGTCTGATTTGCCTGTTTCGGTATTTTCTCTTCTCGCTTTCTTTTTCTCTTGGTAACCTAGCTTTTCATTACCCATGAATGTACCATTTAATGAATGTGATGGGGAGACTGATGACCACTGCTACCAGACTAAGTATACGAACACATCATTTGCGAGAGGGGGGGAATTGGTTGCTCTCTCTTAATGTTAGATCGTTAATCCGTAACAGACACAAGTTGGAGGATTTGCTCAAAATCAATCGACCTTTGATTGTGGCATTGCAAGAAGTCTGGGAGGTCACACGTATGTCTTTAACTTTCGCGGGTTATGACCTCTTTGGAATTAAACGCCCGAGTGGAAAAGGGGGTGAGGAGTTGGATTCTTGGTCAGGTGTGACTCCATCATTTATTCAACACCGAACTTTTTGTCTTCCATGTCTTCTTTTTGTGAGTTGATTGGAATTGAAACTGAAAGATCTTACATTTTTAGCATATATTTGCCTCCTAATGTATGTGTTAACACTGCAATTCAGGAGCTAGACTTGGTTTTGAAGAACTGTTCCAGTAGGAAAGCAGTGTTTATAGCAGGTGATTTCACACTAGCAACCGCCTACAAACCTTAGAAGATTTTTGTTGCTCTTGGGGTATGTATCCGACGATTCATTGTCCAACAAGGGTTCAAGAAAAATTAGTACAAACAAGTGAGGGTCAAAAAAATGATGGTAACGTCTTCTCATATTGACAATATTCTCACGAATGCTAAAGAACTTTCAGAAATGGGAGCCTTAGTTTGTGATATTGCCGATCATTGGGCTCCGTTTATTGAAATCGACACAGGGTCTAAGGCATGTAAATTAAGGAGTAAAAGCAAAATCTGGAGAAGAGACCTCTCAACTAAGAATGTAGACAAACTTCGTCACCATCTTGGGAAACGTAGATGGGATCTCGATGGTTTGAATATTGATGAGGCTTTTGAAAAAATTACGGTATTCTTCAATGAGGATTTTAATGCGATTTGCCCGTTAGCTGAATTCAAGGACAAAAGAAACTGCGTTAAAATAAACCCTTGGATGTCAAATGGGCTGATGACATCGAAGTTACGGAAAGATCGCTTGTTCAAAAAATCAAAGAATGAAGCCCAGAAATTAAGTCGAAATAAAAGCAATATTCTAAGCAATATTACAAACTAATTGGTGAGGCAAATTTGGCATACTTCAGAAATACTGCCTTGAATAACTGGGGGAATTGCAAAAAGGTTTGGAAAGGGCTAGACGAAGTTTTAAATCGTAAGTCGAAAGGTAAACAAAATTGTTCCTTATCAATTAAGACTTATGAAGGCACAAAAACGACTCAAAAGGAAATTGCTGAAAGCTTCAACAACTTTTTTTTTGCTCAATTGGCAAATCTTTTAACGAGAATTTCGAACCTCCATCACAAACTGTCATAAAGGACATCCCTAAAAATTCAGAGGTCTTTAAATTTTCACCAGTGAATAAAACACAGATTTTTCAGATCATCAAAGACCTAAAGGGCAAGAAAAGTTCGGGTGGAGATGGCATATCGAACAGTTTGTTGAAAGAGATAAACGGTACCATAAATGAACCCCTTACTAGACTCATTAGTTTAACTATGGCTTGTGGTGACGTACCTGCTGAATGGAAAAAGGCAAAGATCATACCAATTCATAAAGGAGGACACAAGGACCGATTAGGCAACCAGCGTCCGATAAGTTTGTTGCCAGTGTTCTCCAAAGTCTTGGAAAAGGTGGTGTTTCAACTACTTCTGGAATATGTGGAAAAATTTCTCACAGATAAGCAATTTGGCTTTCGTCCACAATGTAGCGCGAACCAGGCCATACGAAATTACCTGAATAATGTATTTGATAATAGGGATAAAAAATATGGCCTTACTGTCTTTCTCGATTTAAAAAAAAGCTTTCGATTGTGTAGATCATAAAGTGTTATTATTGAAACTATATGCTTATGGAGTAAGAAGGGGAGGGGCTTTTGACTGGTTTAAGAACTATTTGTCGAATCGTTCTCAACAGTTCCAACTAGGAGACATCTTGTCATCCACACAAAGTATTACACGAGGTGAACCACAAGGGAGTGTTTTGGGGCCATTGCTCTTTCTCATCTACGTCAATGACGTGCCAAATACAACAGGGTTTCATTTTACAATGTATGCAGATGATACAACGCTACAACATTTTGGAAATGGTATAAGAAGCCTTGAACGTGAGGCAAATGAATGGCTAAAAGAACTTTTTGCATGGATTGAGAGAAATTTACTTTAAACGTGACTAAAAGCAAATTCATAATTCATAATCGTACTGCTAACCCATCAGATTTCAATCTTGGGTGGGGCGAAGCAAGTTTCGAGAGAGTTGGAAAGAAATTTCCCATTTAGATTGTTAAATTTCTTGGACTATGGGTTGATGAGTTCTCTTGGGCGTATCACATAAATCAAGTTGAAAGTAGACTCAAAAGAACACTGTTTAGTTTTAGCCATAACGGAAAACGTCTGCCAACAAGGATGAAGATCTTGATGTACAATTTCCTCATTCAGAGTGTCATGGAATACGGTTTAGAATTTTTTGGTCATGCGAAAACAATTGACAAACTCATTAAAATTCAAAAAAGAGCAGTGCGATGGATCGCAAACACTAATTGGCGAGCACACACAGGTCCATTGTTCCAAGACCTTCATTTATTCAGGCTTGAGAACCTCAGAGAAATTAAGATTTTGTGTTACGTCCACAAGGTTATGATGTTAGACAAAGCATTTGAGGTGGACAAATTTAGAATAGAAAGGGATGATTCTCTTTACAATAGGCGAGGTTTGTGGCTCTACGTACGAGCCAATGTATAAATGCGAGTGGATGATGAATTTACCTGGATATGCATTTCCCCATCTTTTTAACCACTACGATATCCCAGGCTACAAATGCACAATCAAGGTTGTTTTTTTGTTTTTTTCTGTTTTTATTTTCTCTCTCTCTCTCTTCTCTGTATATTTTCTTCAAAAACGAGAAGCAAAAGGACAGCATTTAAACACATCTTGGTGTCTTGCTGATCCTTGGATGCAATTTTACTATATATATTTGTATTGATTGTCAAAACTGACTTCTCTTTTCATTAAATGAGCTCATCCTGAGGCTAGTTTTTTAGACGCAAAAGATCGATCTCAAGATCGTACTATAGTACTATATGCCCGATCTTGAGATCGATCTTTACGTCTAAAAAACTAGCCTCAGAACTCGAAAAAAGGTCAGGTGTTCCGCAAGGTTCAATTTTAGGTCCGCTCCTGTTTATTCTCTTCATTACTCCTCTCCAGAAGTTTAGAACAAAAGCCAGTATTCCTTCATATGCTGATGAGACAAAATTAGTTTGCGGAAGGAATGGCCAGGACTCAAAATGTTTAGTTGAGGACTTGGAGAAAGTCTACTCTTGGGTTGGTCAAAGTAATATGGCATTGAACGGGATGAAATTCCGCACAATGATGAATGGGACGTCAAAATTAGATGTTCTACTCAAAGACAATGGAGGTTGGGATATTGAGCAAGTATCATCCATGAAGGATTTAGGAGTTTTCATCCAAGATGATGGAAAGTTTGATGAGCATTTCCAGTTAAAAGTGGGGATGGCATTTCAAACGTGTGGGTGGATCTATCACACTTTCAAATCCAGAGATAGTATTACAATGCAAACTCCGAACAAGTCAATTGTTCAACCAATGAGGGAGCTCTCGTATTGGGAAAGACTCCAAAAGTTAGGGCAGTACGGTACTCAGAGAAGGTATGAAAGTATGAATGATACTACTATATTGTGTGTTTTCAAGAGCGTTCATGGGCTCTGTCCTAACCCGGGCTTTGAGATCAGTTGTAGAGATCGTAGAGGTTTTACGTGCGCCCTGAGAGCACCTCCAAATCTTAAGGAATCAAGGCTAGTCCGAACAATGAAGTCCTCCTCTCTTCTTTATCGGGCTCCCTCATACCTCAATTTGTTACCCATTAGTCTTTGTTGAAAATATTTAGGAGCTGATCCTCTAACAGCATTTAAGGCAGGATTAGACAATTTTTTAAAAACTATTCCTGACCAACCCACTTTACAAGGGTTGTATAGATTTGCCAAGAGTAACTCATTGGTAGATCAAATTTCATATAAACATCAATTGTAGAAACCATATTAATGATTAACTCTCTTTACAGGGAATCCCATTCCTTGTAGCGGTAAAAAATTCGCCCCCTCCCTCCCCCCAAAAAAGGGAAAATGGACTCATTTTAAGCATTTTTAATACCGATTTATCAAAACATGTGCCGAAAAAGTTGGCCTACATTTTGTCATTTTTCGTTTTGCTTTAAATTGAAAAAATCCCTGTATTAAAACCGATTGGCACGGTACTGAAAAATTCATTTCATGTTAGTTTGGAAATTGCAAAACACTGAGATTTGTTTCAGACCCAGGACACCTTGCAGAAAATTTGGCATACTGATTTTTTTTAAGGTCAGATCCAGAAGATGTTTTTATTTCTTGAATTGAAGTTACTGAAAAATATGTTTCTCAGGAGCTGAGTCATTTGACTTTAAGTGGTTAGTTTTAAAGCCAAAAAAGCGAAAAAACACCCCAGGTATTTAAAAACTCAAATGTTCAAGGCAAAAGTATGGAATTTTGAATTGGCCAGTACCGTGTAGGAACAATAACGTGGGACTGCAATAAAAACACTTTTCATTTTGAAGAATGAGCCAAAGATAGAGGGGGAGGGGAAATGACGTGAGCAACTAGATTACTGGCGAAGCAAGAGACAAATATCACTTCAAAGATGTACATACTGTTGAAAAAAATAAACCAAAAGGTCTGCCAGCAAAGCCAAGCAAAGTTATTTTCTGTGACTTTTCTCAAAGTTTATTAAAAAGTCTCTCATGTAAGTTCAAAAAAGAAAAAATAATCAAAATTAGTTCAGTGGGAAAAGGAACAAGTAACGAGGACTTTGTAAACCGTTACAATTACAGCATTTTTGAAATGAAATAGCATTATACTACTTTTTCGAAAAAAGGAACGAATTATTGTACTTTCGTTGCTTGTAATTTCGTTACAACTACCGTGCTCAGCACGTACCGTTTGAGATTTATGTGCGATGAGAGATAGATTCCAAGATGTATTATTTGAACATTTCAAAAGTAATTGAAGTTGTGAGAATGAGTGCCTTCGACGTTTGTGTGTTGTATACAGCTTTCTTAGGGCCTTTTAATATTCTTTGATTACCCCTTACCAGTGATAACCTATATAATAGCATAGATACTCCTTTTTGGGGTCCTAGAACACGCTACTTATTAACTCACTACCTGTTGGTCATCTAAATCTTCTGAATAACAACAATCCCTCCAGTCACCCTGCCAATTTAAGTTTGACCTCCTCACCGTCAATCTGGCAACACTCATACTCAGGCTGATTCGGCAGATCTACTCTTTGCCAACGCCATCCGCCTGCCCTCAAACACCAACCCAAGAAAGTACGCTGTTGGATCAGCGCTGCCACTAACACACTTTAGGGATTCAGATCACTTTTTTCTGGCCATTTGTTTGAGGTAATGGTCACAAAACTGTTATGCACTTCTTTACCATCTCGACATTGGAAAATATTTGTAGCGGTGACTTTTTGTCATCTAGTCGTTGTCAAAACCGTTCCTTTTATTTTTTTAATCACTCAATCCTGTTTTTTAAACTACTCAAATGACTGAATGTCCCTTAGACAAGAAAGGAGCCTTCTGAACGAAACTGATTGCTATACATGAACTGCATGCAAAGTTGCTATAAGAATAGTCAATATTTGAATAACTCTTGCGAAAAAAAACTTCAAAGTAACTATGACTAATTACATTTCGGCCAATGGAGTCGATAACTTTAAACAATAAATTTAAATTACATTTTCACCAACAAAGCAAGTTCCGGAACCATTAATTTTGCCCTTACAAAGCAAGTGAGAACAAGTTGGTTTGAGAAACTTTCTGAAAGTAAATCTTCTTATAATTCACGATAAACATGCCTACATTCACCATTTAAATACATCATTTCAAGGACCAAAAACACAGAACGTCAAGCTTTTCTGGCCCTATCTGACTCTTTTTAGTCACTAATACACTTTTATCTTGGCATCCCTGAAAGATCACAACCTCTATTTTAGAGAAACAACGTTGGTCCTCTCTTTTCTTTCTCATCTTCTCTGATCTCAAATCTCATTCTTTTCTGATGAGTGCTGCTCCGCCCATCGCATCCGGCACCGGGGGTGGTCCCTCGGGCCCGCCCCCTCAGTTTGGGCGGATCGTGTTGGATATTTCGAACAGCGTTTTACCTTTGAGCAAGTTGAATGGCACGCCTTCCTTTTTGGATGGATTATCTGAAGAGATGGAGTTCCAAGTTCGTTCATTGGGCTGTGATCTCATCCAACTGGCCGGAAAACTATTACGTCTACCTCAGGTGAGTTGGTTTAAGCCGAAATTGTTCAATATTAGTTTTTGAGTATTGTCAGTTTCAAAGAGCAACATGCATTGTATGAGATAGATGGCGCTGAGTGTCTAAACATCCTCTTTTGATTCAAAGCGTGAGTAGGGAAAAACTTGCCTCAATAACTGAAGGTTGGCAAGACTCTTTTTTTGATCCTATCAGACCACTTGGACTCTTAAATACAAATCTGGGGTTTGTTTATGACAATAAGCTTTATAACGGTTGATCTTTGAGTTTGACTTAACCACGCCATCTGGTGCTTGTCAAAACTGAGAATTTGGAGTGAAGGCTTTGACCCATGTTTGTGGCTGAGTTGATTTCAATTATGCCATTGTAATCCCTTGAACATCTGTGCTAGGCTTAAATGAAAGCCAAAGGTCGCAAAATAACATCAGGATACTAAAGTTTGGTTTCCCCTAGTGGTGAAAAACATGTAATTCAATTCCTTAGCCACAAATGACGTTAACAAACTTGCGTTCGTTGAATGTACCTTAAAATTTGAAACAGAAAATTCATTTTCAAATCTAGTTTTGAAGATAGCCACTAGGTATCAGTCGAAATCCTTATGACCTAAATGATGAAGTGAAGAGAAGAATCTAGGGGTGATTGAGAGGTCAAAATGTGACTTGAGAAAGGAGACAATTGTTTGATCAATTTTGACAGGTTTATTTGACAACTCAATTAAGTATATCCCACCTCATTAGCCCCATACATATTCTTATCTCATTGTAGGTAGCAATGGCGACGGGTTGCGTGCTTTTCCATCGGTTCTATTATGCCAAATCCCTGATTCGTTTGGAATTCGATGTCACGGCCATGGCATGTTTGGGGTTGGCCTGCAAAATTGAAGAGTGTCCTCGTCGAACCCGCGATATCATCAGTGTTTTCACTCATATCCGACAAGTTCGAAGTGGAAAGTAAGAATTTTATCTTATGAATATTCAATAGAGCGATTCAATCGATGCTTACAAAGCCGCCAATAGATGGCATGAGAGAGGGACTCTTCCTCTCACTTACCCCGCTTTTTAGTGCCATCTAGTGGCGAATTTGTAAGCTTGGATGAAAATCCTTGAATATGCCAGATTTTATTAACCAATTATTATTGTTATTCTAGACCTATTACACCCGTTGTGTTGGATCAAAACTACTCGGCTCTCAAGAGTAATATAATCCGTGCTGAAAGACGAGTTCTGAAAGAATTGGGATTCTGCGTCCATGTCAAACATCCCCACAAGGTATGATCACATTTTCGATAAATAATTTATTTGTAAAGAAACGTGACTGATCTCACACCAACCTCTCTCGGGTGATATAAATTGCGTTTGAAACAGAGATTGAGCTTGTCACTTCCCATGTTGCAGATTATAGTGTCCTATCTGAGGTGGCTGGAGGAGCAAGACAATCTGGAATTGCTCCAAATGAGTTGGTAAGTGATCCAAAGCTCTTTTACTAACTAATAGAGAATAAATACTTCACATTTGATGATAACGGAGATTTCGGGGTCTGTTCCACGAGTCATGTTTTGGGAGGGGGAGAGAAATAAGATACTTTGGTATGCTTCTCGAGACTAACATGCCACTTTTTGTTTCACCAGAACCAAAATTTCTCGGTGAAGACCAACTAAGAGTCAATCCAACTACTACTACTACTTCTCCTACTTCTTGTCTTTGGTAAGTGCTTCGTCTGTCTGTCGTTCATCACGAGCTCGCCCAAACAATCAATCCGAAGACACAAATGATCCAATGAAAGAGGATTATGGGTGATGGTTCTCCTTCGGATGGATTTGGAGATTTGGAAGGAGATCCAGATGGGGGGGGATGTGTTGAATGAAATGCTGTTTTAAGATGGAAATCCGATTCAAGTGATGGGTTGCGTCGGTGGAAATTCATTATAGACAAGGTAAGTGTTTATTTTGATTGTTTTCGTGAAGCAGATGAAGTTAAAGCTGGATATAAGAATACTAAAGAGTAACATTGCTGATAACCGACAATATTCTTGTATCCTGTTTTTACCTTTAATCCTTGGTCTAAAAGAGGACCAGAATTATAGATATTGTTAAAACCCTAGATTTTTAGGCTTTTCTGCTTGCTTTGACATGAAGCAGATAAGACACAATTGTCCTCATAGATTAGTTGGAATAAAGCCTTCCAAGTTGGACACAAACATTGTTGCACACTCGCTTATTCTCCAGAAGTGACCACACATTTATGCCCATTTTGGGAATCAGGGTGGTCACATGTCTGCCTGAAATAGTGTCACATCTAGATGGTGCATTGTATAGACTCTCGCAATTAAAGACGTGGAGTGCATGCTAGTACTAGGTGACTTAGTTTATGTAGTAGGTCTTTTACCTTTTATGCATAGCTTATAGGTGTTTGGCGATTCTCTTTGATTTCATTGTTTAACCATTATTCAAACTTTAGAGTTTTGTACTTTCAAACGACCAAAATTTCTTGTGTTTGTTACAACAGTGCTCAAAAATCGAAAGTTCGAACATCCTCTCTTTCTCTTGTTGTTTGGCTGAAATTGATCACTCTGAATTGATCATGGGCGCCTCTTGCCTTCTCCTTTTTCCCTTTTCCCTCTTTCCTCAGTGTAGAAAATAACTAATTTTGAAGTCGAAGTAGCCATTTTAAATTTATGATAATTGATAATGATAAACAAATCAAGATGTCCCTAAAAGAAAAAAACTACATCTACATACAATAACTAACAACTTCCAGTTGCCTGCTTCTAGTTTCAAATTACTGGGGATGTTTGAGAGACATTCAAACTAAAGGATACAAAAATCGTCATGAGATGGAGGCAAGACAGGGACAAAGTGTCTTGATTTCAGTGCTATCCTCAACTTAAACTTGTTGCCAAAACTGCAGCTTTCATCGTAAAGTTGATCTCTCTTCATATTTTTGAGTCTTTTACAACTCAGCTACGATATTATAGAGTCTCGCAATTCAAAACGTATAGTGCACACTAGTACTAAGAGACTTGGATTATGTAGTAACTTTCTTCGCTTTTTATGCAAATTTTATAAGTGTTTCTTTTTCATTTCATTCTAAAGCCATTTTTTCTAACTTTATAAGTTGTGTTTTCAAACTGAAAAAAAAGTCTGAAAGCTTCCCCCATCTCCTTTTTGAAGGCCTGAAATTGATAACTCTGATTTGGTTGACTTCTGCCTTCTCCTTTTCCCCTTTTTCTCCTTCCTTATATGTAGAGGGTGACTAATTTTGAAACTCAAGTTGACGTTTTAAACGTGTAATAACTTCAAAATGAGGCAAAAATCTTGATGTCCTTTAAATTTAAGACTGTTTCTTGATACAATAAGTAACAATTTGCTGTTAACTGCTGCCAATTACAAATCACTGGGATGTACGAGAGGCATTCAAACTTAGCAAAGTGAAGGGCGTATTTCCGGAATTTCTCTACTTTCCATATCAGGAAATACCATAAATGCCGCTCGAGGTCGCTTTTTTCGACTGCCAATGGGGTCAAAAAAAAAACTATGAATCACGCTGAGTAATCACAAATTAAGGTCAAATATTTAACAGAAGCACCCACCATTGTTTTTACCTCAAGATGGCGTTGATTGTCACTTTTCTCTTTGTATGAAGCTCAACCTTGCCTCATTAAGAAGGCTTTCTTCAAAGACGGCTTGGGCTGATATAATATATCTAAAGACTCACAACCTTGCCATGACATCTGTTGGTTGAAATTGTTAAAAGTGACTCTGTGCGCAGATATGCCTGAAGTATAGAAAGTGC
Organism: Tigriopus japonicus; assembly: GCA_010645155.1. NCBI lineage: Eukaryota > Metazoa > Arthropoda > Copepoda > Harpacticoida > Harpacticidae > Tigriopus > Tigriopus japonicus. Next base: position 27,634 of record JAAGOF010000209.1, on the reverse strand, counting down.
ATCTGCTTGTTCACTCTCGGCTCAATTTTTGTTGCAAGTCTGACCCTAATTCATAAACCAACAACTCAGTGGCGTTTCCTAGGGACCTCTAATCTCTGAACTAAATGAATCAGAAGAGTCGATTCTTTCTCAAATGTCATTAAGTAATCTAGAAGAATCTCAACTCTTTCAAGCCAGACATCTCCAGTCGACCATTGTGAGCCCAACTCCGAGCAAAACAGAGAAGAAAGGAGCTGACCGGCAGCAACAGCCACATTAAAGCCAAAGTACGTAGAGAACAGAGGAGGGGAGAAAACCTGTTTTCCTCAATGGGAAGAAATTCTCAAATGCAACGGGATAGTACATTTCATAACGGACTGCGCTCTTGGTGTCAACGACGACAACAACCATGAGTGACAAAGTTTGAATCCACTGGCAACAGATGCCACGGCAGTTGTGTGTATCTGGTCGCTTCGCGACTTATATCTGTGCTTTCTTGCTTTGAAGGCGAGTTGTTCATTTCGAGAACAAGAGAAATGAGAAACCCAAGCAAGATGTGTTCGGGGCACGGTAGATTGTGCGACAGCCAACAAGGTGATCCCAAACATGCATCAACACAATCCAAACACAGTCCGAAGTGCCTCAAATGTGAAGTGCGGTGTTGTAAATGGAACTAAACGTGTTCTTAATTGAATCATGGCGTGAAACATAACTATAGCTGGGATAAAGTTGCAGTTGGTAAGCACTGAAGTTGTAGTGTATTTTGTTAAAAGTTGCCGTTTTGGCTTAGAAATGTCAAATTGGACCAAATTTATACCTCACCTCTGGGCGAAAGTTTGTAATCAATAGTTTCTTTTCTCGAAACTTGAGCGTCCTTGAGCCTGGTTTTGTTTCGCACAAATTATTCTAGAATTTAAGAGTATGACTTCCTTGAGTATGTCCTAAAAATAATCGTTATCAAAAAATGCCAAGGGTTGTTGCGAAAAAATGCAAAGTTGCTAAATTTGACTTAAAAGGCCAAAAGTTACATTTTTTTGGGCAAGTTTGTTCAAACCCCAATTATAATCGAAATCCTTCCTTATGTTCACGCGAATTCAAGGGTTTGTGCAGATCTGCCTGCTTAAATAATCTTATTTATGATTTATTTTTACTGGGAATACATTCCTTGTAGTGGTATTGAAAACCGCAATCCCGAACATTTTTTAAGTGTTTTAGATGGCATTGTATCGCGACTTAGTAAAAGCGACATTGTTTCGACACCACAAAATTGGTCGTGCATGTTTTGTGATCTTAGAATTGACTTCTCCTGGTGAAAATAAGCAATGTTCCCTCACGAGATTTTAGAATATTGTTGAAATAAGGTTGGATGCAATTCTGGTAGCTCAATGCTGGAAGATCTAAGCTGTTGCCTTTTTTGGAGCGAATGGTCTGTCTACCTTTTTTGTTTTTTATGAGCCACATAAAGTGGACTGATGTTGAAAGTAAAGAACTAAAATGTCTCCTAATATGATATCTAATATGAAAACCTAATATGAACATTCAAACTAAGGGCAAAAAAGCAAAGAAGGCACGACAAATGAATTTCCGTAATGTTTTTCTTTTACGGTATTTCGTAAAAAATCCTGAAGGCACTTTTTCTCTAATGCCTGGGTTTTTATAAAGTACATGGTATTTCCAATGATCCAGAGAATGCCGCAAAGATCAGCGAATGGATGTTGCACAATGCTTTCTTCGCCAGGTTCTTTGTCTAGAAGTTGGTGACATGTAATTTTTGAAATTCAAATCTTAAAAGTTCTAGCAATGATTTACAAAATTAATAATAATCTTTATTGCGTGTTTTATACACATTGGATATATTTACAAAGTTAAAGTCACGTAATTCAAATCTTTGCATGTACGCGTCGGGGCTCATTCTGGGTTCGTGTTACGCCATTCGTGGCGATTTATCCACTAGACTCAAGTTTGGGGTTGTGGGGGAAGACCTGGGATCGAACCCATGAACCCGAGCGTGGCTCGGTCGCGCGTTTAGCAACTGCGCTACACCATCTCCCCTTTTAGCCGAGGCGTCAAAAAAAAAAAACCAGGACTCTCAAAAAGTTGACATTAAACGATTTCGAGTACAGGATGCTCCATGTACGAGTAAGAAGCTTTACCAATATTAACTAGTTTATATAATTTTCCACCCCCCTGACTCCTTCAAGATCAACAGAAGCCTGGACCCAGACCAATCATAACATCAAGTCCCTTTTTACCAAATTATAATGAGGACTGTTCTACCGGGTGCGGCAAAAAAATCTTTACACTTTCAATTTCAAAGTTCATCAAGATGTATTGGGGCAACCTGTGGTACTATATGAACAAAATATTGAACTTGCAAATATAATGTTTTGGCCATTCCAATCATTGATGCACTCACCACTTTTGCAGCAATAATTTAGCCTTTGATCCCTTGAAGATGTAGTCACTGAACAATGCATTCTAATTTTGCTTGACAGATGAATTAAGAGCATAAATATTTTGGTGACAGACAATGCAGACCCTAGACTTGATGTGCGCTCAAGAAGTGTAGTGCAATGGATCGGATTGGATTGGAATGCACTTGCTTTTACAAATTAAAGTTCCACATAAGGGAATGAACACGTTTGGTTTCGGTGACTAATTAAAATGTTTGTTCTAAAATTTCGAATTTTCTTCCCCGATTTTAGTGATGCACCCTGTAGTTTGTATCACAAGAACTTGCCCACTCACTCATTCTATTTCTATCACGATTCAATCAAACATATTACGTTATTTTCTTTTAAATATTGATATAGTTTCATGATCAAGCCTTGTAAGTCAATAATGAAATTTGATTAAATTTCAATTTAGCAAGAAATATCAGGCAATCTAACAAAAGGTACCAATTAAGTAAACGTAGGTCAGATGATATTGATTATTGATTTTAAAATGGTTTATTAACCATAATTACATTAAAAAACGAGTAATTGAACAACAACCCAATGGTTTTTGATAACAGCATTAGTTGAAGGTGAGAGTGAAATTCTAGAATCTCATCATTCATTTACTACCATAGGGTTGTCCAGAAATATTTCATGACAAAAAAATGATCCGTTGTATTTATTCCGCGAAATACCATCAACAATATGAACTAGTGATGGATCCAAAGCGAATTTGGCCGAAATGTCGGTTTTGGTTATGCCCACCAAAACCGAAAGCAGACATGCAGTGTAAAGAATGTAGTTTTACAAGAAAATCGAACATCTTTCGGAAAAAAGCAGCACAATGATTTACAAAAAGTACCTACAGTTTTTAGTTCTGTTGCTCTTACCTCTTACTTACCTCTGTTTCTTTTTTTTTTCCTCATTTAATCCTATGACCATACTCATTATGCACCTCAGGTAGTGCTTGAGTTGTCAATGCAATAAACAATAAATCAACAATAAACATCCGTCCAAAAACCTTCAAAACTTTTCAAGATTGGTATCAACATGATTGAACAAACTTTTTCCAGCTGAAAACTGTTTTAACCATACATAACTAAACCACTGGATGTCAGATAAACCACATCCTTGGTTGTTAAAACAATACTCCTAGGGATTTTTATAGGTGCTCTCCTCATAGTTATCCATTTTTTGTAAGGGTGGAGCTCTTTCTTTGGTGTTGCAATAATCAGGCACTTTTCCTCTTCTTTCTTCTTGAATTTCTTTTATGCAATTTAAGCTCTCCTTGATTTTTGGTATTTGGATGTGCATCAAGAAAGTATGGACGGTTTGATTGACGTTTGCTCACGTCCAATCCTAGATTTTTTTTTCTCTATTGATTTACTTGATAAGCTGTAAAGGTTATTTTCTTACGGGCAAGTTTATTTTTGACATTAAGGGAAAATAGACTTAAATCTCGAGTGATTTTGCTTACCATATTTCTATGAAAGAATTTTATCATTGAACGGTCGAATGGCAATAACACTATAGCCAAGCCATCAAAGACCTTTTTTTCTTGTGTAATCCATTAACATTCATGAAAGGATTAGAAAGTAGAACAAGTTTAGTTATTTTCTTTGAAAATCTCCTCTACCAAAGGATATCCCAATGAACAATTGCTAAAAGGCAGGGATGGGGAACACCAGCAATTTTGACATCGACACCGGTCAAAGTCGACACTGAAACCGATACCGCCCATAAATGATTCATATTTTTTGCTTGAAAAACTTTAAAAACTCACAGAGCCTTGCAGGTGTCCAAACAAAAGGCCGGTCGTTGTCGGACACCAGCTTCTCGCACACCTCTATGAAAAGGGTTCTCAACAAAAGCAAATGGTTAAAGAAAAAAATATTTAAGATGAGATTTTTTACTATATAATTTGCAATATTTCTTCTTCATATCAATGACCGAAACCGAAATATCGCAGCAAGTGTTGGATACATTCCATTTTTAAGAGGGCTTTAAGCTGCTCTGTAGGTTTTTTCAATATTCATATGTCAATGGAATTCTTTTTTTTAAAGTTGACAATCCTCTTTGAAATGTCATGAAGGTTTTACATAAGTTTACGTGGGCTAGGTTTAGAATGCCAACCTTGCCAAAGGTAATTGCCTGTCATGAAAAATGTAGTTCTCGAAACTGTTGCATATTTTTCCAAACCAATTTGGCCTCTCCCAACCCTCCCAAGTGAAATTCAAGTCATTATATCAAATGTCATCCATTATTGTTTCCAGGTTCTCAGTCTTGAATAATCCAAACAGAACAGCATTTCATTCCACGTTCCGCCCACGCAAAACTCTCTTTGGAAACACACCAAACCTCTAAAACACTCGTGGAACAGATCGCAAGCATGTCAAACGAAATCTCCCAACCATCAATCACTCAATCGGTCCTTTGTTGTTATTTGCTCTGTTGAAGCAACAACAACAGCAACACGCCAAGGCCGGCATTGTTTTGATTTTGCTCTTTTCCCACCAGGAATTTCATGAACGACAGTCTTCGAACGGATGTATTTGTGCGATATCCCCCAGAGACGATCGCCGTGGCTTGTATTTACCTCTCAGCTAGAAAGCTCAAGATCCCCATGCCCAAGGATCCCACTTGGTTTGATGTCATTGGCGTTGAGGAGGATGACATCAAGGACTGTTGCTATAGGATGATATGTCTCTATAACAAGAAGAAGGTGAGTGATTTTGAAATGATCATGTGAACTTAGGTCCTATTATCACACAAGCAAAAAAGCAAAGGTTTCGTGATTCCAGTTCTGTACAAATGAGGACTGATGCAAACAAATAAAGGTTTTTAGGAAAGTGTTGCCACTTTTGCCCTGGCTTAGTTTTTTAGGTCAAAAACTGCAACACAGGCTTACTCGCAGAACATAAAGAGACATACACCATGGCATTTAAGTCTGGGAACCCAAATTAAAACTTCAATAACTTTTTATAAAGGGCGTGTATTTGACTGAATTTTTCGTTATGACCTCTTCCAATATTCGTCTTCATCTTTTGTTTTTAAGGTATGGTCATATAATTCTCCAGTTGGAAATGATTCAGCTTCAAAGTTGCCAAGTCTTGCTCTAAGAAATGTCAGGAAATTCGCCAAATTCAGAGGGTCACCAATGTTTAAAACAAAATGAAGGGGTCAAAATGAAGACAAATTTGAACAGAAAATCGCAATTTTGCCTCCTGAATATGCCTAGTGGTCAACCAGCAAATAAGATTGGCCAAAATAATGGTCCATTTTTGTGTTCCAAATTTGGCCTGCCAGAAGGCCGTGCATTTTGATTTTTTTTGACCAGGCTTTTTTCCATCCCATTTGACTAGGGAAGGATATCTTGTAAAAACGTAGTAATAACATTTGTCGGATAGTCTCTTGGGCATCCCCATGTGAAATTTCAGCAGGATTGATGAATTTTAGTAGGAGTTACTGGGGAGTAACTGGGTTCCCAGACTTAAATGCCATGGTGTACGCTCTGGGTAAAAAACGTCAAACTTTAGTTTGTTCGCATCATTAGAAATGAGTATGATTTATTCCACCGAACATAAATTCATTCAATAGAAACCTTTGGCCAGGGTTCCTACAAAAAGGAACACATTACTCACGAATTCCTTTTCAAAAAAAAGAAATGGTGTTACAAATTGCTCGTTGCAAAAGTACTTAGCCAAAATGGCCAATTTTTAGGAGCCTTGTGGCTTTTTCATAGCCTTTTAATCTAAAACGATAAAATAGAGAAACAGTTAATTTTGGAAAAGTAACGAGTACTTTTTGGGTCGTTACAATTACACCATTTTTGAAATATTATGGCATTACAGTTCCTTTTGCGAAAAAGTAACGAAATATTGTACTTTCGTTACAACCACCCTGACATGTATAGTACAATACACCAAGAACCTGGTATTTCAAACTACTCCTAACTCCAAGAGTTTTTGACAATGAGTTTTTGACAATTTGACAACCATTATTGCTAGTGAAGTTTTCAAAAGCATTATAATAAAGTGAAAATTTTGTTAACCTTTATATGTAGACTTGGGAGAGAGAGCTTTGGTAGAAATCACTGAAAATTATTCAATTCATCAGTTTCTTTACCAAAAGATGTTGATTTTGAAGAGCAATCGTGCTTTTAATTGCAAAATTTCTAGGCCTTCTTTTCATGTTTGCCAACAAATTTTTAAGAAAAAAATCACGCAACCTTGGTTCCTTACATCTGAATTTTAAAACTAGATCGTACTTAGGAATCATATATTTCTTCAAAGTCGTCTTTTAACCTCTTCTAACATGTTAAATCAATGTGATTGACCTTGTTTCTGGTCTTTTTCCTTGTTAGTGCCTTTGATATTTTTGGTTCATCGCATACGCGACCTTGTCAAATCGTCAAAACCGACAACAGCCAAACCATTGTAACAAAATATCAATCGAACCCCTCTTTCTATGATTCCAGCCCAATCAAGACGATCTAGAAGCCCACATCGCTTCTCTCCGTCACAAACTAGACGAGAGTCGTCGTGCTGCCCGTGAGCAACAAAGTGGACGGAATAGCAAACAGGGCACGCCCAACATCTCGAGTCCTGCCTCTAGAACGAATTCACCTTCTCGCACCACCACGCTGGGCGTGACCTCAACCAGTAAACTATCGCTCCCAATCCCTTCCACCTCCTCCACTACAACCACAAGCACCTCGACATTCTCGGGCAGATCCTCAAGCAAAACCCTGAGCTCAACGCAAACCCTCACTGTGATCTCAGCTAACGTGCCCGTTCGTAACGGAGGAGGGATTGGCGGAGGCAGTAACGGGAGTCAGCCCCGCGGATCGCGGTCTAGAAGTCGAAGTCGGACACCGTCTTCGAGGAAAAGGAAAAAGCATCATCGCCATCGATCGGGCTCGAATGAGGGAGCGGATCGACGAAGGGGGGGATCAAGGCGGAGAACACCCTCGAGAACGCCCAGCTTATCGCCCAATGGGAAAAGCTCGAGTCGAAAGAACAAGAAGAGCCATCATAGGTAGGAGATTCAAATAGTTTTTTGGGGGGTGTGAAATGATTTTTTTGTTTCTTGAGAAAAAGAGGTTTAGCTATGAATTTCTTGGTTTAATGAAGTATTTTAACCCAAGCTTTCCAAATTCGCCAATAGATGGCGGGGAAGGTATGGCAAGTAAAGAGAAAACTCTTTTTTTTTTGTGAGCTTAGCATATTGATATGCGGTATTCTTTGCGATGTTTATTTTTCGTAAAGCGTCGCCACATGTTGACGATGGGATTTAATTACAGAAAGCCGAGTTGATTTGAAATCAATCCAAATCTCTCCAAAATGAAGCAGTGTTGCTCAAATTTGACAACCTGTATGATTTACTTACCCTTTGTGATTGTCAAAGTAGAGCCATATAGGGCAATTGAAGTGTGGCTTTGTTGTGCCTTTTCATGGAGCGAGAGCGTCGACAAGCCTCACGGCTAGCTCGCACTGTGCATGTACTTGGAAAGAGATAAAATTCAGCATAACTCAAGCTAGTGTGCCAAACTTGTAACATGATTTCCTATTTGATGTAGCTAAAGTATCATTACATTGCTAGAAAAAGTCAATGCAACATATTTTGCACAATTTCTTGAATTATGGCTAGTGTTGTCTCTTTGCAAGTGCATGCACAGTGCAAGTTGGTCGTGGAAGATGTCGACGCTCTCGCTCAATAAAAAAGCACAACAAAGCCACACTTCAATTGCCCTATTGACATACTTTTGCGAAAATCAGAAATTTGCGAGATTTTCAAGATATTGTGATCGCCTTTGGCTTTTGGGAAGAAGAGTCCCAGTCAAAAGGTTGCGAGATTTCACAAAACACAAGTGATTGTATGAATGCCTCATTGCCCCCTCTTTTACGCACACCATCTATTAGCGATTTTTTTTTTAGCTAGTGTTAGAATCTTTCATTCCACCAAGACCGAAAATTTCGGACAAAACAGCTTGAGAAATGGCGGCAGAATCGAATTTTGTGTATGTACAAAAAATATAGATGACAGTTTGGTCAAAAAAGGCCTTTCGGTTCATCCCTACTGAGGTGTGATTTTGAAAATATTGTCTGCCTTTACTTTTTTAACGTATATGATAATATTATGAAAATGCTGTAGTTTAAACAGCATCTCGAGTGTTCTATAACCAATAAAAAGACATGGTGTGAGATCATTATAAGCATGTTTTGTAAGAATAAAGTTCTTAAACAACGTTACTTTTTTAAGACGACTCAATTTTTTTGAGAACTGAACTTTAAATACCTATATCTTTTCTTTCATCAAGGAAATGCCATTAAATTAGGTCGCTAGTGACAATTTTTCTGCCATTCTACACACCTTTAATATTAAGTCACATTTAGTAATTGGCCAAGCAATTTACCTCGTCAAAAATCTTGGGAACCACAATAATCGATTCTCTGAGTCTCTCTGATGTTGAAACATTTATAAAATTAATCATCAACTTAATTGAAGTACTGGAAAAAAATTGCACGAGATGCAAAACAGAGTAGAATTTGAAACTAATTGTAATGTTATAATTTTAACTCTGTAATGTAGTGATTTTCACACTTTTATTACAATATTTATTCCCATATTATATTTTAATGTTACTTTTGAAATGAATATAATATCTAAAATTTTAAATATAATACATCACATATATCACTGATTGATAAAAGTGAGTGAATAATTTTCCAATTCTCGTTTGTAAAATTGAAAACGCCCTGACCCCCTTGTTTAAGACATGCTTTTTTTCGTATTTTAGGGACAAGGGACGTCGACGTTCCCGATCTCCGCGCGATTCTCGTTACTATCTTTCTTCATCGGGCGTTCGCTCGGCCAACAACGGTTCAAGTGCCCGAGACTACGATTATCGGGGCAAATCCAGCAAACGAGATCACGATCATCGTGATGATTATCATAACAATCGACGATAAAAGAGTCACTCACACTTTGGAAACGACATTTTCATTCTGCCAAGACAATGTGTTGTCTCATTTTCCACCGAAATCCAATGAGCTTGAATGAGAAGTGACCGTGTTTATGAAGAAGAGAGTACGAGAAGTCACTCCTTTCAAAGCAAAAGTACTCCCCACGAAAGGGACCAAGTGTCACAATGGTTTCTTGTATTTTTCAATACAAAAATTTGCATATGTGTAATAAATGATCAAACAGAGACATTCCCTATTTTGCCATCTGATCTAACACGTTTGTACGAGGAGTATCCAGACTAAAGGTAGACTACTAGGCTTTTAACTCGTTTAAATGCACTTTTTCTGGATTGATGTTGAGAATTTTTGGCAGAAAGATTTAACTCCTAAGTTATTTTACAAATATTATTGCTTAACAAACTGATTCCGAGGTATGAATCATTTAACAAGGAGTGTTGGGCAACCCCTGTATACAGGGTCATCCGTATTTCATGTACCATAACAAATAAATAATTATAATCGAAACGTAAATATGGCATTAAATACACTGGTAGCAAAGCTTGGTAAAATTGGTCGGCTTGTTTAGAAACTGATTTTGTATCCAGTGGTTGGTCTTCCACTCAATTTACGCACGCTCTATTCTGAAAAGTCATCCTTGCTTCAGCGGCATATTACAAAGCCTAAAAGTGACTAAATTGCTAAGACAAAGAAAATAAAGTCATGGGCAAGCAACTCTACTTTTTCTGTTATTTTTACCAAAAGCTACTTTGGCATATCGTTTTGTCATAAATTTCTACTAGAATCGTGGGGCATATTCTATGGACTACCCTGTACGTAGAAAAGACGTTACATGTATGCCTCATGGTCAACTCTATTTTTGGAATGTGTACTTCACAATATGTTTGATAAGTACTTCACATCAAGGCAAAGGGCATGATATTCGATAAAGGTCGCCTAACAACCACCTCCTAACAGCTCATCAACAGCATCCCAATGTAAATCGTCGATATTTTCAATTATGTCGGATTCACCTTTTCCACTCAGCTCTCGTTTAGCAAACAAACACGCCAATGCAAAAGCACCCAAAGCTAGGGGCAGGATGGTTTACCTCTTTCACCCACTCATAATCCAAAATTTGTGATTCATATCAAGTTTGAATGGAAATTCCCGAACTGTAAGAGATTTGTTTCTTTCTGACCCAGTAAACCAAGAAGAACAACTTGAGCTACCTACTTTTATCTAAGTCAGATCCAGTCTTAGATCAATTATTAATCACTAGATAGCGTGCAAGCTTTAGTCAGGCTGATTTGGCAAGCGGGGCGGAATGCGTTGAATTTATGAGGAAAATGTCGCCCTGTCAACTGTTGAGCGGACAGTTAGTGTAACCAAACATGCAAATCAAGACCAACTTTTTCAAACTCGTTCTTGAAGCCACAAGTTATTTTTTGCCCATATGTGTATTGGATTAACCCTGCATAATGCAAAAGCTTAAATTTGTGTTCTTCCTACCAGTGACTTATTCAATGTATTGACAAAGCAGTTTCTAGTTGTAATATTCCTCCAAGGCATGGTCAACTTGTGATTGATGTCTTTGGTTCTTTCTACTGATGGTAAAATCCAATCTTTTAATCTTTCTCACATGAGGTTGTTAGCTTTAGGATTGCCATCACCCTTTTTATGATACCTCATCTTGCCAAATCAAGCATCGATTTCGCAATTCCACTTTTGATTCATCAATTTCATAGTTGTCATTTGCCTGGTCACACATTTCAAACGTTCCCGCACTTTTGTCCGCTCAACAGTTGGCAACGGGTAACACATTTTTAGGCTCAAACTCCCTCTAGTATTTAATAGATCTCACTGGACTCAGTAGATGATTTGAAAGAAAACCAACATTCTTGCCACCTAGATGTCTGTCGCATAATTCATCACCACCTGAACTTATTGTGTTTGGGTGCCCTCTCTTTGATCTCAAAATGAATAACTCCCATCAGAGCAAGTCTTTTTCGGGAAGAAAAGTTGAGCTTCAAACTAGGAGAAAAGTGACAACCATTGACTCCAAATGGTTTTTTCTAGATTTTGACTGACTCCAAACAAGAAGATAAATCAACTTTAAGATGGAAAGTGCAATTTTAGCAACAAGTTTGATTTCAGGATAGCTCTGAAATCAGGAGATTTTGCCCCTGTTTTGCCTCCATCTAGTGGCGATTTTTGTAATCTTCGGTTTATTTTCTTCTAAATACGTCATGTGTTAAGTAATTTATATGACTCATCGGCCTCCACAATTTAAGTCTCTTCAAGAGCATAAACGAGTTCTGTCATAATCCAGGATTTCAGATGACTAAAGTAGGTTCACTTAAAATCTGAAAGTATCTCCAAAACCTAAGGAATTTTTGGCCTTTGAACACACAAAAAAAAGAGGCTGCTCTTGGAGGCTGTTAAGCAAAATTTCAGAGGGGGGGTTCCTCAAATCACTTTTTAATGGCATCAAATAGGGTCAAAAATTAGGTTGTCAACAATGTTTAAAAAACAAATTTAGTAGCCGAAACTGAAATTGTGCGTGTTACTTGTTTCTTTGAAATTGGTGTGGATCAAAAACTGCCGGGTCGTTTGCATTATTTTTGGTACATCCCTCGCAATTCATTGTCAAGCATTTCTAGATACTACAAAAGCACAATTGCAAGGTACTTTTCTTTCTTTTTTCGATCAAGATATTTTTGAACGAGAAAATGAAGACCTCCTATAAGGTGAATCCGCATGCAAGGGAATGAATTTTCAACGTTCAAAAAAAAATCATTTTGACCATTTCGAGCTTCAAATGGTCCCCTTTCGGCCATATATCTTTAACTTAAAGACCTCTTTTTGTTCGTCTGTTTCCCCAACTTTTTTCCTACCACTACTTACGAGTTTAAGTTCCCATAATTTTATCCTCATAAAGCTCACGGTCCACGAGTTTATTTGTGGACAGCTTGCGTTCGTTTGAAACTTTTCCCAAAAAAATGTCATTAACTGCGGCCCATTTGTTGCCGAAAACTTGTCTGCATGATTCAAAAATTACATATCCGCAGAATTGCTTGAAATAAACAAAGATTATGGTGAAAACTTGCTTCTTCTTAGCGTTAATATCGACTTGAATTTTGGAAAGCTATTAGAAACTATCAAATAAAAAAGTTCCGTGTTAAAAAGTTTGTTTTATGGCAAAATGGTTTGCCTTCAAGTTTGGGAAAGTAACCACGGCAGCAATTGCAAGTTTATTTTTACGTTTGACTTTTTTGCGAAAGAATTAAATTAATGGTTGGTCCAAACCATCAGAAGTTGAAAGTTAGGAAACAAAATTCAACGCCCACAATAATTAACAAGTTCCATATTAAGGGACTCCCAATGGAACTGCAAGTGTTTTCAAGTGAATCTTGGTATGGATCATACCTAAAATTCCTTTTCTATCGTCAAGCCTTTCATGTCAATCTTAAAGGGATTTTACTTCAAGATTCAACCAGAAACCATTGCAGGTCCATTGCCATTCCTAATCAATAGGGCCCGGAAATAAATTTTTTAAAATATAAAATATTTTAAAAATATTTATCCATTTTTCCTCGATTTTTTAAATATTTTGGCATTTTCATGGAAAAAATAAATATTTTCTCGAATATTTGAGTCAGAAAAAAAAATTTCAGGCAAAATTGAGGAAAATAAATAAACGATCAATGCTCAATAGGGCTTCCCAAAAATAAACCCAAAATACAAAAACCTCTAAAAATGGCAATTGTCCTAAAATTTGACATTCATAGCCAAAATTATTGTCATGCACGAAAAAAAACTGCGCCATCTATTGAGGCAAATTGAAAATTGTATTTTTGAATCAATTACATTCAAGTATGCCTCCAAAAACGGCCAAATGCTTCAAATTCGCTTGAAACAAATTTGGAAAATCGGCGCACATAGACAAAAATACCAAATAATGGCCTTGTCAAAAAAAATGTTTCTTCAATATTGGTCTTATTTCCAAATACTTTGGCCTTTTGAAGAAAATATATATTGGATATTTTGTCACTTTTTTGCAAATATTTTTCCGGGCCCTATTAATCAATATTTGAGACACTTTAAATTGTCCACATCTTATAAATTACCCGTCACTTACTGCCAATAACTTGTGTGTCATGGAAAGTATGAGCAGATGTTCCATAAAATGCACTAGATGGCGCACTTTATAAGTGTACTCTTTTATATTAGTGCACTAAAAGAGATATTATATGAAAAAGGAGCATTTTGTTTCAAGTTGGCAGTGCCGCCATATTTGAGTCGGATTTAATTTGATTTGATTTTCAAAAGAGCCAGCTGTGGTCAGTTTTTTTTACTTTAAGACCAAAACGAGCTGAATTTGGCAACACCGCCAAAAATCCAGCCCGAAAACATCATTTTTCTCGGCCATCCATGTTGATTTGTCTTTTGAACACAAGACTTCACGGTGCCAATTTTAGTCATCGTCAACTAAATCATGAGTTTGAATAAAGTACTAACTAGTTTTTGCATTTATGAACATGCTACAATCACTTTTGGGAAAGACGGTCAGAACATGGCCAAAATCTAGAATGCGCCTCCATTATCCATTATTCAATTACATACAATTTATGAAATTTAACCCAAGCTGAAAAATCCGCCAATAGAGGACGCAAAAGGGGAGGGCAAATACCGTAGATTCTCAAGCTTTTGTTAAAATCCTCTACTAGCAACAAATCATTAAAAGCAAATAAAATGCATAATTGTGACCAGTTTAAATATTGGCTCTTGAATAATGTAAATCCCAACCCTTGACCGTGAGAAAAAGATGTCGACTTTGCAGGATTTAGTAAGATCCATTTTGAAATATTGGATTGTTTCAAACAAATATGGAAATATCATTTCTTGCGCATTTCCACAGGATTGGCATCACACTTATCTGTAAAATAAGCCAAAATGTTCCATGTCTGAGTACAGGTATTTTTAATCAAAGTTTCCCTTGAATGGACAATAAGCCGCGCCGTGTGGTCCATTTCATCGATTGACCTTTTCATGTTCAAAAGGACCAACAAAAAGTCACACACATTAAGTAGTTTACAATTCACATCCAACACCCATCTACCAGTTTTAGAAGTGACATTGAGAGGCATAATGCAAAAAACACTCTTCTCGTTTCTTATTGCTAGTATTTGTCAGTGCTCCATTCAAACTAGTGAGGAAAGTCTGGTGTCTTTCTTATGTCAACTAACTCAACAATTTAGATCAGATTTATCACTATTGCAGAGCGACTATTTGATAGGTTTAGGGTCACTTTTAGCTCAGAATTGGTAAGTGTTCATACTAGTTATGCTTATTATTCTATGTTTGGAACCAATTTTATGCTTCTATCCATTGCCACAGTTCTGTCACCGCTTTTGACAGGTTATCAGATCGAAATTTTGAAATATTTGGAAAACGATCTTTGATCCATGTTTTCCATGTGAAGACTGCAGATATGTATATAAATCAGGTAAGCCAAAGAACAATGCATACCTGTAAAGTTTTACATTAAGTACTTATCTGTGCACAGTACTAGCTATGAAGTACACTTAAATGTCATTAGGTAATCTTACGATTACACTCCAAAAAACTAATACAAAACAATTGGCAGGCTTGCAACACACGCAATGCACGAAATAAAAAATAGAGTCAATAAGAAGATACTTTTTATTGTATTGTTTTTTGGTGTTGGAATCAAGCCTTCGGGGCTGCTGTTTTTGACTAAGACTCCATCTTTCTTAACTCAGATTAATCCATTTTTGTTTGTTGCGGATTTTTATTACTGCTTCATGGAATGGAGTTCCTTGTAAAGTATGATATCAAGAATATGTACTGTATTCTTCAAAATTTGTACGATACTTGGTCTACGAATGATTTAGTGAAGGTGAATCACTATGATTAAAAAAAATACATAAATACACAAAAGAGTATGCCCAAGAAGCTGAGTGGTTCCGTTCCGATCTGTATATGTACAAGATTCGAGAAGAAAAATGAACCCAAAGACAAAGCGTAATGTGTTGCTTGCAACGTATCTTTAATAAAATTATTACACTTGTAAGTTTTGTGAATGCTATGGAATAAACAAGAATTGTCTTGCACTTTCTTCCAAGTATCGCACTTTTCTTCTCAAATCTTGTAGAAACAAGATCCCAAAGGCCTATTGTCAACACGTCCAATAATTTATCAAATCATGTTACAAATATTTGCCATATTGTTCAAAACGTTTGATGAACTTACTACGATGGATGAGTCATGCATGAAATATCTCAACAAATATTTGTCAAATTATTTGATGAATTATTTGACGTGTAGACCCCCATAAGTGGGAGGAAGCAATCAATCTCATGCTCTTACTTGTGTTATTATTGTGCTCTAGCTCAAACTAGAGGGCTTCCAGAGAAATGACACTCCAAAAATAATCGTGAGTTACCATTCCTACACTGTGTGTGCAAAGGGATTTGACGTTGAACAAGCGAAGTTATGTGATTCAAAACCAGAACTGTCGTGTTTAGGGAGTAAGTAGCAAAATTGCTCATTCAACTGCTTTGGCTGAACAAAAACAATGTATGATGCATTTAGACATTGGGCACTCTTGCTGCCGGACTACTGAAGGGTGTGAGTGACATTTCTCCATTAGCCCTCCAGCTCAAGATTTCTTCGACTAAAGCCGTAACATAATTAAGCATCATTTTCTTCAACTACTGGGGTTTGAGGCGTTTTTTGAGTGCCAGAGTTACCTTTACAATCACATCAACTGTCTTCAAATCCTGGATAAGGACACATATGTGAATTTGTATCCCTCTGCTCTTAACAAGGATATGACCTGCTGATGTCATTTAACACAAGGTTAGGCAAGTTGCAAAAAAAACATTTCATGAATGTATAGTGCTCTGCACTCGTTTCTAGTCTCACTCATTTTAGTCATTTGTATCCATTTATAAACGTGCACGTCTAGTCAATGCATTCAATTTGACTACAAAGAGACTCTAATTGTTCTTTGACAAAGTTGAACATACCGATTATTCTAATAGGTCGGTTAGATGAAGTTGAAATAACCATTCGCTATCAAGTTTTGCTGCATAAGGTGTGATTGGAAAACGCAGCTTATGTAGGAAAACTTGATCGGGCACTGTTATTTCTGCTCCTTCTATAATGCTTCTTCTATGCTTTAAGATATGCATCTAGTGTACTTCCAAACTACCTCAACAACCGACCTTATGTTGCAACACAGGTTTACAAGCATGATGTTTTTGGGCGGATTTGAATCGATCACCTTTCAAATTTTACACAATCTAAAAACCCTACTAGAGCCAAGGAATGGAAACGAGCTAGTTTTCCACACTTTGCAAATCGGTTTTGAAGCAATAGCTGTCTTCCTAAAAATAATTAGAAAATCAACCTTGCCTATTGTATTTAGCTATATTTCTGGGATCAATTCACGGAAAGGAAATATGTAGCATATATGTCGAAGCTGAAAGTCTTTCAAGTTTTTACCACCCTTTGTTGTGGTTTGAAATCGTTCCGAAGATGCAATCCCCAATCCCACGATGGAGTATATCTGGTATTGGATATTGCTATAAACATTAACTTGTTTGCGTGTATCCGGTATCCAACATGAAAAGTATTTTGGATGAATTGTGACAGGGCTGCACATGTCATTTAAATGCATTTTATTTCACTCTTTCCGATTTTGTTCAGTATTTGGTTGATATGCACATTTTTGCCGTTTTTATCGAAATTTGGTGCATTTTTCTGGCATTTTTTCTTTTATTTGCATTTTTGGCCTTGTAGTCGTAATGTGGTGTTTTCCGAAAGTTCATAAAGAACATTAATATTTTCTTGTCTTTGACATTTCTCACTAAATTCAACAACTTCAACACAACACAAACTTTCTTTTTCCCTTAAGGATACTTGACTGAAATGGTTTTTCAATTGAGGTTTTCATGATCAATCACATGTATTCACTCTACAAGTGCAACTCCTTGATTGGATGAAAGATGCATTGCAAGTAAGGAAGTGAAGGTTTTTTTGAGCACCATGTTGAAGAGCTATAAAGGTTTAAGATTCCTCTTTAACATTTTAATTTGAATTATTGCCAATAGACTTTCAATTACAGAATGAAAGTGCGAGTACAAATCTGTTCCAAGTGCAGATCTTTCAGACCCAAAACGCAAAGTTTTACTACACTAACAACAATTAAATATACGACCATTTTTTAATTTGATAATTTTCTAATGAAAACGCAAGAGCTATGAACGTTTTAAGTGGTGTAACACGCTGAGCGGCTGCGAGGCCACTCAACGTGGAGTGAGTAGTGTAGATGTACTTCAATACTGACTTTATTCTATGTAGAACGCAGTATATATACATAGCAGGGGGGGGAGGGTTGTGAGCAACGCAGTTGCTCAAGAGCGAGCACGCCACACCTTCCCCCCAGATCAACGATCTCACAAAACAAAAAACGGCCCACCGATCCATCTCGGC
>JAAGOF010000185.1:1816709-1843869 GCA_010645155.1 Tigriopus japonicus | reverse complement strand
ACACGGCCAAATGCATCAAATTCACTAAAACAAAATTGGAAAATAGGTGCACACAGACGAAAATACGAAACAATTGCGTTGTCAAAAAAATGGTTCTATAATATCCGGCATTTTTTCAAATAGTTAGAGCTTTTGACAAAAATATATATTGGATATTTTGCAAATATTTTTCCATGCCCTGACAATCACTATTCAAACTAGGTGTTGATTGTTATCTTTGTGACGACTTTTTATTTCCCTTCCCAAAATAGATAATGAAGGCTACTATGGACATGCAGATTTTCTTGGACTGCGTTGAATCGTTCTGAAAATAACTCTATCCATTGATATTAAAAAGAAACATTCTTTCAATGGCTAGGGATTCAGAGCAAAATATCGCTAAAAATTGTTTGACAACGGTATGTTGAGCCAAAATTCGAAATGTCCAAGCTCTTTGGACCACAGATTATCATCACCGTTTGTAAATCTTATTTCTCGTTAGCTTTGTGTAGAATTTTCTTTTAAATGTATTGAAATTTAATTAAGCAAGAACGAACGAGAAAGTCAATTTAACACGAATACGTATGGCAGTCTCTGTAAAAATGGGGTTCTTGTTGATTTAAATTGTAAGATTGGTCCCGTTTTTATCCTCTTGTATAATTAATGTATTATTCAAAAAGAAAATATAGAAATTTACGCTATTAATGTTCTCTACCTTTGTCTACAGTGTCCACTAACAAATCCTTGCTGGTTTGTGCCGGGATTGGGATCCTTGCCCACGTTGCTTGGCACCTGATTCTTCAATTTGATTTCATGATTGCTCCCTATTCTTGTTTGAGTAATTGATGAAGGAGCCAATAAACAATGAAACAAGTCGCTTTTGTGTTATCTAGTTCTTTGTATTTCTTGAATGGCGGAAACTCTTTCGTTCCGGTCTCAGGACACTTTTCAGCATAAAGACAATGGTTGTGCATGTGTATAGTTTACTTTTTCCGACCATGGATGGCTACTTAAACAGTGTGAATCTTTGTTTAGTCGATAAATGGGTCGTCGTGAGGTGTACACGTGTGTACGAACAGGGTCTATTCAGAGACAGCGAGACAGACATACACACAAACATCCATACATATAAACAGTCATTAAGGTATATTAATAATCAAGTTTCCTTTTCGATGCATTGGGGCTCTTCTTTTGAAGAAGACATATCAATCTGCACACAAACACAAACACATAGGTGTGTATTGTGTAAATATCACAGTCAAGAGAGAATGATGGCGATGTTGGAGAAGAAAAATCTAGTTTGAGGACTCCAATAAGACGAAATACCTTGCATTGGCTTGGCTTTTGGAACTCGTCGGACACCCACGATTCCTTTCTTCAGATCGTCTTCCAAAGCGTTTGAAATAACGATATCAGCGCTATCGACAAACACGTTTGATCGAAGATGGGTCGAACTGAGACGCCAGCACTGGACGTTTTTGGAGCCATCGCCTTCGTGGTTGTGCCCTGTGATATCCCATGATCGATTTGATTTGTATCTTCAAAATCAATATCCCCATTGGTACGATGAATGTCTTGAGCGTGTTCACGCTCTTGTTCTTTGGCCTCTTCTTCCAACGAATTCTGAATGTAACTTGGGGGCTCCGTTACGTCCACGTTTCCTTTGGTATCAAAAAGATCTTGCTCAGTTTTGATCCCGTCCTCATCATCATAGTATGAGCTATCGTAGGTGTCGTAGAAGCCTTCACCCGAGCCTTCCTCATTTTCCGCCAACTGATCTTGAGTCCTCATGTCACGCCCTGGGTTTGGCGCATTTTTCGTTGATAGCGATCGCATCTCCACAACTTCTTGACTCTTGGGCATGGCCAACTTTCTATCCGGAGTATTGCAGAGCTCTCCCTTGCAATAACAATAATTCACACCATTGATTTCCTTGCAATCTTCGATTCCCACACGTGCGCATGTTCTCAAAAGGGATCCAGCTGAAATGGAACAAAAAAATAATTATAGGGTTACGTGCTGAAATATTAAAACGTAATGTCTTGCTTCCATGGCTGACATGATGAGAGCCCAAAACTTTTCCTCTGCCTAATTACATGGTAAGCTGCACT
The DNA here is from genome assembly GCA_010645155.1 of Tigriopus japonicus. NCBI lineage: Eukaryota > Metazoa > Arthropoda > Copepoda > Harpacticoida > Harpacticidae > Tigriopus > Tigriopus japonicus. The sequence goes on along the minus strand of JAAGOF010000185.1, from coordinate 1,841,779 downwards.
GCTGTTGCTCCCATCGCCGTCATCATCATCATCATCATCGGGTTGACAACGAAAGTTAGGTCTCGCGTATTGCATGACAAATGGCACCCAAAAAGGTGTGCTCACTCACTGACTGACTTTTCCGTGAAACTAGTAATAATCACCTTCGAATTTAGTAAGACAGCCAGCACTGTCCTCGGGACATTGGCGAATGAAATCCTCTCGTTTGTTTTTGTTATATTCATGGCAATATGGAATAAGGGACAGACTCGTCTCCGGGAACACTTTCCGCATTTCATGATTGTCGATGTACCTCATTCGAAGAGGCTTGCAAACAAAGCATTGGTGAGAAAACCCTGAAACGAAGGAAAAGAAATAATCAGCTTTTGTTGTTGTTGCTACGTCCGTACATATACGTATGCAAGAGCTCGTTAGTTTAAATTTTGTCCAAAATGTCAGGCAAAGGGGTCAACGACGAAGAATATCCAGGGCACGTTTGTTTTAAGTGGAAACAAGACTAGCTGGATCAATTTAATGCAATTTTAATTGGGCTATTTCTCGTTCTCGGAAGCCTTGAACTCGAGTGATCTTTGGCAAAACACCGTTTAATGCTCATACTTGAGCATCTTAAGCGTAATCCGAAGAAACTCTTTAGATCGTGTAAGTTTGTTAGGGTGTGCAACACATGAGAAAGCTAATCTAGACGACGGCATCTTTTTAAGATTTGGGTACTACAAACGGCTTTTGATGGCCTCATTCAGGGAAATCGTCGGACAAAAAAGGCAGCCAGCCTAAAAAAGATTTTCCTTCCAGTTCGGACACCGACATAATGATGTTAATTCGTTCCACTTACGTTCCTTGACCTGATCGACCCAACAACATTCCGGTCTTTTCTTTGCATGATACTTGTCTGCCTTCAGACACACAAAATGCTCAATATATCCTGCCCCATCTTTAACGAACTTATTCGCTTAACTAGCCGACACAAATGAGGCTTGTCGCAATATTGATTGTTAGGTACTGCTCCTCCAAACCAATTGGAAGATAAAAATCCAATTTTCTCCATTCCCAAACGAATCATCATCCCAAGAAACCCACGTTAGGTTTAGGGATTTCTATGGTTCCTTTGTGGACGAGATCACGATTCCAACTTTACTCGAGATGAGTTCATCTGAGTTGACCTCATGAACGAATCCCTCCAGGGTGCAACTCGATTCTAACTGGCAATTGGTGAAGGGATTCGCTCATAAACGAGTCATACCTACCTATCAAGGGCAACAACACAACGAGACCCAATATTCGTCGGTATGTCCCGTGTAGCGGGTGAAATGGACCACTCACTCACTCACTCACTCATTCTACCAGGACGTTTCAGCTCAAAGAAAGGGCTTGCAAATGGATCTGGGTGGTCTGACTCGATCTGGGGGCCAAAAGGTTCATGAGGGCAACCAAGTCGAGAGAGACAGAGCAAGACGTTTCGTTTGTGACCCTGGTTTGAGTGATTCGTTAATGCCCAAGCGCAAGTAACTGATGGTTGATGAAATCATCGACCAATTTTTTAGTTGAGGTATGTGTTTGCAATGTGTGGTCCAATCCTTGACGACAATGGAGCTTTGGAAGCACTCGAACATATAATCGACGAACGACCCCAATGTATAACGTGGATCAGATGAAGAATTTCCGACTTGCTCTGTAAACATTTCCCGTATTTAAAGACGTTGACCATTGATAGTCTCGAATGGCTTCCCTCATTAGAATGGAATGTGCATTATTTTTACACTTTACAAATAGTTACATCCTTCCTTTACTATGATGATGGGCTTGTGTGCCTGTACATTTCATCCTGTTTTACCAATTCTTGCTAGCAAACAGAAAGAAACCATGCCAGAGGATTAGACATCGTTAAGGGCCTTGGCTTTAAATATACGTTGTTAGAATCTGTACTTCGTCTACGATATCCCATTCTACTACTTTAAGGCAAAAAGAGAAATGATATAAGGTGCATCAAACGTTGGGATTTAAGTCTTTTTTTAAAGGAACACCTTATTAGGACATCGGGTTCGTCAATGGAATGAATGAAATATGCCTTTTTTTCCTCTCCAAACCTGGTTAGAAGTGAGGGATTTGCTCTCAAAACTCGAGGATCAATCTTCCCCTGCCTTTTGTTCTGAGCAACTCGAACTTTTTCGACTTTAGGGGGTCTCGTGGAAGGGGTTGGTTATTTGGTTGTCCAACCAGCTGAGCTGAGCTTGGAATGGAATGGCTCTTTTGGCTGATTGTATGTAGGGGGTTGAAATACCAGGGCCAACCTTGGGGGTCTACCGATCTGTTACCTCGGTTTCTTACGTCATGGCAAAGACTCATACCACTTGTAGCCCATCAATGAGTGTCGATGACAAAAATTGGAATTTTTCTTCTCGTGGCTAGCAATATTGAATGAGTGAAAAAAGCAAACTAGGTCATCTTTGGACATGGCCTCAAGAGAGTTACCCCAAAGAATAATAGGTTTTCATTCATCGGTTTGAGTGCAAAATTATATATTTCTGTAGATATTCATTCAGTTCAAACTTTTCGAGCTTAAAGGTTTTCTTTCTCACTTGGATCTTAGAGAACGATGAGCAAGATGTCTCTAATGCATAGAGAGTTGAGAGATCGATGATTGTCATGAGCATAAATCAATCAGCATCAGCTCAGATAATAATGAAGCTAGAGGAGCTCCTGCCTTTGTAACACACAGAGATCATAGAGAGGAGACCCACAGAGAAAGAAGAAGAGTGGCTTTTGAGAATGGTAAGTGAATGAACGTGGTGTTGTACTCGGTTCATCATCAGAGCCCTGTCCTGCCAACTCAATCGAGGCATTATTGAGCCACACGAATGAATGTATCATTCACATATTCTTATGTGCAACAATCCGGCTTTGAACGCCATCATATTCGCTCCTACGTGACTGGGATACTGATAGATCCTGATGCAAATCAAAGGGTTCTTTTTTATCATCAATGTCGTTAAAAGCGTTGCCGAGGGCCCTGACTGCCAGGACCTTATTACAGATATCATTACCCAGTCGTATGAGTCGTTCGAGCTGACGGCCCATAAATGCGATCGTCCATCCATGGGTCGAGGCATTGCTCCCTGCAAGACCCCTTGGTTCTCACCATTTTTGTGATCTGGAATTTTATTGCACGTTCTCCAACTTTAGTCGAATGCAAGTGGCTAAGGGACGATGATGATGATGTCCCATGCCGTCATTGCCCGATCGTAAAGATCTTGCCCACATACCGAGTCGATCTCCGTTTTTGGCGACATCGCCTTTTTTACCTCAGGTCTGTACGTCGTACAATATGCACCCACCAAGATTGTCCAGCCTTAAGAAGAACCAAACTTCAATGGTTTGAAAGGAGGATTCTTGGAAGGGCCAAGAGCAACGACTTCTAAAATGACACCCGGGACTCTGAACATTCATTGGAAAGAAACTTGGGGAAGACAGTGGGCGTTGAGTAATTTCAACCATTTGTGAAGAAATGACTCATATCCTGCTTTCTTCCACTACAATACATCAGCATCTATATTCCACCTCTTTGTAATATAATCCAAGCTAGCAAGCTGATAATGAAGTATGAAATATACAATGCGTGGGATTCCTATTACCATTTTATGCAGTAGAATAACGAGAATCTCGTAAGAATGATGTCATGAGACGATGACATGAACTTGGGGAACCTCACTCAACACCTAAATAAGTGCAGGGAAAGTAAACACAAACCAAATTGGCGAACTTTTTTAGGCTTGGCCAGCAATTATGCTTTTTAAAGAAGTACCAACCAATATGCAAATTTTGAGCCCTAAAGAGAGATAAACTGCCATTCAAGTCCACCGATGCAGCTACTCACTCGTCGTCAAGTTGTGCATTTTTATTAATTCCATCCAGCCTTCTTCTTTCACCTCGCATCGTGCCCTTGGTACGAAAGAGCGTACACATGGCCATTTGTATTCATGAAACCCGCGAGACAACTTTAGTTTTTTACTGCAACATTGCTTTAACAACATACTGTGAAACAGTCTTTCCGAGGAGAGAAGCAGAAGAAGAGACTCTTCATTTTGAAAGGAACAAACACCGTCGCTTGATGGTCCTTTTCAATTCATCCTCTCAAAACGTAATGGATTATTACTTTTGCCTGAATGAAAGATAATCTCGACTTTGAATGCCCTAGCACGTGCAGTTTATAAAGAACCAAGGAAGAAACTTGAGTTAGGATCATTAACATCCACAAAAGGCTTTAATAAATCGAGGCGGATTTGGACTCATGGATCCTTCTCAAGATTAAACGCCTTTATAGAGACTAGCTAAGCTAGATATAAATTAAAAAATATTTTCCATTTTAGAAGAATCGTGGTCCGGATCTGGATCAATATCTTAAGAAAAAAAAGTTGAGTTTGAGCTTATCGACAAATAAATTCATATTCATTTTTGGAAGCTATTAATAAAATGAGCATTCATAGCTAGCATAGCAATAAAGGCCCTCAAAATGGCACTTTTAAATTTTAGATCGTGCTTTTCGGGATTGCATTTGATCTAATTTATGAAAATTTCAATGTTTTTGGAAGGGTGAATAGGTCACTGTTTTTAGACGTTGACTAAAGTACTCTCAGGATGATTTTATCGCTTTTTTAGCCAGATATTTTGTTAATGGAAACAAAATACTTTCAGTTAAATTTCTACACTTCAAACAAATTGGGTTTATAAAGCTCAACTAAGCAAACACTGAGAAAGAAAGAGACCCTATCGGAAGCATCCCTACTTATAACGATGCAGTTTCCTTTTCAACGTTCAGCGATTACGTACTTGATTGTTATTCTCGATTCCTTGAAAGGTGCGCAATATTAGTGTATTCTCAGTTACGTGTTTGGTAGAAACACACGTAAAAAATGTAATGTAAACGAACGAACGAACAAATGAGAGGTAGCCAGACAGCTAAAGTGTCGGCAAGCATGCAATTTTGGCAGGGGGCGGAGGGAGAATGCTTGACGGATGATGAATTTCGTGCGTGCAACCCAAAAGATTGCAACAATTACCAATGATGACGTCAACTCGACTTGGTGAGCCCTTCAGATGATCCATTATTGCCTCGAGCTAAATGGAATGAGAAATCCACATGAAAAGGGTTTAAAAACCTCTCCACCAACCAATCCTCTTCTCTCCTCTTCGTCTTTTCCTTCTGTCACAATGGACAGCAAAGCTAATCGTCTCTTGCCCCCAGCTCATCGTACCTCTAAAACCTTTCTGTGGTTCAGCTCCATCCTTCGTTGGTGTGGAGGTGTGGGTCAGTGTGGAACATTTGGCAGTGAAAGAGCTGACAAATCTTGACACTTTGTCGTATCACAATCCATGGGTTTCCCAGATTATTATCTGGAGAATCCAACAAACAAACCAAACGTCCAGAACTGACCGACCAAGATCCCTTTTGAATGCACGTCGTCTGTTTGGGTTGGAATTTTTCAGCTCTCCAATCTCTCTCCTTGGTCAATCGGTTGAGCGAACGAACCTGGTCGGAATTTTTCCAAAGCGATTCCTGAGTTTAGTACTAGTTGTTGTTATTGTTGTTGTCCCATCCGGATAATGAGTGTCGGGCGCAAGGGTAGAAACATTCATACTCACACAGTCGGTCACACCATCAGGATCGTTCATCCTGGTTGAGCACGAACGACCCCGAGCATAGGGAATCTCCAGAATGTGGCGGCCAACTTCTCCACCATCATCATGGGTCGGTCGGGTGTTCTTAGGTCAGTGGGTGAGTGAGTGAGCGACCGATTCTGATTAACACTTGTTTTGCTCGTTGGTTCAATGGTTGAAAAAGCCGTCAATAACGATGAAATGGGAATTCTTGACACTTGTTCGCTTATCTCTAACTTTGGACAAGAAGGGGTTGAGTTCTGGTTCAATCTACTCACTCCTTGGCTAAGTAATCCGTTTAAGAAGTGAGTGATCAAACAAATATTCGCTTGAACCAGACGAACCAGAACCAGAAGGGCTACATTTCGTCTGGGACACAAAACGTTTCCGACGAGGTGTCGCGACTGGAACGGAACGTAATCGGTTCCCAAGGCTATGATTAGAGCAAATTCAATGGACAAACTTCTATCTATAATTCATTTGGGTGTCATTTATGAGTCCATGAGTTATGCGGACATGATAGCTGTTGTCCCAAAGAATCTGTCAAACTTAAAGAGGGCCAGCCATGAAGAAACAACAACGGTTGGGTACGATTTCTCGGAACTTGTCACTTCTTGGTCAATAAATCCGACACATTCACAAATATCTATCACAGGGGATTAATCTCAAAGAGAACTCCGTGAAAAGAGGAGAATCTAAGACAAATTGATTTGTTAATTTTCACGCTCCAAAGCAACCGGAATAGCAGGGAAGGTCACTTCTTCTCATCAATTTCTCTACCACGGTACGGCCTGTGCATTTTCTGAATGTTTGGCAATAATTGACGGTTGAGCTCAACCACGAGGGTAGTGTGGAATGTCTTTGGTCCGAAAGGATCCAATCTATGCACTCGCTCTCTGGTTGGTTAGACAGAAGGGCAACAACCATCTATCCGCTAACCAACCATCCCTCTAACCAACCTAGGTGTAAAACCGTCGGCTGATATTCTATTGGCCATTGGGAGAAGGAGTGAAGAGCAAACTTAGGTGAATGGAAATTCTTTATTTTAACACCATTGTCTCTACGTGCCTTGTCTGGTGAATGTTGATCCTCCTGTCCAGCAGGGTCAACCATTCAACATGAAGATTGAGAGCACCAACAACGACAAGAAACACCCTTATTACCATGAACGGTCCTCTTCTCTTGAGTCGAGGGAATGACGAATGCATGGCAGTCGGTCAATGGTTTACAACCAGTCCCACGAAGAACTAGAAGCTGCCAAATGATCACTCCTTGCGTCAGTTGTACCAACATGTGAAAGCATTTACTGCTGGATGTAGTACGTATCTAGACAATAGTTACCTATGCATGCATGTTCAAAAGTCAGTACAAGGGTAGACCAAGCGAAAGAAAGGGCTTTAAATTAACGAGCTAGTAGGTTCTTACCACGCCATCTCGAGCGCCTCGACCAATTTGGTGGGCTCAAATCATGTTTATGGCTGGTTATCTTTCTAGAGGATGTCTTGGGCATTATTTCAGTTGAGGAATCCACTCGAGAAGACAAAGTTGATCGACTTATGTTACCAAGAAAGAATTTAAAAACGGGAAAGAAAGGTCATGAACAATTGACATTAGAGATAACAAGGCCTTAATTTTTCTTCAGCAACTTGTCTCATGTTCGAGCTAGGCTAAATTTTAATCTCAGTAAATGGCAAATGCCAGAAGTTCTCTCTGACTGATAATGGAAAACAATTGCGGAATTATTATTTCCCCCACAAAATTACCAGCCGGGTGGTCGATCCAATCGGTATTCTAGTTGTATCGTTTTTACTACTCTCCAATGAACCTGTCATCATAAATTTTGAATGTTGCGATATCGAAAGTTGATTTAGGAAGCTATTGTGTGAAAAACTTAGGGTGAGGAGACCTCAGCTTGAGTTTGGCTTTAACTTATACAAATGGGAAAAGAAGTGGCAACAATAACAAAAGAAGATTGAACAAAAGGGATCGTTTCCTCCTTTCAGCTTTCTGAAGGGCATCATAAAAGGTTGTTTTATCGTAAAGCATCAAAATATGATTTCGCTGGGCTTAAATCATAGATACTTCAAGCCGTCAATGAGACACATTCAGATATTTCGTTCGTCACATTCATCCAGATTGAGTAAATCCTCAATTGCACTCCAAATACTCTATTTCCACATCAAGAGTGGAAATGGCAGAAGAACTGTCACAAAAACTTATTGAACCGAGAGTATGTGGGATTGAGGGTGAAACACAGTGAAAACGAGAGAAACATACGGCCAAGAATGAGAGCGAAGGAATAAATACACTCACAATTCAAAGCATCCACAACGGATCGAACTGAACGGCTCCATTGCTACTAGCTAGCTGTCTGAATAATGGGTGATATTGCTATACTACACAGTGTGTCTGCCAATGAAAAATGGGCTCTCTTTCCATGTGCAGTAGTGAAAGAAACATAATCCGTGAGAATGATCCACAATAGGCTACTAATTGTAACCCCAAACTATGAAACCACTGACTCGACTCCGTCTATTGTAAGTTTCCGTTGTAGTAGCTCTTCAATATATGCGAGTTCGTCCTTCCATTCATAAATGTTGACAATCTTTACGACTCAATAACGAGCCGTTCTTCTTAGGAAATGATGCAAATACTCTCTTTACTCGCCTCTTAATTAATTAAGCGGTCGAACATTGAACAATAAAATAGATTGCAATCATTCAAGCATCCCGCCTTCATATGTCACAATCGCCTTGCGATAGTCCACAAACCTTCATCTATTTAAATATCGTACAGATGAAACTATTTGAGGAATGCAGACATATCCTCTTGGATTCTTTTGACACTTCATCTTTAAAGAAGTGAAGGCACTCGTACTTCTCGGAGGTGAATTAGCTCAGAGCAAACAAAAGCGGCCAAGAACGACGATCTAATTGATGTGCCCTATCAAGACAGTCTCGGGAGCCACTCAAAACAAATGCCAATCCATTCGAGACCTGATGTTGAAATCGAGTTTTCTCTCACACGACTGGACAGATAGACAGACACACACAAGAAGCATGTTTTGGGAACATCATCATTTACTCTGGACGTTTCATTACTTGCTTCTTTCTAAGAAGCATCGCTCTCACCAAATTCCTCAAATGAGATCAAATCTACTCCCATGAGACTGAGGCAAGTCTAGTTAAAAACTGACTTGAGTGAAGACATCTTGAAATCGGAGCACTTGATTTCAACGCATCAAGGCTCACACGGATGTCCTTGAACAAACAGGTATGGCCATAATCGGTGAAACACTAAGTAAGCTTGCTTTGCGGGTTCGTCTAATCTAATGGTGGGCAGATGATTCGAGGAGCATCGTACTTCAAATGATTGCTGTCAGCCTGACTGATGATATTCATTCTCGAGGTGCGAGAAAAGAGCCGAGCGTTGGGATATGCCTGCATTTCATTCGGAAACGGCTGTCACACCAATTAGTTATTATGTGCGAGAAGAGGATTGCGTGCCAGCCAAGATTTGCACACTCGTCCAGATTCGTGTTTTCATTTTTTCATGAACAACAAGCTTGAATTAGAAAGAGGTGATCCTCACAACTCTGATTAGAACTCCAAAAGGTGGTCGGAAATCGTGAAGAGCACTTATTTTTTGGGTTGAGCGCGAGGTCAGCCCAAATAATGGCCAAGCCCGAAAAACCAGTTGCAGCTTTAAGATTGAGAAGGCGAGCTGAATAAAAGGTTTGGTTTACGTGGACGAGGATGAACATTATTTTGTAGACTCCGTTAGTTCAAAATGGCACTCTTATTATAATGCCTTTCTCAGTGTGGAATGTTTAATAACATTTCTCACTACCCCGGATCGAAATATGACTGTCTTGACTAGATGATGTTTTTTTACCTACAAATCCAATGCTGGCCTCGCACCGACTGAAATCGACAAATTTTTGAATATTCATGTCGATTAGTCTTTTGGCCTCGACAAACTTTCATTAGCCCATTTGAATTTTCCTGTCGATTCCAGTTAGTTTGAAAAATGTGTCTTACCTTCATAAGGCAAAGCCATCACCAAGGCCAAGAGGTAAAAAGTCCGCATTGGGGTGTTGGAGCTCATCTCGTGGAACAGAAAAAGGCTCTCAGCGACGCAAGTGAACAAAATTAAGCGACTATCTATCTGTCTGTCTGTGTGTGTAGGAACTATGGAACGATGATGAAACAACGTGTCTGACTACTCGGGGTCTAGGTCGGTGCCCTGTTAGCCACACGCTATCCCATTCACGACTAATGGCAAGTTTGTTCTTTCATTCTATCGGTCGATGGGTCGGTCGGTTCATGTGTCTCCGAGAAGTTGGGATCGCGGCGCCCTCTTTCTCAGTCTCCTCTCTCTCTCTCGTTTTTCCCGAACTATTCGGACCTCCTCCTCGGGGGAAGAACAAGAACTACATAGAGGAGGAGGTGGATGAGACTGAAGAAGCAGCGGACACGAGGAAAATGAAAGACCGACAAAAGATCCAGATTGAACGGGTGAAAGGGCTCCGAGTGACCGGGGTTTGTGGGCCGGGGGTCGATGAGGTTGTTTGGTACAGTGTCAGAATCTTTCGTTTTCCGAAGAATAAGATTTCTGATGGCTGACCATTAGCAAGATGAATGAAATAACACGTCAGTTACTTGACTTCAACCATTTATGTAGTCTTAGTGGAAATTATACAGCAAATAGATTTCAAATTGGTTCTTCATGAAGAATGAATCTGAATCCTGAATCCTGAATCTTGGGTTTTCGATGGGGAACAAATCTGGAAAGTCGTCAGATAATCAGATAATAATACTTCATGATTTGAAATGGCATCATTAGCCGCAGTCACGTTAAAATAAAGGCTCATCCAGACCAATTTTGTCTTTTCATACAATGAAACTTACTTTTTGATAAAACATTTACTGAAATATTATTTCGTTCTTCACGTTTTTACATTGGAAATCATCTGTATGGTAGATTGTTAAAATATGGTGGTAATTGCAGGAGTTGATTGAACATTAAAAAAATTGCTAAGGTTTTAGGCAGAATAAGTGCCAGTATCAAGAATCTGGCATCTGGCTAAAAGCTCCATACAATCCAACTCATTTTACTGGGTTTATCTTGGGTTTTCGATGGGGAACAAATCTGGAAAGTCGTCAGATCATGTAACTTTCCGTCAGAAACTAAGGAGCTTTATAATTTCCACTCGTTCTTGGACCATATGCCTCTTGCGTGGTGCAACTTAATCCTGAAGAAAAAGAGCCTCTAATGTCTTAAGATGTTTTTAAAAAAAGGGCTTCATAAGAACCTCTGCAGCATGGAATTGAGTGTTAATTGATTGTTTGGAGGGGATAACATGCAAATGTGACAGGGTTTGTTTGATAAACCATCACTGCCAAAGAACCACTTTGGAGGGTACTTGACAGTGTTACGGACTGAGAAGTTCTCACGGTTCCTTGACCAAAGTCGATTATTCTGTCAATATGGTGGATGCAATAACTCAAGGTAGGATTCATCGGACACATTAGCTTGAAAACGGCAGCTTTGCCGTTTGCTCCGACAAAGAAAGGAGGTTTTGCTTTCTTTATTGACTCTCGGTAACTCAAGGTTGAATGTTCAATACTTGATATTTTTTGAGCTTAATGGCCAACAGAGTTTTACTAGTGGAGTTTTTTTACTTTTTGAGAATCCACTCGTGAGTTAATTTGAAATTTCTTCCTTTTTAAATGGCTTTTAAATTTCAGTAAGCTGAATTGGGGAGGACTTGCCATTCTGAGTTTTTGCAAACTGCATTCTTCTGTGCTTCATTGATGTATTAGAGAAATTCTTAAGGAAATGGCGGCACTGAATTTCTTATGGCAATTAAAACGATGTTTAGTTCCTTATACCGGTAAGGAGAGTAGATCAATCCATCTTTTCATTTTTAGGTTATGAAATAAACAAAAACTGCATAAAGATCTGCATGACACTAAGCTATAGAATTGGGTTATGAAGCGTTTAAAAAGATGGCGTATTTCCAAATTTTCACTAACGCAGATAACGTGAAGTAATTTTTCCTAAAAATAAAAAATAGTGCCTTTTTTGCTCAATTGTGGTATTAAAAAACACAAGTTTGCCAATATTTGTCTAAGTGGATTTTTTCTGAAAAAAAATCCCTCAACTGATCAAAAAAAAGATTTTTCAACCAAAGTTGGTAATATATTTTTTCACTCAAAAATGCCCTTTCATGCGGAAAAATATTTATGCTTTCATTTAACTTCCCGCCCTTAATTTTTAAGCGAACCAACCACTTGTATGTGTAGTACATAGTTATCTTCCAAACAGTGATGGTATTTGAATAAAAGTAACTCTCTGACACCCGGCAGAAAATGGTGGCAGAATATGAATATGGCAGAAATTAATATTTCAAAATCCTTCTTTAAATCAACATATTTAATATTGTTAAGGATAAAATTAGGTACTTTCAGTGAGTAAATATGGGCTTCGCAGCATCTAAAAAGGGAGATACAAGGTCATAAAATCGATCTTCTTGATTTGTATTTAAGTTTCCCACAAAATCAAGGTGGCCAAATTGAGCACACATGTTTTGTCTTGCCCCTTGTCTTAAGATGTACCCAGAGCACTTGAACGCAATTTAATTTTGTAATAGTCACTCAGTTTTTAACACATTTGTCAAGAATTGCAGGTCTTTGAATCTTGAAATGTTGTTAGTGGAAGTGCTTTTAAAACCTAAATACGAAGGCACACTATTTTTTTTCAAATCCAATTGCCACACAGAACATTTGCAACAAAATTATTGATTTTTTGAAAGTCAAGTTTACTGACTGGTATTTGAAATAAAATAAAACTCTGTTTTTCTTAGCTTTTAAAACTATAATATAACTACAATTCAAGTCTGCGTTAACATTTTATCAAAGTCTGATTATAGTGATTGCAGATGCTTGTTTAAAATATACTGAATTAGCTTAAAAATGCAATACTATAAAAAACAATCTAACAAATAAAGAAAGAAATCATGCAATTAAAAAAAATCTAGTTCCATAAAAGTCATCTTTACGTTTCCTTTGAAAAATACGACACTGGGGTATTACATACATTTGAAACACATATTTCTCCACGAATATTTCACCAAATTTATCAATTCGGTAGAACAAGGTGCATTAAATTGGAGCATTTATCATAAAATTACATCAAGCATTCTAAAGAAAAAAAACAATCTTATATTAAGTATTCTTATATCTCATTTAACGATATCTAGTTTTTAGGTGACTTTAAACTGCAACATAATGAATTCAATCAAGTCATTTAGTTCGATATATAAAATTCCTTAGTTAAAGAACATGCTATTTCATTTTTGAAATATGAAAAAGTATTTCATATTATATAAAGAAAGATATATTCATGAATTCACATCAATTTTTTAGATCTTCTTACAACCAAAATTGTCATCGTTATTTAGCATATTAAACGAAGAAGTTTTTTAAACCAAGGAATATCTTGTGAAAAGACAAATAAACAGCATAATTGTTGAGATCTAGACCATGTAGTGATTTTTTCTTTATGCACACGTATTTAAATTAAGTGTTTTTTAAGTTATTCTAGTTATTTTAGCGTTACAAATGATATCAAATATCAATTTTGAGTTTACACGTATATTTGCTACTCCAAGGTATTTGTGTATTTCTCTTAATCTTATTTCACAAACACAGAATTGTAGTTGAATATCAGCTCATGCGTATTCTGTTTATTAGTGAACATTTTCCACTATTTTTTGCCACCAAGAGGCAGTGGCAAGAAATACGCCAATCATAATTCATCGCCCTTATTTCCACAATGATTGGCAATCATTTCAAGACGAGTCACTAAACCCGTAGCCATTGTTAAATCAAATTCTTGAATTCAAACGATTTTTGAACGAATTTGGATTTCTGCGTTTTCACTATGACTTCCATTACCCTGGATTGTATCAATCTTGGAGATTTTGACACCTTCAGCAAACCTTGCCCCAAAATTCCTTGACAAAGTCTGCTTTCAAAATTCACGAAGAAAGCAAAGGATGTGCTTAAAGAAGAACAGGGCTTGCTGGCCCGATGAGAGTTTGTTTATCTATCACCATTTGAAAATTCATCAAATCTCAAAATGTTTCGAAATTTTACGTTTTGACAGGAAATGATCAAATGGACATAACTTGATTCAATCATTAACTAAATGAAAGAGCTTTTGATAGCCCGAACATTTCCAGAGTTTTTAGCACTCTGTGTCCAAGAAAAGTTAATTTTATTTGGATCACATAAAGCATAGCTATAGAAAAAGGTATTAAAACAATAATAATGAATGAAACCGATGGTAGATCGATGATAGTGCTGCAAATATTGTGTAGTAAAATGTTCAGCCCATAATCGTTTGATGGATAGTTTGCAAATCTCTTAATCCGACAATCAATGGGACACGTTTCAAAACCGGCTGGGAATCATGAGCAGGAAGGCGAATCTTGCCTACCAATTGAAAGTCTTTTTCATTAATTACTTTCCCAAACTGTGGTGAACCAAACTTTCGCAAATCGGTTTCAACTTCCCCACCAGGAAGTTTGGAAGCTCGCATTCCCGCGATTTCCAATCGAAGACGATCAACTTCATTGGCGAGCTTCTCTCTTTGGAGTTTTTGGGAGGCCAAGGCCAATAACGCAGCCTCTGATCCGGTTTTCTTCCTCAAATCAACTACTGACGGAGCTACAAGGGCATGATTCACTTGATTCCGGAGCTGATTGACCTTCTTCATCACATCATCGAGCTCGTCGGGCGATTCTTTCTGTGCGTCGGCTTTCTCCTGACCTTCGACCTCGACTGACGTTCGAAAATGCTTCTTTGGCAAAGTCAAGGGCGGCAATTTTGCCAATCGTTGCCTCAGTTCATCGCTTTCTCTTTCATAAGACTTGGCTTTTAGGGCGAAAAAGCTGGCCTGGAGTTCTTTCAAGTGTTGCACCAACATTGGCGAGTCCTGAAACGAAAAATGGTTTATCTTGAAGTCATATGAGTGGTTACTTTGAGTGTGTTTTTAACCTTGCAACTTTTGAAGACCCAAAATAACAAAAACAGTCTTTGGCCTAAAAAAGGCTTTTTTTAAAATAAAAGTAAGCCTTTTTTTGCCGCTGTATTTCTTTTTATGTTCGTCTGCTTTTCACACACTCCTTTCCGCAGGATCTTTTCTTTTAATCGAAAAACGTCAAACGAAGTCTTGGGACTTGAGCTGACACTTTTAGAGCAAAGATAACCGCAGTGTCATGATGTAGACATAATATTATTGAAGGTAGAAAATATTCTTAAATTCAGGAATGTCTGAAATCTCAACATTTCAGGACCATGGATAACGTCTCATCTTTTAGCCCATGTCCGTCACCTTTAACCTTGTTTGATGAAAGGTGACCATATACCAATCTTGATAGTCATATTAATAGTTTAAATATAGTAAATTTTAGGCATCTAAACTAAAGCTTTCTCTTCTTCAATTTTGAGAAGGGTAATAATTGTGCATAAGAGTGAATTTTGTTAATCAACAACATTCGATTTGATGTGCGTTTCAAGACTTTTAAAAACCACTACAAATACAAAGCAGAAAACAAGGTCCGCTAATTCAACATGCTTCTTGAAATTGTTCGAGAGGAAACAAATTATTTCCAAGCCAGAAATTGTTGAAATTCGGAGTGTTGAACACCAAAGGTCCCCGTTCAGTAAATATTGCAATGACAGTGATAAAAATAAATCTCATGGCTAAATTTGGGGCAGCATTAATATATTTGTAAACTACATTACGCACAATTTTCCTTCGGCTTATTTTAAAGATCGACCTCTTCTTCACTCAAGTAAATTTATGACGACTCCATTAAATGTCCTTTCATGCAACGGTAATGGTCTTAATAGTCTCAACCACTTTTTTGACATTTACACAAAAATACCTCAAATATAATCCAATCATCTCTCAACGACAGAAAGGCAGGGAGATTTTTGAATTAATTACATGTTCCCCCAAGCCTCTCTTTGACATGAGAGCTCTTCAAAAAAAAGCTTAATGCATAGGAACGGTCTCAAAAACAGAAAGAGAGCTAGGTACTAATGAATACTTTGATGGAGACTAGGAATGCTCATATCAAAAGTTGAGCATCAAAATAATGAATGCCCCCCTTAGCTACAAATGAATGTATGACAAATTTAAAAGACATACCTTGACAGGCGAGGAGATAGAGGGACCCAGCGATGTTGGTCCAGAAGCTCCGGAGAGGGCGTGACTTTTGGTAATACCTTCGATGAGAGTCTTCTTGGTGATATCCTTGAGTTTGTTCTTCAATTCACCTCGCTCACTCTCTAGGCTGTCAATGTCGTTTTGAAGGTGATCCATGGTCTCTTCGAATTCCTTCTCTTTTCGCTTCAATAACACTTGGAGATCGTCCACCTTCCGTTGCATCTTTTCACGCATAAGCTCGGAATCTCGGGACGTATCCAATAACTTTTTCTCGGCCTTGTCCTTTCTCACTTGCATCTCCGAGATTTCCTCACTCTTAGCTCGTAAAGTTAATTTCAGTTCCTTGATATCCAGATCCTTATTCTCCAACTTGGCTTTCAAGCTTTCTGCCTCCTTAAGCTCGGCCTTATAAGCATTTGCTCTCAAAATCACGGGAGGTGTTGGTCGGGGGGGCATAGACTCCAAGTCCCATTCTCCTTCTTGATAAGATGTATTCAATTCGGTGATTCTAGCTAGGGCATTACTTAGTGTCGACTTGATGGTATCGAGTCCGGCATCATTGAACTCAAAGACCTTGTCAATCGCTTGATGAATAAGCTCTGAGAGTTTAATGGCGGGCAGAGTTGGTTCGCCTTGGATTCCAGCCTGTTGAGCGGCCATTTTTCCAAAAAGATGAAATGCTCGAGCTAAAGGAGTGATGGATTTGCTAAGATCCGAAATTCGAGCCGCAGTCGAGTTGGGGAAGGTCACAAGGGCATCACTTCCATCATGCGGCATTCGCCGTTTCATGGCTTTCACGATTTGTCGGATCTCATTGACTTCTGATTCGGCGACTTTGAATAGGGTGCCAATCTCCGTGTTCTCTTGACCTTCGGCCAAAAGAAGCTTGCCAATGGCGATATCCGAGGTGAGGCAAGCCATGCCCGAATTTATAGTCTTGAGATGATTGGAAAGGAATGACGGATGATCCAATTTTTCAGCGGATAGATGAAGAGGGTAGATGTGTTGGAAATAATTCAGACTCTTCTCAATGTTGTCAAAGGGAACATTCTCATCTAGAGTTGCCTTGCGTAAGAGTTCAATGTAGAAATCGATGGACCGCTCGTGGACCGACATCTCCGGATAGAGTGTACCGATTCTCAAAAATGTTTCAGGAGAGCAAGTGTTCAAAGCTGACGCGAACTGAGACAGTTGAGCGACCAAGGCTTCCAAGATATGCAGCATTTGGTTGCCAAATGTGAATTTCTCAACACTGTGGCCCTTCAGCAAACTGTCTCTGTCGATTTTATCGGGCGAGGGGAAGCTCTCTTTGATTTGGGAAATCAAAATGTTGGCTTTCCACATCATACGTGGGATGAGAAGGATCACCAGAACCGCCTCGTTGTCACCTCCTCGAGCCATGAATGAATCTCCCATGTAAGATGACAGGTATCGCACATGTTGATTGGCTTGTTGGACCTCGCAATTCCTCAACTCCATTTCAATGGCCTTGCTATGAGCCTTTGTTTCGGCGAACATTTTCTTGAAATCGATCATCTCAGTGGGTGTGGCCACGGGCTTGTTGGTCTCTTTTTCCAAAGACGAACGAAGCTCAATATTTTGCTCTTGAACTTTATTAACAAGTTCTCGGAACTTCTTGATGGTGGTTTCGTGGTCCCCAATGATTTCATAGGCGGCATCACGCGCCCGAATCATTTCCCGGATCTTGCTTTGAGCCATTTCTAGGTCTTCGCGCAATTGAAGTTCAACTTCTCGCGTGTTTTCTTGCAGCTCTTCGTTCATTTCATGCAGTTTTTCCAAGTCATCTCTCTCTTCCTCCAAGGCAGCCAGTTTTTCTTCCAAATCTAAGCACTTGACGGTCAAGTTTTCCACCATTTCCTCCGAACCCAATGCCGCGTCGACTTGTTCTTGCAGATCCGAAATGGTAGCTTCCAATTCGTCGTTTTGTTTGGAGCCCTTGTCGTTTTGCTTGTTCAGGAGCTCAAGCTCGGCGTTTTTCTCTTCCAGGTCCTTGACCAGCTTACTATTTTCGTTCTTCTCATGTGCTAAAAGATCCCTCATCTTGACTAAGGTGTCGCGGAGTTTCTCATTTTGAGCAATTTGCTGCTTCATTTCAAAATTGGTCATGGTCTTGTCACCTCCATGGGCCAAACCCGTTCCACTTTCCCCACCCCCATCTTCCATCTCAGTTTTGATGATATCGAGATCAAGTTGTAACTCTTCAATCTTCTCCTTAGCCGAGTCTAGCTCAATTTGCAACGTTTCGGCTTTTTCTTCCGCCATCTCTTTGTCCAAAGTGGCCATTTCCACGGTTTCAGACAACTCTCGCATTTCTTCGGCATGCTGTTCCTTGGCTTCAATGGCTTCCCTCGCTTCATGCCTGGCCTTTTGCAATTCTTTTTGCAACTGAGCCTGGGACTCCATGATACGGACCTTGAACTCAGACAATTGTTCATGTTGGATACGGATCTTTTCAAAGTCCTTTAATTTCTCTTGATCTTTGGCTCGCTTAATCTTCAAGGTCTCTAGTTTCTCTTCTAAGTCACGAATGGTCTCTTGATTGGCCATCAGCTCTTGCTGAGCTTGTAAATTGGCCACTTTCTCCTCCAATCGCTCATTCAGTGCGGGTGAACCCGTATTTATGGATCCGCTTCCGGGCATGCCGGAAATCGAGGTGCGCGGCGAACCCGAAGCCGTAGTCGAGGGTGTGGTCATGGTAGGTTGGGCCTGCTTCCGCGTTTCTACGAAATCTTTCTCGACAAAGGACCGCTCTTTTCGCATGCCCGCATGGGGCGTGACGGCCTCTTTCTGAGCCTTGGCCCCTTTCAAATTGGTAAAGGACGGACTTCTTGACCCGGTGGGGCCCTTACCGGGCATGGGTAAACGACTCCCGCCCGGTCCCGGCAAGGCCGTTTTGGACAGGGTGGAAGAACGAGGCGTGAGCCCCCCACCTAACTTGGTGAGTGCGGTCTTTTTGGCTGAGCCCTGGGCGGAAGCGGCTCCATCGCCGGGACTCAAATCCGCGTTGGATGATGCTCGAGACGAGGATCGAGAGCCACCCGCTGGACTACCTACTGCTCTTTCTCCATCTCCTCCATCCAGAACTACGATTTGAGTTTGACGCACGAACATGCCTAAGTTGAAAGAATGAATAAATTAAAGGTCATGTGGCGTGATTAGTAGAAATGTGCGTAAAGTTCTCGAGTGGCTGTCGACCTGCACTTTAAGGCAAAACTATAATGGCTTAAATATTTTGCATGTGATTATTGATTTTTTTTTAATTTTCAGAGGGTTTGATTTTTTTAAATCCTTTTCTTTTGTAAGAAAACAATATTAAGGAAATTATGTTTTTAGTAATTGGTTTCAGATCTTAAATGTTCATTTTGGGAGACCGAGTAACGTATCCAATGTGAATTTTCGGCCTCCTTCAAGGACCATCGTTTTGTTTTGTATTTTAGAAAGTTATGTCAAATTATGTTTAATGGAACATCAGTCCTTGAAAATAAGTTACTTACTTACAGTACTATTTTTTTCTTCTTCTTTTTTTTGGCGGATTTTTTTACTACCGCTACAAGGAATGCGATTCCCTGTAAATTCAAGGATTTCTCCCGACAGCTTCAATCCGACCCCAACAGAATTCGAACCTACGCCATCTGGGGAAGCACTTACACTCGGCTCTTATAAGAACGCATTAGTACGCGCGGCCACTCTGGCTTCCTTAAAATTTGAGGTACTTTTGAACATTGCTTTTTACTTGCCATTCTTATATTTGTGAAACACTCCTCAAAACATGAAATGATACACGTTTTGTCAAGAAATACTTTGACATTGAGAAACGATTATCTAATTAGTTGATGTTCTGATATTAGTTTTCTTTTTGTTGAAGAGACATTTCCCTTGAATCCTAAATATTTACATTTTCCACAATTATTCAAGTCTTAAAAACTGTGTTTGACATAATTTTCCTGTTAACCACTATGCAGTGGCATAAAACTTTAAAAAAAAGTAGTCTTAGAAATATTGTAAAAAACTTGAACACGATCTGAAATTTTGAGAAATTGTCAACGTTTCGGGCATACTGGACATCAGACGTTTGGCTGGATAACATAGGCCGCGGAACCCCATCAATACTCAGTAGCTGATGTTTTGTTGGCTTTTCCGCGTAACTGCTTGGTTGTTTTTCTTTTCCAGCCTTTCTGACTTGGGAATTCCGACCGACATCGAACATAGCTTGTAATATCAAAGGGTCAAGCAGTTAAGCAGTGAGGCAGAGAAGCACGAAAACGTCAGATAGTATCCTCTTTTTCCTGATGTTCGACTGACGTCTCTTTATCACCTGTGCAACAGTGCAAGTCTTCGCTAACTACCCGCTATTTCCGGACGTTCCGCGTGATGACAGCCACTTGAGAACTTGGCCGAATTTCATTAAGAAGGAAGTTTAAGGAGGGGTGATTGATGAATCGATTTTAGTTGATTTGTTACCGTGCTTCTCTTGGCAGGTGAAGTAGGATTTGCCTTGGACGGTGCCGTTGTTCTTGCCCTTGGGCTCCTCGAGGATGATGCCAATCCATTTTCCGGTGGCAAACTCTGTCATGCCGACAAAGGCCACCTGACCTACCAGGTCCTTCTCTTTGATTTGGACCCTTTGGCCGAGTTTGACGGACGCCATAGCGACAATCGATTAATGGTTGTGGTCGACCCCACCCCCACTCTCAATACACAATTCAAGGATCTTTGTAGTTACGGGCTCACTTACGGGCTGCTATGGAGAATTTATTCAGCTGAAGCAGTGCCTCCAGGTGTTGATGATGGAAAAGCGCAAGTTGATTGAACAAAGAGCGCAAGAAAAGGCACAAGATTTTTCATGACATATGAGAAAAAGCAAGACTAAAGACTCTCTATGCAAGCATTTGGAGCATTATGAACTAGTGCAATTGCGAAACAGTGCTTAAAAATCAAAACATGAAATACATTGACTTAACCAAAAACCTAGCAGTCATGTTTCAATGCAATAACTGGCTGTTTCATCCAAATTTTAGTTAAGTACAACTTTTTTGGTCCGTTATTCAGATCATGTGTCTCAGAGAAAAGAACACTTTATTAAAATCACTTGAAGCATTGTTTTTTTGAACTTAAAAGATATACCTTTGAAGAGATAGAGATATCCCTTTTTCAAATCATGCACCGTAATCCTCTCAAAAGTAAATGTTTTCTTTTTGACACATTAAATTATAACTAACCACGGATCACTAGAAGAAGTGGATGCAGAACGAAAATTTGCCGTGACCCAGAGCGGGCTGATAATGAAATCAGAAACAGCTTTGTGCTTAACCCTAAAAACAGAGCCTTTAATTTGATAGGGTTGATGGATTTGCATCTTTTATATTTCTACCAACATGTGAGGCCTATGTTCAAGATCACATTTCAATTTGACAAGTTAGAGCAAGCTTTCAATTTTCTTTTTGCATGAAACTACACATTGAGTGGCTTTTAATTTAAGCTTGCATTTTACAAGGATCTTTTTCACCAATGGTCAGTCAGAATTTGACAAGTAAAACAGTTCTTTTTGCTCTTTTAATCCTGTTATTATTTAAATTAAATAGATCATTTTTCATCTTTACATCTTGCACATTTTTATGTGCCCGCAAACCTGGGGATTTTAAGAAGAGTTTATTTACAAACAAATGCTGAATCAAATACCAGGAAGAAACTCAAGTGCCAGTTATTTCACTTTTGTTTTTATGAGCCACAGATTTTGGAATCAAATTCAAATGCTTTGATAATTTTTTTCCAATAAGAGCAACTAAACACCCCAAAAGTTATCACATCAAACACCTGCAAAGTAACAAACTTGTAAACAAGTCTGAAGTTAAAATTGAACAAAATATGAATTCAAATTATTGAAATTAAAATATGCATGAGCTCAGTGATCATTTTGGATCAAGAAGTCATGTTTATATTCGGGAAAAAATTGAGGCAAGTTTTGACATGTTAAAGCAATGCAGATGAGTTAAATTATTTGTTCACAAACAAAAATATTATGATGATACATAAAAACCTGCATACAAATAAAATATTTGAAAATGAACTTTACATGTCCTAAAACAGTTCTCTTTTGAAGTGTGAATGAAATCTATTTCATTATTTAAATTTGAACAACCTTACTTTGGAGTTCAACCAAATATATTTTTCGTTAAAACTGTATTGACAAATGGCTAAATACATTTTGTCAACATTTTTGCAACTACACCTTTGACCCTACCTTATGTCTATTTTATCTTTAAAAGCTGAAAACATGTTGATTTGCATATCGGCCAACTCAGGGTCACCAAAAGTGAAAAACAAATTTCCTTCAACATCCACTTCTAATGATTCAGGAACTAACTATCTCTTAATAGAAGCATTTCACAACCTCAAGATACCTCAAGAATTTTATCCCAAAACTATGAACAGACTCTCCCAGCATTTTGAGGTCAACTACTGTAGACAATAATCAAGAGCACTGTCCATCATGAATTAGGAATAAGACAACCTAAAAGAAGAAATTCCACAGTTTAAAAAATAATGTGTAGAACATTTTAATTGGCAATTCTAAATTCATCAAACTAAAAGTGCTTTTACTATATTTAGTTTATCCCAATCCTAAGTCTTCTTTTCTCAGCCCAAGTCTTAAATTCTGACAAGTTTCGAAAATCTAGTAGATCTCACAAAAGTACACTTATTTCACCAAGTTTCAATGGCTGGCTAAATACTGGCAAATACATTAATATGCTTCAGAATTGAAAAGTGCAGTAGATTAGTTGATGACACTAAAAATTGATGGCCGTTTACCGCAGAAAAATGTATGTCCGCGAATTAATAAACGACTTTCAGAGATTAAAATTGCAAATTTCAGTTATTTTTCTCGGATCCGAAAAGGGCAAAATAGAAGAGCCAAAAAAACGTGCAAACTGTGTGGACAATAAACAGCGCAAAAAGATGGATAGAAAAAGAGGGTAAGCATAATCTCAACCAAAATTTCAGTCAAAGTTTCGGTGGAAAGCTCCATCATTAATTTTTTTGTTAGGACGTTTTGGTTTTATCCTCTTTTGGTTTAAGAGTGGCCACGCGCACTAGCGCGTTCTTAAAAGTGCCGAGTGTAAGTGCTTCCCCAGACGGCGTAGGTTCGAATCCCGTTGGGGGTCGGATTGAAGCTGTCGGTAGAAATCATTTGAAGTTTAGAACAAAAGCCAGTATTTCTTCATATGCTGATGACACGAAATTGGTTTGTGGAACGGAAGGAATGGTCAGGACTCAAAATATTTAGTTGAGGACTTGGAGAAAATCTACTCTTGGGTTGGCGAGAGTAATATGGCGTTGAAATTGTGCGGGATGAAATTCCGCACAATGACGTATGGGGCGTCAAAATTAGATGTTCCGCTCAAAGACAATGGAGGTTGTGACATTGAGCAAGTATCCTCCATGAGGGATTTAGGAGTTGTCGTCCAAGATGATGGAAAGTTTGATGAGCATATCCAGTTGAAAGTGGGGAAGGCATTTCAAATGTGCGGCTGGATCTATCGCACTTTCAAGTCCAGAGATAGTAATAGAAGTCGATTGTTCAGCCTCATCTTGAATATGCCTCACCAATTCGGGCTCCAATGAGTTCAGCAGGTTTGCAAAAGGTCGAGCAGGTCCGAAGATGTTTTACTAGAAACATCACAGGAATGAGAGAGCTCTCGTATTGGGAGAGGCTTCAGAAGTTAGGGTTGTACAGTACTCAGAGAAGGTATGAAAGGTATCTGATACTGTATGTTTTCAAGAGCATTCATGGGCTCTGTCCTCACCCAGGCTTTGAGATCAGTTGTAGCGATCGTAGAGGTTTTACGTGCGCTCTGAGAGCACCTCCAAATCCTAAGGAATCAAGGCTAGTTCGAACAATGAAGTCCTCCTCTCTTCTTTATCGGGCTCCTTCATTGTTCAATTTGTTGCCTATTTACCTTCGTCGTTCTTCATTACCATACTAAATAAAGATTCTGAAGTGCTTGAGTAATATCTTTACATTCTTAGAAAAATAATGAAATTTGGTCAAAATTTACAAACATAATTCCATTACTATATTTCTAAATATACTCCATTCATTTAATATACGGGAAGGGTCCAATTTTAAGGTTGTTTTTTTCGCCTTACTCAGATTTCAAAAGACACATTCAAATGGTTCTTCGACAAAGTTGACCCTGCATGATTTTGTTGCTAACAACCGCTCTGATGACGTAACCAAAGTAAAAAAACTTTGGTCAAAACTTTGGGTCAAAAAACTGTGTCTATTTATTCGCAAATGGCATGTAGAGAATTTCAAAGAAAACCCCCTACTGTAATGGCTTTTGTACAATTCAATCAACCCTGAATGCTTGGGTGCCCTCTTTTGCCTCTCTTGTTCTCAAAATGAACAACTTGCCGTCAGAGGTCAGAGCAAACCGGAGCACATCTTTTTCATGGGAGTAAGTTCAAAATAAGAGAAACGTAGTTATCAGCGCCATCTTGAGGTAAAAACAACTCTGTGTGCCAAATTTACGATAATTTAGCATGACTTTTTTATTTTTGAACTCAATAATATCGTAGCTGGACTCTAAAAGACTCGAAATAAGAAGAGAATCTCTTTCAAGATCTGAGATTGCAATTTTGGTAGCAATTTTAAGTTACGGATAACTCTGAATTCTAGAGACTTCGCCCCTTTTTGGATCCATTTGGTGGTGAACTTTCATGCCTTGATTAAAATTTAAAAAAATCCATTTGCCGAGAGCTTATCGCCCTGCAGGATTGCCTACATTAGCTCAATTGAACAAAGCATGCAAGTGCAAAAAAAATTGGCGAAAATCGAAAATCTGACAAAACCCGCCAAATTCCTGGCAACCCTGATCGGGTCAGAATTACTCCATGCATGTATACAATCAAAACAGCCATGAGTGAGTGAGTGAATGAATAAATGTGCCCAAGAGTCGGGACGAGTTTTGCTCGCAAGGACCTTATGACCTCATGAGTCACATCGGTTATCGCCCCGCCGGGGATCCGGACACGCCCGTGGCTCTCTCCCATTGGGAGCACTCTTTCGCCGGCGGGATCAGTTCGTGCGGCACGAGATTGCTTTGCCAACCCTTGGATGTCCTCAAAATCCGACTCCAATTGCAGATCGAAGA
>JAAGOF010000185.1:1787786-1815576 GCA_010645155.1 Tigriopus japonicus | reverse complement strand
TGTGGGGTCCAAAACTTTGGCAACTTCAAGCTCACGGCGTGGACCTCCTCAGATTCCATCTCAGAGTTGGCCATCGTGTTCAACTTGGGAGGACGTCCACAAGCGTAGGGGGTCACCAATGTAGCGGGTCTTAACTCCTTTATTGCTCATAAAACACTGAATCATCTCTTCTCCTCTTGCTCCCCTTCGTTCCTCCTTTTTCCCCAGGGTTCCCGCTACAGGATAACGGAAAAGTTACCCAAGGCAAGGAGCTAGCTAGCAACATGTGTGTGAGGGATAAGGGAAATCCACTCGGGAATCAAGTGCCCAATTGTAAATGGTTCCAAGACAACTCGACACACACAAACATAAGTTAACGCAAAGCAATACTGAACATGGACAAAGAAGAGCTTGACAAAGGAAAGCGATACGTGACACTGCAGGGGGGAAAAAGTAGACAACCAGACTCCTTTATCGGGGAACTCAAAATAATGGCAAATTCTGAAGAGTAAAATGCTGTTTCTTTGCACATTTCCAATTTTGGCAAAAAAAAGTGTATTTGTTCCTTGCAATGTGATATAACTCATTTTTGTCAGTTATTCTTGGCTTGGATCCACCTTCAAAAATATGGTTTATTCCCAAGTTACATGCCTGGGCTGGGTCGCTCAATTCATATTCTTACTACCAAACTCTAAATTGTGGCATGATTGACTTGCATTGATTAAGGAATGCAATTACTTATTGATCATCGAGTTTAAGAAACTTAGACTTCAAACTGACACTGAGATAGTTTTTTGTCCCACTAGAGATGGACTAGGAAGGCCCTTAACAGCATAACAGGAAACGAAAGTTTGCATCTTCTATACTCGCTCGATAAATAAATTTGCTATGAGATAGCTTAATTTTGTTCAAAAATATTGTTTTGATATTTAAAGTTTAGTCCATTTTTCTCACTCTTTATTTGAAACGGCAATCTCAAACGAAACTAAAAATGAGTCAAAGTGCTTTCAGAGCATCACCACTCCCTGATCAACAAATGTTAAGTTAAATTGACCCACAAAATTTAATTTCGAAGATGATGGTAACCAAGAATAGACTCCATTTTACCCAAGTCGAGATTAGCATAGTATTTGAGACGCTACCTCTCGCCTTAATTGAAGTTTGTCTCCACCGTCTAAGAGTCCCTTTTTTGTCCTGAAAATGCCACGATCGATCGTTAGCACCGCATGTGTTTCTTCAAAGTTTCTGTTGGTTTCCCACCAAACAAGCGCCTTGAACTTCATCGTTTTACCTGGCATCTGGTAAAGTCTCTCTCGCTCTTTCAATGGATTTTTCTCGGTCATATTTCAGGTTACTGAATCAAGAGGCTGAAGAGTTACGGATCAGTCCTTATTTTGAGAAATTTTCCTCCTCGCTTGACAAAGTTCTGACCGAAGAAAAGAAGAGTCTCAAGCACCTCATTTGTCTGGGTTTGGGTCGTATTAGGTCTTGCCCCATTGCTCGAACCCAATTGGCATTTCTTGTGGTGCTCCAGTCCAAGTACGAGCTCAAGGAAGTGATTGTTTCAGACCCGATTTTCTCTGTGGATGAGCACGAGATTTTGAACTCACTTCCCGGATTTCAAGTGGATGCGGAAAACCGAGAGGCTAAGATTGTGTTATCTCCGCAAACTTTGGTCTATTTGCCCCATTGTCCAAAGCAGTTGACCAACAATCTTTTGTGGTCCAATTGGTCCCGAGAACAATTGAGCGAGATTTTCATCTTGAGCAATAGCTTTGAAAGAATTCTCTCTCATCTTCCGCAAAGAATTGTGAGGCAGGAAGCCAACTTCATCGCCCTCTCTGCCGAGTTCGTGAGAGAAATTTCCATTGAAAATTGCTTCAAGTTTCCTGACATCTTTAACGACTCTGCCTTACATTTTTTCGAGTCCTTGCCTTCATCTGATTGGACACATTGGAAGGAAATTGAATTTGAACCCACTTACCTACCAGAGGATCTAGAATACGTTCAACGTGAGTCAAAATAACCAGCATCACCATCACCACCTTTAACAAGCATGGCTGCCAATTCCAATAAAGTTGCCTCGACATTGCGTGGCATCCTGAGGGAACTCCGCCATCTTCATCCCGATGAGACCAAACTCCAAGGATCGGCATCGGCCAATTTTCTATTGAATCAGTTTCGTCGTCACGAAGTCACAGAAAAACAACACTGCAAAGCAAGCGAAGAGATGAACCACCTGGCCAATTCATTTGAGGCCTATCTTCGAGGTCAGCGAATGTGGGGGAATGTCCACGAGGAATATCACACTAAAGGCGAGAGATCGGTTGAAGAAACGGCCAGACTCGTTGGTTTCAGACTGCCCCATGAGCCCAAAAAATGATTTGATTTTTTTTTGTTATTATGTAATTATTAGTCGGCATTTCGTGTCGTAGTGGTGGGGCAATAAATAAAAAGTCTAGATTTAAATTTCCCAATTTTTCGCTAGCAAGCCAAAATAAGTTCACGACAAGGTTGTTGAGGTGAAATCTCCTTTTAAGGTGCAATCCAATTCCCTTTCAACTTTTCAAAGCGAGGGACAGCCGTGCCATTGGAGGGGAAAACACATATATTTACGAGCCTCCTCCTTCTCCTAGTACCACTATATACCCCTCATCATTCTGGGCGCAATCTTTCAGGAAGGATGAGAAACTTTCATCGACTTGCCGAACGACCAAAACTCTCAGTAGAAATGCTTCAGTGTGGGGTACGAAAAGCTTTGCACTCGTTCCTCGACTGTTGAGCAAGAATTGAATTAAAGGATTTCTGATGACTTGCTTCAAATTCGAAGAGAAGGTAAAACTGAGCTTGAGGCCTTTTGAAAAAGGCTCCCTGTCGATTTAAGCGGATTGTGAGCCAGAACGTCGAATATAGTATAGTAATCAACATTATACATCCAAACCTGGAATCCATCGACATTGGGAGCATAATGACTTGGATTGTTGAGCCAAGATTTCGAGTTCACTCCATAATTCGCCCATTTGAACGTCATTTCCACGCCAACCAAGACTTTTGTGCCAAAGAATAGAACGCTAAGGAGTAAACCTAAATGGAGCGTTAATACCTGAGGGAAAATCTTTATCATTTTGGTTCCTAAAAAACTTCCGAGGTCTGTTTGGTGGAAGACTGCAAACGGGAAAACATAATCTTTTTGCAACTCTTCGTCAATGTCTTCAGGTATTTCGGGATTCCAATCAGTTCGGTGGTAGAAAAATGGGCCCATTTCAATCAAAACCATTAGAATATTTCAAGCATCTCATCATAGTTGGGTAAATGGGAAATTGGGTAAGGGATGATGTGATGTTTGTTAACAAGCAAACCATAGTTCCAAGACATTTCCAAATCAAGCAACAAGACAAACATGTCAAATAGGTTGTCCCTTTGGTCTAGTTTGACAACAAAGTATGCTTTTATTCTTGTGTATTAGTACATTATTATTTACTTGGACCTAAGTACTTCAAATTCACGACCTGACCCTCTTGATGATAGATGGGATAATATTGGAGGAAGATATTTTTTTTTTCTCGATAACAGGTTTTAACATATTAGGTGAAATTACGCCGTAAAAGAAAAGCTAATAAGTATTCTTTTTCATTTGCGTATTTCTGTTTTCAGGCAAAGAAGGATTTCGTCTTCTTGATGAAATTAAGAAGACTATTCGAGATTCTCGTGTCCATTTAAATTTCCAATATTTATTGCTAGGTTGTGAAAACGGTAAAAGAATGGCAAATCTCCTTTGCTTTTCTTCTTCGTCATAATTTCACCTCCCATCTTACCACCTCAACTTGATTTGATGGTAGTTAGTTGGTGACAACTTTGACCCATTCATTTTTCTTTAGGCCCATGCAACGCGTCCATTAGTCATGAAATCGAAATTCAAACTGAAAATTCTTGAGTTTTTAGTCCAAGATTCTATTTCGACGCTAATGTGCACAAGACTAAGCCTTTTCCACGAGTTTAGTTTTCCTTGATTGAAGGAACCAAACGTGTCATTCTAGCGGCAACCCAAGGACTGCCGTATGCAGTATATCTTTGTAATACATTAGTCCTTGATCTGCAAACTTTGTTTTAATATTGTCAGATTAGAGGGTTGTATGATTCATTATTCAGCCGAAGCTGAAAAACTGACAAAACCCTTTACTGTGCATGTGGCTTTCAATTTCTTAAGATCCCATTATTGTCGGCTAATTCCCAAGGAATCCCCCTTTCAACTTCAAGCCCTCAAGATTGAAATAAATTGTTTATTAAGAAACGTTCGGATCTAGTTTTAGGCTTAATTATAATGCACTAACCAAATGAGTGACCGTTTACCGCAAAGACCGTAGAGAAAAATCGCTCGGCCAAATTTGAGCAATATGATTCAGCCTCAAGTGTAGTCGAAACCAAGCCATAAGCGATGAAAATAATGACACTCATGCCATTGTTACCACATGAAAATGGGGTCAGGTCAGGCCCTTAGATAGAAGCACTTTCTTAGCTTCGTCACACTCGCCCAGAAAGGATGGACTTCCGTGGTGAAATTGGTAGAGAAATCGACAACATCAAAAGTTCGCTCCTGAAACAGACACACAAAAAACAATTGGTTGTGATGTGTGTGTGATGCTGTATAAGAATGCCAACGGCAACAAAGGAACGTTTCAGTTGCCTTTTCTCAGCTCATCATGAAACAAGTAAGTTCGACAAATTTTCCTAGTGCGAGATTTAATTGGGGAACCTTTAAGTAAGTTAGGTTGGTCAAGGTTGCTTCAATGGTCTAGAACAGAGGTCGACAACCTGGGGGTCCAATGGTGTTTTAAGGTGAGCCCAAGAGCAATGGGAAAAGTAGCAAATAGTGGGCCCGAGAGCCATTCGTACTACATACTCGTGGGCCCAAAGCTCTTTGATCATTGAATTGTGGGCCCATGAACCTCCCAGCATCTGTTTGGTGGGCCTTGACCCAAAAGCAGTTGCCGACCCCTGGTCTAGAATGTGATTGTGGTCGCAAATCTCACTTGTTTGTACTTTACTTAGTGTCAAGCTCCAAACTTATTTTTCATGGAAACACCCGCTTTTGCTGTTTTCTTTGATTTGTCCCTCTTAATGTAAACAGAATGGAATTTAGATCACATCTTCCAAATCAACACAAAATTGAAAGAATCCCAACCAAAACCCATTAAAATTTCTCTTAAGTCTGAACAATGAATTTTCTTTACATGTGAACATGATTTGATTACTTGCGTCACTCAAATACCGTATTTAATAGTATAACCGTATCTTGATGGTCCTGTTAAGCAATTTCCAAATTTGAAATACCGTTACTCCTACCCAATTCCCAGTACACTAGTCAACACTCTCAATATTCAGATTTTCATTTTCGATCCTTGGAATATTTCCATCCTCAGGTGGTTCGTTCGTTGTCGTTACTCTCATTCTTCCTCACCTTGGTGTTTGGAAGACCGAGATTTTTGGTAATTCCATTTGAACGTGTCGCCTTTTTCGAGGATCCCAATTTGGTCGAGTCGGCGCCTCTGCACTTCCGAATTCGTCGCTCTGCTCAGTTTGATCCGAATGGGGATGATTTGACATCTTTGACGGGAGCTTCTCAAGCTGGCCTATTAGCTTTGCCCGCTGCGCCACTTCCATCCACGAGACAACGTCAAGATCCTAAGTAAGATGAAACTGTCGCCAATGCATGGAAAATGTAACAAATTGCTCGGGGGAAATGAGTTTATTAGCCGTGATAATTTGAGTGCCCGGTCGGATTTCTTCGTAACGCGACAGGGCTGCCTTGTATTCCTCAACGTACTCGATGAAAAAGAGTTGGATGCCTACATACATACGACAGTAGGCGATGTGATAACGTTTTGTGGAAGAAGCTTTCAATTCAGGGTTGGTCTAATTCAGTAGGAATCCGCAAATGCCAATATTTCATTTTATTTTTTTCCTTAACTTACAAACTCACAGCAATTAACCACAAGTATTCTTATTAGTCAGAGCCAGACATTTTTTTCATTTGAATGGATCGAACCAACCAACCCTTCATTCGATGTGAAAGATGATTGTGACGTAAAATCTGAATTGGGTTGCTTTCAGTCAGTCTTTCCTGGATTCGCTTCGAGGAGTAGGCATCGCCTCGGCCGAGGATCAATTGGCAGGAGCTTCCACACTTCAGGGATCACCTCAAGGACCTGATTATGTGGATTATGGAGCCTACACGGGCAAGAAAGGGGCTTTTGGGTGGTACTCGGATCATCCAGTTCTTCTTGGTTACCATCATCGATAAATCATTGAAATGTGCTTAAGCCATAAATCCTGGTTGGAAGAAGTTTGGGGAACATGTTGTGCTTTATGAAAGTTGAATTTACTTTGTAATGGATAAAGACACATCCTAGCCTCAAAATCTGATTACATGACTGGGTCTATTGAAGGGGCATAAGTTAAAGATTTTGAAATAAAGAAAATTTCAAACGGAGTGGAACTAATGTGTTTTAGAATAGTTTCTCTCTTAGGTTATTGATCTTTCCAAGAAAAATTTAAGCGATTCTACGCATAGCTTTCAATAAGCCTTGGGTGAAATTCGCTAACCGCTAGCAGTCACCTCAAACCCCGACCGTCGTTGTTTTCCCTGGTAACAACCAAGTCCGTGTAACAACCAAGAACCGATTTTCTCTTTCTTCTCCATTTATGTTCCGCATTGCCAGTAGCCAAGTACATAAATGGTTTTTCAACGCTCTGAAGGAGCCTTCCGTCAACTATGACTCTGCAGTTAATCTTAATCAGAGCACCCTTACACGATTGTTTCTTAATCAGCCCAAGTACAACGGCCTAAAACAAGAAAGCCATAGTGTTGCTGTCCATCCAGGAATCTCATTGAAGAGCATGAGAAGGGTCTATTGTCAAATCTTACAATCTCGCCTAGGGTTATTTGAGTGAGATGCTTGGGTAACTATGCCGTAGTACGATGAACCCATTCGGTCCATAAAGCAGCTCTATTGAGCTGAATTTTGGAACCAGGACATGTTACGCGCTCGACTAGACCCGAACGGAAAATAAATGGCAAACTATCACAGTTGTCGTCTCATTTAGCTAAACGTAGTGTCTATTCAATTGTCGGCACAAGGAAATCATAAAGAAGTGAGCATCATTAACTGCAAGCTTCTGACTGTAAAAGCAACGAAAACTTTCTTGTCTCTTCTTACATTCATAGGGAAGTCTAGAGCACTAGGGAAGTCTTAGTGAACACGCAAACATACAGGGGTGGGCACTTAAATCCGGACTATTTTTAAAAGCTAGTAATTCCGGAATTACAAATCTGACTGGGGTTTGCTTTGCTTTTTGGAAATGGTTAAAGTGTGGAGAGGAAGCAATGTGCCACCAGCCACCGAAACACTAATGCCCTCAAGGCCGCCATTAAGAAGAGCTGGGTCTATATCGCTTGTGATGCAGGCCACCGACGTCATCAGGACTTGTCATGCCTTTAGGCCCAGGATTGAGTGCATGATAGTTGTTGATGGTGGTCATAAAGAATAATTGTTCGGGTCAAATATATACCTTCAATTCCAAACAAGATACTTGATGCTCTGCGTGGCCTTATTGCGGTTCAATATGACGCTAAAAAAATCCGGGTTTAGGTGCCCAATCCTGTATATCCGATCAACCAGCAAGAAATGCCGCGGTGTTTTCTCTTCTGCGTAGTTTAGCATAGGTTTTTTCTTGAAGAATGTTGCCTTACCAAACAAGGTAAAATACAGGACATGATGGAGATTTTCTATTTCTTCGCCTATCTCAATGCCTCTTACAACCCATATAACGAAAAAGGGCCCGTGGAAAAGCTTCGAAAAGTATCCACGAGGAGTATACTAAGAGTTTCTGTATTCCCATTGTAGCCGCGGTGTCCTCCTTCTATGTAAATGCGTTGTTAACAAGAATAGTTTTTTAATGGAGTACGTACGTATTTATGAATGTAGATAGTGTTTGAAATATTTGCTCATTTTCTCGTCTCCGGCTAATTTTCGAATTAGCTATCAATGATCTCAACATCCCAACAGTATCGTTTTGAATTATGAAGATAATTTCACATCTTACGATCTTTAGGTTGAGGGTTTTTTTACGTCTGAAAAAGGCATGACATAAATCATATTGCACAAAGCCTAAGACTTAGTTATGTATGGTTCATGCTTTGCAAAGTTCAAAGGTATCATTTCTAGCGTCACGGTTAGTTCAAACATGTATCCAACAAACTTGCCTACATCAGTCTCTCCATTTACGTACACAATACCTTTAGTAAGTAATAGGAAGGAAATTTCGCTTTCATTTTGAGGGTCAATATTTGATGAGCTCTCATGAGAACTAAAAGGTTCTTAACCTTTAGCCGAAGTTCCTAGCAAGTTCTTGGCAAGCATTCGTTCGCTTTGGTTCCGATGAAAGGAAAAGTGAGTTTTTCCTTCACTTTCATCACATTTTCTCAAGCCTCAATGGTATATTTGCGCGAGAAAATATTCCAGACATGACATGTACATTTAACAAAGAATAGATCTATTCAAGAACGGCCGAAATATGTCAACTCGATAACATACGTATTACTAACCAATCCAAAAAAAATGATACTTCCCTGAAGGAACATGAAGTTTGTCAACTCAGCATAAATGCATATTTTCATTGAACTTTCATTTACATTGAAATGATATTCGACACTGAACATCCGGTAAATGGATTGTAGGGGAAAGAAATAACAAATCGTGTGAAGAGCTTTATTAAGAAAAGCATGGTAAGATGAGTAAAATTCAAACCAACGGTGACGCTGTGGTGTCAGCAATTTTCTTCAACAGCCAGAGAAAATTCGCTAGAATTTGAAATGTACTTCCAAAGTGTGTCAGACAAGCCAAAACCATGAAGCAAGCCAAAGATTTGACCGAACGTAACATTTTGACGATAGAAGAGAAGTTCAGTGCAAAATTCTAAGGACACTCAATCAAAAACCAAGCACATTATTTTGAACCAATTCATCAAATCTATATACACGTATTTATCAAATACCCTTATCAAGTTCTCATATTTCAAGAAGTCTGTGACTTTGCCTTTCACGGGTTTTAAAAAAATAGTAATAAAGTAGGTCGAAACCAATGAGACGCCAAAGATACAATATTTATTTTGCTTCGAAAGCATGTGTGTTAAGACAAATGTCTATAAACAGACTACTCACGGTGACATACGAAATGTCATGAATACCGTGGTGCATTTTAAGACAAAAATAGTGATTTATGGAAATCAGACCTAGAAGTGAAATCATGCAATGATAATTATTTTATCCTCTGACCTTGTTACTTGAACTTTGAATTAAGTATCACTTGCCACGTCCAACAAAACTTTCATATTGTCTCACCTTAGGTCTTCGTTAGTGCAATCCATGCAATGCCACTGAGTTGGCAGAGAGGAGACGATGGGGCAGACAGGGCTATCATTTTGTTGGACAATTTTCAGGCCCCAGCTGACCTTTGGCTGTGACGTTTTCCAAGGAGTTGTGCCCAAACAAGTTCGTTTCGTTTGTAGGGTTGAAGTAGGGGTGGGCGAGAAGCCGGTGTCGGTGCCAAGGTGTTGATATCAACTTTTTGGGCTTTCGGTGTCGGCATCAATACCAGGTCTCTGGTGCCGACGTATAAGGCTTCAAGAGTTTTTGAAAAACGTACTGCCCGCCCAAAAACTTGATCCCAATTTTGATTGTAAATGTGAAGGACTAAACAAAATCCAATATCATCTTTTTTTGTTCCATTATAAACATAAACGCAATGCAAGAAAATCACACACCCAGCTAGGTATTGTAAAATGTAAGCTTATTTTCCCTCTCTCCAATTTATGTTGCACTAACATGGAC
Source organism: Tigriopus japonicus (assembly GCA_010645155.1). Classification (NCBI taxonomy): domain Eukaryota; kingdom Metazoa; phylum Arthropoda; class Copepoda; order Harpacticoida; family Harpacticidae; genus Tigriopus; species Tigriopus japonicus. The sequence goes on along the minus strand of JAAGOF010000185.1, from coordinate 1,805,708 downwards.
TTAAATGTCTTTAGAATGCGTAGGTCTGTCAAAACTGGTGCTCCATATTACAGTCCAAAAGGGCACATTTTGTTTGACTTAATTATAAAGAACACGCTATCTATGTCTAGGGGTGAGGCATGGCGTAGTGCGTACTGCGTCGGTTTGTCGTGCAGATGGCTGGGGTTCGATCCCGACTGACTGCCACCCTCATAACTCAACTCTTCGGAGTCAAAATTTAGCATTTGAACCGTCTTTCAAATGCAACACACAACTTTCCAAACTCAACTCTTCGGAGTCAAAATTTAGCATTGAACTGTCTTTCAATGCCAAATACTAGGCAAGCCCCGGTTCGATCCCGGGCTTGCCGAGTCCTAGTGACCTGTGATATTAAGTTACATGCAGAAGTCACGGCCCTTGACGGCTTAAATGGGCGAACCTGGGGTCATTCCCGAGGGTGAGGTAAAAATTAATGCTTGCTTGTTAGCTTGTCCAAGTGGAGCGGCAATATCCCCATATGGCGGACAGCCTCTATCAGATCGCAGCTGCGAAGCTGCGTTCTGACTCCTCAACAAACAAACAAACAAACAAACGCTATCTATGTCAGTGTCGACACCACGACGTTGATTTGCAACTTCAACACAGGTGCCGGTGTCGGCGTGGGTGTCAACCTTGCGGTGTCGGTGTCGGAGTCGAGGGCAAAATTGCCGCTGTCACCCATCCCTAGGTTAAAGTCAGGGTCACTTGTTTGTTTGGGCACAACTTAAGTAATAATCTTCGGAAATATTAAGTTTTCACCTGCAACCTTGGCTCTTTGTGCAATGCTATTAAAAGTGCGCCTGGACAAGGCAAGGAATTCCACCGCGAAATTTAATTCAGAAAACATACTCTGTCTTTTTAGCGATGCAGTCAACTCTGGGTCCAACAATACTTCGTATCTAACAAACACTCGAATAAGAAGGCTTTTCCAATGTACCTTCAGAATAACTAGCAGTATTAGAGTAATGTTTTCGCCAAAGGACAACATTCTTACTGTATATCCAGCTTTGAATTTATCACAAAAAGTCCCGTCTGTCAAGAGATTCATTACATTGGCCATGAACTAGGTTTTTTGATGAAGGCACCGTAGGAATCATTTTTTGGGAAATCACTTGCCCATGGCCCTTGTGTCAAAACCAAACCACGGTTGTGACGCAAATCTCTCGGAGGATTTTATGGTCACCCCACAGTAGCTGGCAAAGACTGCGAGCGAATGACGCTTTTTCCAACCACCAAAGATTACATTTTACCTCATCGACATGGACCGTTCTCTTATACCACAACGGAGCGTAGCACCTTTATTATAACCTCAAGCCATAAAATCCACTAAATCCTCGTCGGAAGCCTCCGGTTGTGATTAGAGTCACTTTAAATTCAAACTTAAGAACCTTACTTCATTGTGTTCAAACACACGAACTAGCAAATTTGATATTGAAAGTTCATAGGAATGATCAATGAGCTTGGGTCTATGATGAATTGTCTATTTTTGCCTAGGATACGGGTGAGGACGGAGGAGTATTACGAAAATCGGCGCATGTCAATCGCACCTTAATGAGAAAAGAACTGATGTACCTCGGATAGCTCGAACCGTAGTAGATAGAACAATGGTTCAGGACTAGAGCATGGTAAACCAAGAAGAGAAAGATGATGATTAAAGTAGTTTGGGGTGGGGGATTTTCACCAAGCACGACTACCACCTGGCTAAAGACGAGGACGACGCCGACGACCACAACCACCGAGAGGACAACCAAAATGACGACCTGCATTACGGTCGAGTCGAGTGCATGACGGAGAAAATGATCTTCGAGTATAAGAGGCAAGGATACCTCGGTTCATCCATAGTCATCCCAAAGTGTGCCAACATGAAGCAAGTACGTAAAGTTTGCTCTTCAACACAGTCCTGTGCATTTTTTGTGACTTGTTTTTCCCTGCATTTCTCAAACTCGGTTTGTCTTCTTACAGTTCCTAGTTATCGCTGTCCTCGTGGCTGTGGCCTCGGCCCGTCCTCGCTACCTCATGGTCCCTATCGAGGATGTCGAGTTTATTGGCGATGCCATGGAAGGTCAAGCCATTCCTATCATCCCCATGTTTAACTCTAGAATGGGACGTCAACTCGAGGCTGATGCATTGGATACTGTGCTCCCCCCTCAAAGCCAAAGGCGTCAAAGCGGTGGCCCTCCTCAAGTGGCTGGCGGTGCCGGGTAAGAAAAACACCAAGATATTTTATTTAAGACTGAATTACCTTCAAAATGGATTGTATTGGATTTTTCTAGCGAGTCCTTTATCAACACCATCCGTGGAGCTGGAATTGCTTTGGGAGATGATCAACTTGAGGGAGCCTCCTCTTTGCACGCCGCCCCCTCTGGCCCAGATTATGTCGATTATGGAGCTTACACTGGCAAGGGTGGAGCTTTTGGATGGTACACCGACCACCCTGTCCTCACTTATCACCGCCGTTAATCAAAACAACAAATACAATATAGCTCAAACCAATAATAAATATATTCCATATTTATTCTCCAACACAACGGATTATTTCTTCTATTATTTCAAAAACGATTAGCGATCAAACTATAGGATAACACGCTTTTGAAGACTTATCAACTGACAATGATTTTAGAAAAAATGAACAACTCTGGATCTCCGGGTCGGGCCAGGGGAGGTCATTTATTCTATTTTGTCCTTTGGAACTTAAAAAATCGACAGTTTTGACAGGTGACATACATTTTTACGGTTACACTTCCTCTAGACTTTAATAGATCTCAATGGTCGCCAATTGCCAACTTTTGAGCGGACAAAATTGCAAGACCCGAAGTAACCTTCATCACAGAGACAGCTCGATTGTGATCCTTAAAGTGTTTTTGCCTTGTCAGACACGTCACATTTAGTGGTGCCGGAACTTTTTTTTGGAAAACAGTCCGGAAAAGTCGTAAATTACGCCAGAAATTACTCCCAAAAAATTTCCAGAGTTGCACAACTACCCATTTTGGGCGTAAAACTACCCCAACATTTGGACAGCCCATAGACACATGATAATCTACCAAACACAGAAAAGGCTTTTACAAACTATCCACCATGACAGAAGGGCCAAAAATATTGAATGAAAATTATGAATATTTATTTTATTTACATCACCATTATCAGCACATTTCAAATTCTTGGCCAAGTTCTTCCAAAATCAAAGAAAAATCGCCATTCCTTCGTTAGTTGTGTCAAGAACGTCTATGATTTTAGTACATTCCTTGAATTTCTAAATCAAATTTCTTTAAAACAAAATATTTTTTTTTTGCCTCAGAAACACTATGGAGAAAACATTCTCCCAACCAGATTTTAAAAAAAGCAGAAAGGACTTAAATCATCGATTTTTCCATTTTTTGTATTTTTTCGACTTATGAACACCAAATTTTAGTGATTGTACCTTGAAAATAAATTTTGGTCGTCTAGGCTTTGCAAATTACTTTGACGATTTAAAAAAGAAGACACCTTTTTGGGAAATATGTAGCAACTACAAGAAATAAACTAGAATATGGGTTTGAAAACGTTCGCAAATCTTGGACAGCAAAAATTTATTAAAATCACTACACACAAGGACGTTTGAGAAGAACCAATTTTAATACTTTCTAATTTTTCTCACATTTCTGCTTTCAATTTTAGCCATTTTTATCTACGTTATTGAAGAATCTTCATTCAGTAGTTTGAAATTTTCATGAAAATCGTAGATGTTTTTTCATATTTGGTGTTACATATAAACATGTCATGAATTGATTTGATGTGTTTTAAATTAGTATTTTAAAATTTGGTTTTCTAAATCAAATATAATTTCGGCCGCTCCAATCATGTCTGATTAAGCACCCTGACATCAGTCTTCTTATTTTCGACTCAAGATTAGTGATGGGAGGCAAACAGGAGCTTGGTAGTGATGTGACTTGGGCAAGTAATGAGTCATCACAGACAACCCAAGCACAAGTTGTTGACAAGCATTACTTGGGCAATACACCAATACACTTCCCAAGCTCAAGGAACATTGGAAGATGCAGTTGCCGGCAGTTGCTCTTAGTAGATTTCAGATGCTTGCAGTGTGACTCAGAAGAAAAGAATGTCAAGTTGCATTTTCAATGATCTTTTGACCTTAATAATTTAGCAATAAACAGTGGAAGTGAAACAAAAAATATTTTGATTGGGATAGCATTTGCAAAACCATGTTTTTTCTTTAGTTTCCGTTCTAAGCCACACATGAATACATTTTTCGGGCCAATCAAGAATGAGATTTAACAGTCACACTTGGGAACAAGCTCGGTCACTCAGAGTTGCTAGAAAAAAATATAAGATGCCAACTCTTTTTTTTTTGAAATATTCTCAAAAGCTTTTGCATTTCTCGATACAAAAGCTTTGAATTGTGTATTTTCATCTAAAAATCCATCCTAACAAGCGCTGAAACTTTCTGGTTAATTGAAATTCTGATGCCGAAGGTTTAGTCTTCATTCTTAGCAAATTTGGCAAACCTGTAAGGTGGGAAAAATACTTGTACAGGCACCCAAGTAGACCCAAGTTTCGGCAAGTCCAAGGTACTGTACCGGACCGCTTGCCCAAGCTCTTGTTTGCCTCCCATCACTATCCGTGATATCTTTTCATTGGGCAAAGAACATTTGGAAATGGTGACGATAACTAGTCATGCCAAAAAACATCCAGAAACAGGCCAGATTTGTTTTGAGAGAATCAAATTGTGTTATGCCATGATTGACACCTGAGCACATAGACCACGGAACTTCTGGACGACTGACGCCAACGCAACCTTTTCATTATGCGTTTTGTTGCATAGGAGGCTTAGCAACTTTTTCAGACGTAAAATAATTGCTAACACCAAAATTTTCTCTCTTCAGTCTGAATTACGTCCCTGCATTTAGCCTTCCAAGGATTTTTAAAAGGTTCAATTTTTTTTTACCCATTAATGTATAAAAAGATCAACCCCTCAGGCATTAACATAATTTGACCTAAGTATATTTGACTTTCAAGACATATATATGTTCCATTTCAATAACTTGCTTCATGAGGGTTTTCTTAATTTGCATTGTTCTCTACTATAAAGTTATACTTTATAGCTCTTATGTTTTGTCAGCACCAAGGCATGCTGCAAGCATGCTTCCATAATTGACTTCAAGCGTATTTTAAGCCTTCTAGAGCATTTCTTACCAAATTTTGGTTTAACATCTAATACGTAGAAGCTGAGATTCATATGGCGTTATTTTAGGAGCCTGAAAACGTTAAAAAGATGCAGAAAGGATGGAAGTCAATTGATGAAGTATGCTTCAAAGCATGGATCTCCAAACACAAAACATATGACCTTATGTATTACAGTTAATCAAACGACATGTTTCCCTACATTAACTATGTGCCATTAGCATGATTTGATAATATGTACTTTTCAAATGTCAAAATGGTTGTTAGTTGGCAAGGACGGATTAGAATTCATCCTCACACCTTTTTACAATTTCCAGTTTCCACCATACTCCAACCCCATTTTATTACCAAATATAGTTAGATTCACTCCCATTACAGGATTCATAGTTTTCAAGGGTAACACTATCAAGGAATGATTCCATGACTTGCAAATGAAATGCTGCATATATGTATCTAACAAAAAACCTTTCTTTTGTGACTTTAAAATATCCAATGACTTTGTTTTGCAATTTTGGGCATATATATACAAAGAAATATATTTAGTTTTGAGCTCAGATGCCCAGAATTATGCCTCACACTATGCAAACACTAGTATTTATCTTACTTTCTTGGTTCACTCACAATCAAAAAAAGGAATTGGACTTGTGGTATGTGGCTGAATCACCAACAGAACAAGTTCCACCAGCACATGAACTAACTCGCATGTGATGAATTATTGATCAACCTTCACTGAATCCCACAATAACTTAAGGTGTAAAGTTGCCCCTTTCACTAAAGCTGTTACACTATCAAAAGGTGGGTGTGCCATCAAACATGGACTGTGGCAGATGAAGGAGCACTGGCACAAGACAAATGGACTGAACATGATTTAAATAACACACTTAAAAGACACTGCATAGATGAATTTATCACATTTCAAGATGAAAAGAGATGTGTTTCAAATGTTGTGAGTGAGAAGCAAGTGGCAAAACAAGCAAGGGTGACTGAATATTGTAGTTTTGTTAGAATTGTAATTTGGATCCCACAATGAGAATTTAGGCTCAAGTTATTTTTTTAAATAAAAGAAACCTGGTATCACCTTATGAATAGCAAAAGGAACTTAATACTCAAAATATAAATGGTTGTTAATCCACCAAAACAAGGAAGTCATGATATCTGCAGGCCAATAATCTCATCACCTTTTGAAGGGCAAATGTGGCCAATCCTGCCCACTGACAATTGGCTTGGGTTGCCTGAAGAATGTCTAATTTGAGAATGGCACTATTTCCGTTGAGGGTTCAGTTCCTGGGTTGAGTCATCCTTGAGCTAATAGATATAGAAACCGAAAGTAATGATGTAAAGCAATTCAGACGTTCTACATTTACTCCAAAAAATGAATGAGATTAAAAAACACTCATTAATAATCTTGAAATTGAAAACATGGTTATCAAGACTTTTCATTAGGGCAATGGCTTAAGATCTTTTTGTTTCTGTTTTGAAAGTAGAACTTTTTAAAATCAGAAGAAGTCTTAGAAATCCTTGGCATTTGCCATTTTACAATTTGAAACTACTGATTTGGAAATATCTGGCAACGCTGGTTTGTTGTTCTTTGTCCGGACTTCACATCGTCACCATTACCAGTTTTGTCATATTTATGAAGTATTTCAACTTTAGGCAATGTTGATTATTAGGAAAAACTACTGAAAAAGCGGGAATTTCACACTTTCACATCTATGGAACAAATTACTCGAGGTTTTAGAGTTTAGGGTAATACCCAATGGCCAAACTTCCTACCCAATTTATGTCAAAATCACCCCAGAAATGGGTCACATTTCTCCTTTCAATAAACTCATTTAGACAGAAGGTGATGGTTCTGGCTTTGGTAAAGTCAAATGGTAAAGTCAAAGGTTGCAACCAGTTTTGATTGCAAACTCAGTGCGCCTTGAAGTTAGGGCTAAAAGATACAGGTCAAATCTATGTTCCAACTGGACACACATGGGTGTCTCATATTACCTTTCATGGTGCCAGACTAACCTCCACCCTTGACCACATTTACACTTACGGCAATGAGGTTACAGTAGAGTTCTTACCAGACTCAACACCAGACATTTTTTTCAGACCTGAAAACAAAAATCGCCCTGAAGAAATTGTATGACCCACTTACAACTATTCTCAACAAGAACTTCAAGAATGAATCAGCTGATGCCCTTGAAAAGACATCATCTTTTCATGTTCAAGAAATGGGAGGACATGTACTCAATAACTGATGTGGAGAGAATTCACAATTAATTACCTTTTTGATGGCATTGTTCAAGCCATGGACATTGTGACGCCTTTAAAGATCTGCAAAGTCAGAATGGGGCAAATCTATTGAGATGTCAAACTCAGGGTGGTGTGATGTTTTGCGGAGCCAAACGAAAACTAGACTCGCAACCTCAAACAACATGGTCGTAAAACGGCAGGCCGCATGTTATCGCACTTAATTCAAAAGCGAGAGGATACCAAAATCAAGTCGAATTAGCATTCGTCGAGTATATACCATCCCTATCTGCTGCGTTTCAAACACAGGAGTTGTCACAAGTATAAACTCGAGGCCGGTTTATCTGATTTGATTTTGGTGTGCTCTCGCTTTTGAATTAGGTGCGACAACATGCGGCCTGCCGTTGTACGACCGTGTTGTTTGAGGTTGCGAGTCCAGTTTTCGTTTGGCTCCGCAAAACATCACACCACCCTGAGTTTGACATCTCAATACCTCTCTGGAGAATCACTTGCCTTAAAGAAAATGAGAGGTTCTGTTAAGAAACAAAGTGAACAAACTTAGTCAGCAGGTCATACTCCATTCAAATATGTCCAAGCAAAAAAGAAAAAAAGGCTGTCTCTGGGTACTCTGGGCTCTGGCAGGTGAGACCTTTGGAAAAAGCCCCTTCTTCTTTGCGAGTGGATCGTGTCGTCACCTCTGTGACCAAGAGACAACCATTGAACCGTTCTTTATTACAGCAATTGCTAGTGACGTCATCATTTTTGGCGGGAAAAAAAGTTCGGAAGACCTGTGTTTCTGATGAGCTTGCAAGGTAACTAAAACGAAGGTTTAGGCCTGATTTGCAACAATGCCTTTCTTATTTGCACAAATTGAAGTTGAAATAGCAATGGATAAGTGTAATCGAACGAATTCAGCTGGGGATTCTAGGGCCAAAATGGCTAGGGATGCGTCGGAGTCGAGACTCACCCTCCATAAAATTTAATCAAAATTCGTTAGCCCAACTCGTTTTCTTCATTTTGACAATCAATTCAAATAAGAATTTGTTCCTCACGTAGCAAACTGAACCTGTAAAATGTCAGAACCTAGTTCTGACCCATCCCTAGTCATTTTGTCCCCAGAATCCACAGCTGAATTCGTTCGATTACACTCATCCATTCTTGACATTGTTTTTGAAAAAAAGTTTGTTTTGTTGCTTTTATCTAAAATTTCGCTACATAAGTTGAGAGTGCTCTTCCGAACTTTGAAATTAGGAATGCCCGACTTTGAATGACAAGATGGCCAGAGGAGATCGGTTCCTGGGGCAACTAAACCTAAAAGCAAATAATTTGTTTAATTGAAGGCTTCCAATTTTTCCATTTGTTTTCAAATTACTTTGCAATACTTCTCCACATACATTAACCATGCCATTGCCCATAAATGCAACATTTTTCGAAAATCTGACCCTTGAAAACTGAGATTTTTTTGGCAAGCCTACACTGCTAACGGCAGTTAGAGACGTTAGCAATACTGATGTGTTTCGAGTTGGATTTTCGGCAGAGTTTTGCCACTTTGGTTTTTAGGGTCAAAAATCTGACCACAACTAAACCATCAACAAACAATAGACCTTATCCACCATAAAATACGGCAGCACTGCCAACTCGAAATCCATTTTTATAACTATGGATGGAACTCGAAATCGAACTCGTTCGAGTGTTGCCAAATTGGTCCCTGTTTAGGTCTTTTCAAAAAATTCAATACAACCTGCCCTATTTAACAGCGATAAACTTCAGGGTCAAAACTGGCAGCACTCCTGGTTCGAAACACATCACTAGTTAGCAGGCCGTAAAATGATACGGTAAATGGTAATCACTCCCATTGCAGGGCTGCCAAATGGTGGTTTGGGGCGCCAGATTTTGGTGTATCTGGCGGTTTGAGACCTCGTTTGGCGGCGAGATTTTTTTTTTGGCGGGACAGAAAAATCTGGCGGTATTCTGGCGGTTTACGCCATAGTTTGGCGGAAGGAATTTTTAGTTTGGCGGGCAACAACACTTTGACAGGTTTCTGGCGGTTTTGACATGAAAATCGTGAAATTTGGCGTATTTCAATTGGAGTTTTAGGATTACTTGAAACACAATTTGTCACGCTGATTCTATCAGGATTCAGCGCTATTTGGTTCACTCTTAAAGACAGTTCAAAGTTATAAAAAATAGTGTGACCAGTATTTGACTTATGTGGCAATCTCTTTCAATACCATCTTTTTTCATTGGTGCCTGCTGTTTCAGCCAAAGAACCAAAAGTAGCTTCTTTATAAGAGAAGAGAGTGTTGGATTGTTGAAACTAACCCATTAGTAAGGATGGAGATTTTGAGCGAACAAAAGATGCTTTTGAAGCTCAAAAAAAAATAAGCAAAATGGGCTGAAGTGAATATAATATGTGCTGGCATGGAAAATAACAAATTGCATGTTCTGGGATGGAAAGTAAAATTTGCTGAAGTTACAAATCCAAATGGCAAGAAAAATTGAAAAAGAACAAATAATTGAAAAATAAATTTGATTTGCGTGTCTCTGACAAAGCTTTTTGATTGACTTTTTTAGTCAAGTTTGAAGAAATATTTTTCTTATTTTCTTCACGAAACATTTTTTTGATACAGCATGTAAAATTGCAATGGCACAACTAGACAGAACAGTATCATAGGAAACTGAAGAAATGGCAAAGAAAAAAAACTTTGCTAAAAGGTTAAAAGGTAGAAAATTGACAAATATTTTTGCTAACTCCAAAAGTGAAATCTTACTTGCCTGAAAGTTGCCCACTCCTGATCAGTTGTTTTGCATATGGTGGTGGCTTACTTAATTTTCTGTTTTCTTATTTGGTCGTATTGATAGCTGTTTGAGTCAAATTTGTTATCAGTTAGCTCAAAATTAGTTCAGTTTTATTGAGAGCAAACGTGTTGAAAAGGGTGTTGTTTTCAACTTTATCAAACCAAAGCATGTATCCAACCCAATGATTAAGTTCAACTAAGCTAAGTTTAACGATGAAAGGTTGATACATGATATATCTGGTCTAGGATAAATGCATAATAAAGAAACAGGAATCTGGCGTTTTGTGGTGTTTTTGAGTGGTTCATCTGGCGTTTTTTGTCTCCGAATCACTGGAAATCCATTGCCAGATTCTTCTCCCCAACCAAGTTTTCCGGAACTTTTGACTTTAAATCTATGTTAATTCATCAAAAATGTTCTAAAGGCAATTCTCAATATTATATTCTCAATAAATTGATTTCTAAGTATGACGTTTAGTGGAGCTTGTATTGCTTTGGGCGATGACCAACTTGAGGGAGCCTCTTCTTTGCACGCTGCTCAATCTGGCCCAGATTATCTCGTTTATAGAGCCAGGGATAACCTATATCAGGGGTTCCTGATAGAGCTTATTAAAATTCTTTGTACATTAGATATACTAGAATTTAGTATTAACTGGATACACATAAACAAAGTTGCGCATTATGAAAATTTATATTATTTATTGTGCGAGGATATTTTCTTATTGTTGGGTGTTACTGTTGATGGCCGGATTCGCCACCCTTGATTATTTGTATTTTCCCGCGCTTGGAAGCGCCCTCTTTGGTCGTTTCTACATAATTAACGAGGATTGAGAAAGAAGCGGGAAGAACCACAAGTTCTACGTTGTTATGAAAGGAAATAAATCTGTGTGAATCGAAGACATCGTCGTTTGGTTTTGGGTTTATCGGGTTTATTCAGGAGCACAAGGCTCCGGCACGCACTTTAGTAGAACTTAAACCCTTCCCGTTCCGGGATTTGGCCGGATAATCGTCATGGAAGAAGAACGGATTGGCGAAATGAATCTAGAAGCTCACGTGGAAAACATCGAGGATGGAAGCGTGGAACAAGCGGACCCTAAAGGAGATCGAAGTACGAGAACTCGTACCATGACCACGGCCGGCAAAGAATACCGGAGGTCATTGGTCTCGTCAGATCTAGGGCGGGCCGTGAAGGCGTTTCGTGGACACGTGTTGCTATGGACTGAGGAACTAAAAAGTGGAAGTGTTTCGTTGGACCAGGTGTCATCGGTAAAATCCTCACATGTAGAGCTCCTCGCTGAGGTCAGAAGGTTAGTGAGTGAGTGCATGGGCGTGTCCGATGAAATGCAGATTGAAGAGCTCTCATCGATGGGTCAAGCGGTAGAAGAAGAATCGTCAGAATGGTTGGGTTTGATGCAGGATTACGTTTTGGACTTGAACGAAAGAAAGAGTGACGCGGGCAGTGCTTGTTCAGGGCAATCAATTCGTTCATCTGCCTCAAGTCAGCGCCGGCTTGAGATCCGAATGAGCTTGGCTAAGAAGAAAGCGGAAGATGCCCTATCTGATGAGATAGCGCAGATGGAATTGGCCATGGCCAATGAAGATGCTCAAGCAAGGGCCAAGAAGTTGGCTATGAATGCTCAGATGGATAAGCTTCAACGTCAGCGCGAGATCAATGGGCTGGAGGCCGAAGCTCAAGTTGCTGAGCTGTTTGAAAACGGTGACTGTGAGATAAAGAGCCCCCCCCCTTAGAAAAGTCCCCGACACCAAAAGAAGGTGTCCAGGGTTTGGCAACCGTCAGGGCCCTCATGTCAAGTTCAGGTGGAGATCTGCCAACAAATTCACCTCGGACTTGCCTGAATCCTGAGGCGAAAACATTCTCAACCGCATTCGCGGGTTTGCCTCAGAAATCGGAGACATTAATGATGATTGAAATGATGAAGCGTCAGACAGCATTCAGCACACGGATTGACACTTACAAAGGCGATCCCTTGAGCTTCCATCACCTTTGGAAACAAGTGGAAGACGTCATCGAACGCAATCTCGAAGATCCAAGATCGAGGTTGACTCGCTTGATGGAAATGTTTGATAGTGACCCCAAGAATCTTATCCGTGGTTGTGTTTTCCTGAGCGACGATCTTTGTTATGAAGAGGCCAAGCGCTTGTTGAAGAAAAACTATGGAGACAAAGTGATGGTGGCCACCCAAGTGATAGACCGTTTGATCAATTTGCCAAACTTAAAAGACATCGCGGCTTTTATCATGCTTTACTGCATGCATCCTCCATTGTAGATCCTTCCGAACTTAATTCACATAGAGTCATTCAAGTTCTGGTAAAGAAACTGCCCTTCCGTGGTCGTAACGCCTTCAGGAACGTCGTTATCAAGAACAGACGTGATTCTGGTGGAGGTGGTTCGTTCCAAGATTTCGTTGGGGTGGTTGAGGACTTGCTCGACAGAGCCCAGGACCCAGCCTACGGAGAGGAGGCTCTGAGGACAGCGCATTCGGAGACATTTCTAAAGGCCAACCCTGACCGAATGTCAGAATCTGGGTGGGGCCGTTCTCGATCAAGTAGGAAAGTGTCTGCCTTTGTTGCATCCACTGAGCATCAACCAGAAATGAAACGAAAGGATGGCTGTCTGGATTGTGGGCATGATCATGACGTGGAGGATTGCCGAAGTTTTAAAGCCAAAGCACTTGATGACAAGCCTTCAATCCCATTGCCAAAGATATCGAAAACTTAAATGTCTATCTTCCGGTCCTACTTCTGATAGGCGTGGACAATCCTTCTGCCTTAAGACCACTCGAGGTCAAGATTGCCGATGAAAGAGACGCTCGAGCCCCTTATGCGATTAGAACACTCTTGGGTTGGTCCATCATGGGCCCATTGGAGGAAGGAAAGCTTAAAAATCAGATCAGTTGCAACAGGACCGTGGCCTTACCTGAAAGGATAGTTGGAAGAGAGATTTTAAAGGACGTGGGTGTTTCTGAAATGTTGGCTTGTCTCGCTGACGCTGACTTCACTTCGCCAACAGATTCGGCAAGTCTCATGGATTTGGTCACTGACAAGCTTTCAACGGATGACCTGAAGTTTTTGGAGATTGTCAAGAAGGGAACTCGTTATGTTGACAGCCGTTATGAGGTCCCTCTACCTTTCAAGAACCGGCCTTTTGTGATGGAGCCAAGCCGTGAAATGGCGAAATGTAGGCTCTTATCTTTGAAGAGAAGGCTCCAACGAGACCCAAATCGGAAAAGGATTACTCAAAGTTTATGGAAGATCTCCTCAACAACGAATATGCAAGAAGAGTTAGAAAAGAGAAGCTCTTGGAGACAAAGGAAGAGAATAGCCATTACATCCCTCATCATGGAGTCTACCATCCTCAGAAGAAGAAACTACGAGTCGTATTTAATTGTGCCAACAAAGTCGGTGGGGTCGCCCTTAATGACGGTTTGCTAACTGGCCCGGATTTGACTAATCAGTTGGTAGGCGTTCTGCATCGTTTCCGGCTTGAGCCCGTGGCCTTCATGGCCGACATTCGAAAGATGTTTTACCAAGTCATGGTGCCCGAGGACGACATGAATTACCTCAGGTTCTGGTGGTTCGAAAATAATGACATGAACGGTGAAATGGTGGAGTATGAGATGACGAGACACCTTTTTGGAGGTAGAAGCTCGCCTGGGTGTTCCAACTATGCCCTAAAACGGACCGCAATTGAACATGGGTCCAACTTCACTCGGGAAGCCGTCAAGACGATTCATCGAAATTTTTACGTGGACGATTGCCTTAAAAGTGCTGCTTCAGTGAACGAGGCGATTGAGATTGCCAAGCAAGTTACCGAACTATGTCTCAAGGGTAGATTTGAGCTGACTAAATTTGTCTCCAATTCTCGGGATTTTCTCGATGCTATTCCCAAAGAGGATCGTGATCCCACCCTAAAGACAGTATAGCTTGATTCAGACGAGCTGCCAACTGAACAAGCACTTGGGGTCTTAAGGAATATACTCGTAGAAGACGACACTTTGGGCTTCTCATTGTCAATGCCCTCGGACAGCGTGACACGACGAAGCATTTTATCTGCAATTTCGAGCATCTACGACCCCCTTGGAATGGCCGCAGCCTTTCTTCTTAAGGGAAGGTTAATTCTACATGAGGCTTGGTCAACCAAAATTGGATGGGATGAACCAGTGCCAGCTCACATAAGTGAGGCTTGGAAGCAATGGGTTGGCAGTCTCAAGGGTTTGGCCAGGCTAAGGGTTCCACGGGCCTTGAAGCCGCCGAATTTTGGAACAATTCGTTGTCAACAGTTGCACTGCTTCTCAGATGGTTCCAGTGTGGGTTACGGTGCAGTAATATTCCTTCGTTTGGAGGACCAGTATGGACAAGTGAAAGTGAGCTTCTTGGCTGGAAAGTCAAGGGTGGCCCCTCGTCAGGCTAGAACGGTTCCCCGCCTAGGACTTGTAGGAGCCCTGCTGTCAGCCACCTTAGCCAATCAATTAAAGACCAAGTTGGATTTGGATGGGTTGGAATGCTATTATTGGACAGATAGTACCGTGGTTCTCGGTTATGTGTCAAATGAAGAAAAACGTTTCCACATCTTTGTGGCCAATCGAATCGGCAAGATCAAGGAGCTCACATCAAAAGGAGCGTGGCGATACATCGCGTCAACTGAAAACCCGGCTGACGATGCGTCCCGAGGGTTGGTTGGATTGTCGGGAAGTTGACTGTCGCCACAGATGGTTTCGTGGACCGGACTTTTTGTGGAAACAGGAAACTCCATGGCAATCGGCGACAACAGAAGAGTTTCAAGTAGTGGATGATGATCCTGAAGTCAAGAAAACCAAGTTAGTTCTTGCCACAAAACTTGCAGAGCCGGACTTCATTCAGATCATGCTTGACCGATACTCTTCGTGGACTCGATTAAAGAGAGTTCTTAGTGTCTGGTTCATTGAGTTCTTGAGGACGAAAACTATAAGGGATCCGTCGAGAAAAATTGACGTTCTTGAACGGGCAGAGCTGACCCTTATCAAATGGGAACAAGATCGGTCCTTTCGCGCTGAGTGCCAAGCTGCGACTCCAAATATTCAAGAAAATAGTCGAAAACGAGCTCCTCTAAAGAAGAGCAGTCCGTTGTTCAAGTTGTCCCCTTTTAAGGATAAGTTTGGACTGCTGCGAGTTGGGGGTCGATTAAACAAACTTACGAATGAAGGTGTGAATCCAAGAATTCTTCCGAAGAAAAGCCGTCTCACTGAATTGATCGTCATGGATCATCACCAACAAGTGGCTCATTGCGGGCGTGGAATGACGATAAACTCCGTCCGACAAAGTGACTATTGGATTCTTGGAATTAACTCTGTGGTTCGAGGACTTATTTCTCGTTGCGTGAGGTGCAAGTATCTTCGTGGACGCACTGAGCAGCCTCCGATGGCCGATCTTCCGTTGGACCGCCTACAAGTTGCGCCCCCATTCACATTCGTTAGTGCCGACTTCTTTGGACCGTTTGTTATAAAAAATAAGCGGAAGGAAGAGAAGAGGTACGGGGTTATCTTTTCATGCCTTGGATCGAGAGCCATTCACATTGAGGTGGCTCAATCTATGGAGACCTCTTCCTTCATTGTCTGTTTGCGGCGGATGATTTCCCGCCGCGGACCTATTCGTTTATTAAGGTCCGACAATGGATTGAACTTTGTGGGTGCGGAGAGAGAAATGAAAGAAGCCTTGGAGGAAATGGACAAAACGAAGCTGACAACTTTCTTGCAAGAACGAGGAGCCGATTATGAAGGATCAAGAAGAAACCCTCCTGCGGCTTCGAACTTTGGTGGGGTGTGGGAACGCCAAATTAAATCGATCAGAACCATCCTGTCATCTTTAATGAGGGATCACGGTCACGTGCTAAACGATGAGACATTTCATACGTTGATGTGCGAGGTGGAGTCAATTGTTAATTCTCGTCCTCTCATCGTTGAGTGTCTTAGCGATCCCGATAGTCCTTTACCTCTCTCACCGTTCATTCTCCTTACTCAGAAATCCAAAGTGTCTCTCCCTCCCCCCGGGGCTTTCGTTAAGAATGACGTCTACTGCCGAAGACAATGGAGACGGACGCAGTATTTGGCCGAACAATTTTGGACCAGGTTCCGTCATGAGTATCTGCAGTCCCTTCAACCACGATCAAAATGGAATGGAGAGCGAAGAAATTTATCGGAAGGTGATGTCGTTTTAATGAAAGATGACAATCAATTGCGAAACAATTGGCGAATGGCCGTTGTTGAAGAGACGTTCCCAGATACAGAAGGAGTCGTACGTAGTGTGCGCATCCGTGTGGGCGACCGGAAACCGGATCGGAAAACCCCGACGACTGAGAGACATGTCTACCACCGTCCATCGAACAAGTTGGTCTTACTAGTGCCCGTCTCTACGACAGAGTCCGGAATATGTGATGGGGATGACCCCGACGTGGGAGCCCTCTGAACTTTAACGATTGGAATGTTTGGGAGTGAAACTTTGTAGCCAGGTCCTGTACATGAGCCTGGAGGGAGCCAGATGTTGATGGCCGGATTCGCCACCCTTGATTATTTGTATTTTCCCGCGCTTGGAAGCGCCCTCTTTGGTCGTTTCTACATAATTAACGAGGATTGAGAAAGAAGCGGGAAGAACTAGCGACGCTCTAGTGAGAGACGGGCGAGGTTGAGACCGGGGTCAATGACGTCATCCAATTCGCATCATGTGATTGGCTGATACCCTTTTGGGCGCTGTTTTCAACATTTCCAAATAGATGGAAGCCTCAACAAGCTGTCGCTCAATCCAGTGCCTCCACATCTTACTCTGAAGCAGAACGTTTGCGTTTTTCTAGAGACCAACCTATTGTGCTTTAAAATGGGTTGATGCTTCCAACTTATATTTTCTGCTCAAAACCCAACTTGAAAGTTTACAATTAAAGACTCTGAACATAGGGCAAGGTCATTGGAAAAGGTTTTAGTAAACATTTTTTTTGACGATTTTTTGCGTCCAAAGCATAGAGAGCCTGTTTATTTGGAAAAGGTTTTAGGAAACATTCTATTTGACGATTTCTTACGTCCAGAGCATGGAGAGCCTGTTTATTTGGAAATGTTTTTAGTTCAAAAAATTGTTAACTTTTCTCCATGGCACTTGATTCCAAACCCCGCCCGTCTCTGACAATAAAGCGTCTCTAGGAAGAACTACAAGTTCTACGTTGTTATGAAAGGAAATAAATCTGTGTGAATCGAAGACATCGTCGTTTGGTTTTTGGGTTTATCGGGTTTATTCAGGAGCACAAGGCTCCGGCACGCACATTGGGTCTCATGGCTAGCACATGACTTTTATGTTTTTGAGCATGTAGAAGTCCTTTTGAGGTTTTTTTTGAGACCAGACTTTCACTTGCTTGACAAGTAAATATGCATTGCATTTTAAAAAATTGGAAAATGGAGAAAGATAAAACGAGTTAAGATAATAGGCTCTTCGGGCCCAGCATTAACTTGAATCCATCTTTAAGTCTTGCATAGATGGATCGTCAGTGGGTCACGGCATGAGCTTAGATGATTCATGTCAAATAGTCCAGGAACCCCTGAAAGGGGTGGACACGAACTCCGATTTTTGAAAAAATGGGATGAGGCCGAGGCCATATTTTGACACAATGTCATTTATTCCTTATTAACGAGTAAAACTGTTGAACATGCATCTT
>JAAGOF010000185.1:1771697-1785031 GCA_010645155.1 Tigriopus japonicus | reverse complement strand
GAGCTTTTGGATGGTACATCGACCACCCTGTCCTCACTTATCACCGCCGTTAAATAAAACAACAAATACAATATAGTTCAAACCAATAATAAATATATTCCATATTTATTCTCCAACACTGCGGATTATTTCTTTTATTATTTCAAAAATGATTAGCGATCAAACTATAGGATAACACGCTTTTGAAGACCTATCAACACTTTTTTGGTTGCGGATTTCTTATTACCGCTTCAAGGAATGGGATTCCATGTAAAGAAAGTTAATCATTATGGTTACTACATAAAATCAACATTCGTACGGTATTTGGTCTACCAACGAGTAATTGTGTTGGCAGATCTGTACAACCCTTGAGTAGTAGATTGATCAGGAATGAAATTTAGAACTTTGTCCAATCCTGCCTTAAAAGCTGTTAGAGGATCAGCCACTACAAAGACTTTGTTTAGCTCTTTCCTACTAGGACTAACGGGCAAAAGGTTGAACAATGAAGGAGCCCAATAAAGAAGAGAGGAGGACTTCGTTGTTCGAACTAGCCTGGATTCCTGGGGATTTGGACGAGCACAAGGAAAACATCTACGGTCGATGCAACTGACATCAAATCTTGGTTTTGGACAGAGCCCATGAATGCTCTTGAAGACATACAGTATCAGATATCTTTTATACCTTCTTTGAGTACTGTACAGCCCTAACTTCTCGAGCCTCTCCCAATACGAGAGCTCTCTCATTCCTGTGATGTTCCTAGTAAAACATCTTTGGACATGCTCGACCTTTTGCAAACCTGCCGAACTCATTGGAGCCTAAACGGGTTAAACACATTCAAAATGAGGCTGAACAATCGATTTCATCAAAGATCGTAACACTATCTCTGGACTTGATGGGCGATGGATCCAGCCACACGTTTGATACGCGTTCTCCCCTTCAACAAAAATGCTCATCAAACTTTTCATCATCTTGGATGACGACTCCTAAATCCTTCACAGAAGATACTTGCTCAATATTACAACTTCCATTGTATTTGAGTGGAACATCTAATTTTGACGTCCCTTACGTCATTGTGCGGAATTTCATCCCGTTCAAAGTCATTTTACTCTTGGCAACCCAAGAGCAGATTTCCTCCAAGTCATTAACTAGACTTTTTGAGTCCTGACCGTTCCTTCCTCAAACTAACTTTGTGTCATCACACGGTATTGAAAAATTCATATGAAGTTTCTATGGAAATTCCGAATCACTATATACCGAAAAACCTATTGAATAAACTAATTTTAAAAAATCTAGTCAATACACTTTTAGGGCAGATTTACATGTACCTGAAAATAAGTTGTTCTCACCCAGACGGCTTGTTGAATCATTTTATAATGGCTGACCAAGCGTCCAGAGGAGCTGAATTTCGAATATACTAAAAAGTCAGTCATACCCAAGTTAAAAGTAGCATTTCTAAAACGAACCAACATGAAGACAGTGTGTAGCTAGTACATGTCAGACTTTCAGTTCTCTTGTTAGCTACTAAGTTTTTTCTCGCTTTTGCAGGAATCACACTAATTTTAGTAATCACTGAATCAATCACATTAATCTTCAGATTTACAAATTAGAAATGATGCACCCTCTTAGATTTTTGTATTAATTTAAATGGTAACTCATCAGCACCACCTAATTTTGAGCTTTAATGAGCTCAACATTTCGTCCTTTCAATCACATTTTACCACGAGGTGCTTCTGTTTTTTTTTTTTTAAATTCCAATTTGGAAAATCGTCAAATTTTGACCTCCCAAAACAACAAAATGAGTAAAGGGCTCGTTCGTCAACTTAAAGCTAACCCTTCGTCGCCAAAACATGGGAATCCTGTTGCAGCTCAAGGACCATAGTACTTTGTGACTAGATTTTTATTCAAGTAAAAGTAATTTCTCACCTAATTTGAATCTCTTTTAGTTTTTTGTTCGATTAAAAACTCTAAGGACTTCAAAAACTCATAAAACTTAAGGACTCAAGCGAGTCCTTCTTCGACACCATCCTTAAAGCAAACGTTGCTTTGGGAGATGAAAAGATAGAGGAGGCTTCTCGGCATGCCGTCCCCTCTGGTCCTTATTATGTATTGTTTATGTGAGATGTTTCTTGTTAATGTATGATTATGTAAACTAAGAAAGGGCGAAGCCTTCGGATCTCACACCGGTTGCCCTGTCCAGATTTTGAAATTTGAAATGAATATTTATCTTAAGTGGCGATTGCGGAGTTACAAGGAATACAAATACATGTTTAATATTCCATATTATTTAACATCTGTTCTACGGGCTAACAATTCCCAAAGAAATGAGTGCTTACGTGCAAATTGTAAAACTTAACTTTTGTAATTTAGTTTATTGATTGGTTACTATACGGTTTTTGCCTTTAATTGCTTTGAATTTTGCAAATTTGTTTCAAATTTACAAAATAGAAATGATGTGTCCTCTTAGATTTTTGTTTATAATTGCAACTGGCAACTCAGCAGCACCACCTAATGTTGAACTTTAATGGGCTCAACATTTCGATTTTTCAGACGTTCCTTTTATTTTCAAACACCCAGTATATAACAAGACTTGGACACATTGCAATACCTTTTCATAATTTACGTTGGAAATATTTATATTTCATTTCTCAATTTATGCAGTCTTCTCGAACCTCAAAACAAAAACAGAGGCTGAAGAGAGTTCACGTAAACTTTTCAGAAAACCAGGATGAGTACTTAATACAATTTGTGCTCCAAAAATTGGTTAGCCATAAACCTTTCGTTAAAAAAATTTCAAAATGCTTAACAAGACTAAGTATCGTCCTTTCCCATAAATTGCTGTAATTGGCAAATCCAATGTCACACCGACTTTGAGCCTTGGTCCATCCTCGTACTCCATGTATACTCCATCGTACCTCAAGAAACTCCAAGAGGGTCAATGAAAATCCGAAAAAGAAATTGCTTTGCAAAAAGCACGCTTATCAAAATGCAAACCCAATAAGGTAGTGCATTGTCATTTAACAATTGCATCATTAACGAATGTTGGCCTTGTAAAATGGGGATCGTTGAATACATTTATGAATGAATGAATTTGCCCAAAAGTACGTTTAACCTTGACTAACTTTTTGATTCCTACATGTGTACTGCAAAATGAGCACGATATTGCACGTGAATTTGTACTGTATTTCTTTTGTGGAACATTGAAAATTAAGTGTATCGTCCAATAAATAGCTTATAATCTAAGGTGTTCAACAAATTACGGCTGAAATTTGAAAGCCATGTGCACGTTCATAAGTTCGTTTTGTTGACCGACATTGAAATAATCTTGCAAATGTATTTACGCCAAATTGAAGTAAAAACACGTAGTATTAACGTACATTGACAAAGAAAGAACATCGTTGAAACAAAGATGAAAGAAAAAAAGTTGAGAAGAATTTTATCACCTCTCATAAAACTGAGTGCGTTTCTCTTTTATGATTAAAAATGGAACGTCGGTGGACGCATAATTCATGTTGAAGGTTGACAGAGATTGAAGTTGAGCACACTAATCAGGCCTTCTATGTAAACAAGACCGAGCCGAAAGTGACTGACGAGCATTAGAAGAGTGAATAAATTTTCCCTTAGAATATTCATTCATGTCCAACACCTCTGGTATGGTTGAGTAATTGGTTGATGAGACTTGGGAAAGCGCCTTGTTCAGTAAAGA
Organism: Tigriopus japonicus; assembly: GCA_010645155.1. Classification (NCBI taxonomy): domain Eukaryota; kingdom Metazoa; phylum Arthropoda; class Copepoda; order Harpacticoida; family Harpacticidae; genus Tigriopus; species Tigriopus japonicus. The sequence goes on along the minus strand of JAAGOF010000185.1, from coordinate 1,781,349 downwards.
GACACCCTTAATTGTTTGTCGGGGATTTTTGTGACAGGCTGTGAATTAGTTAAGGTCAGATTGCGATGTCTATCAGTTTCAGTTTGAGGTAGACAAGAATGGCGACGAAGGTCATCTCGACTGTGTGCGTGGCTTCTATGTTCCCTTCCATTCTTGGAGCTCGAATTGCGGACATGAAACCCGGGACAATAACTTTGACGACGAGAGTCGTTCAACTGATCATTAGAGGCGCACAAACCAGTTCGAAACTTATTGACAACCTGGACGTCCTCTCGCGATGGATTAGACTTCCGACGTCCTTGATGCTGATTGAAACATTGAATACTTTCTAGTCTGAGATGATCTTGTTCCTCCGATTCGTGGAATCGTCCACTTCCATTGGCAGCCTTGGAGGCCTGCCCAAGCGTGCCTCCTCCACACAAAGCCCTTTTGTCTGGTAGGGTTTTCCGCATCATTTGTTCATGATAGCTTTGTCGATGATGTGAGGTGGTGTGTAGGAGCTGCTCAGAGTGCTGCTGTTTCTGTTGGTGCTGAGGTGGGGTGGTAAGAGCAATGGCCTCAAAGGTCATTTGCGACGTTGATGGCTCCACCGAGGAATGAGCACCATTATATCGATAATGCTCGGCTCGGTGTCCTCCTCGACCAATTGTGGACAATTCCCGCTCAGTTGGTCCTGGTGTAGTATTGTTGGCACCCTGTCTTTCAGTGCCCTTAGCACATTGGGTCAAGCCTGAACATCGTCTAGAGGGACTTATCCCATTGGTTGGGCCATGGGGCCACGACATTTGTTCTGGAAATCTGGCAGCCTCTTCATTTCGGCGTTGATGAGCAAGTTCTTGGACAGATCTTTGTCGTTGAGAGGTTTGTCTTATCAAACGACCAAAATGATTCGTAGTAAGAGCTCCGATTAAAATCCAGTGGGTGAAGATCCATGGAATGAGAATTGTGGGCAAGAACGCCACCCAAACAATGATGATATAACTGTAGTCGAAATGACCGTCATTTTCGTATTTTTCGTCCACAATTTGACGGACAATTCTGTAAAGTAAAAAGTACCGTACATATTTTTTTATTTGATGATTTGACGGAAAAGAAGCAACTTGCAAAGATTCATGTCTTTTCACTACTTCAATCTTTTTGTGATTTTTCTGCCTTCGGGAAAAATCCACCTCATCCTTTATAATCGTTGTTTCGGTTGGCACACATGACTGACATTTATTTTGTGCAGAATTTATAGCTTAAGAAGTCCAATCGAAATGGCTCTGCGACTAATTTCCTCATAAATTACCTACTAGGCCCGGGAGCGCGAAAACTAGCTCAGGCGTAGAAAGTTCTCGGCCTTGAGATATGATCAGTCACCTTCACGGTATTTTTGTGAAAGTTCTCGATCGTAGCCAGTTTCCAAGAAATTGAATTGTAAATTAATGACATCCCGTGAGAAACTTAATGTAATTATTGATTAGTACAAGTAGACCGAACACATCTAATTATACGGACTGATAGCCACGGATATCCTAACGAAACTTCCTTGATTGCGTCCGTGCACTCTGACTAGGTTGATTTCGTACTTGATGAAAGAAAGAAACCCATTTTGCTCTGTACTTAATGTGCCCATTCTGGGTTGGTATGAGTTAAATAAGTCCTTTTTTCGTTTTTATGCTTATTCCAAAGGCTATTTCAAATGTCAGGACCCTGTATACAATCGGGTAGGGAATATGCGTGGTCCCAAAAGGATGATTTACACGTTGTTCTTGCTCAAGACGTGACCGGAATGAGAAAGTAGTTCAGCCCACTTGACATTGATTTCCATAGCTTCACTATATAATACAACCACGATATTTGATCCACATTTGTAGAGTCAAATTACGATCCAAATAACCTAGTAAAGTAAAATTGAAATGTAGCCTAAACTCATCACCTTGGAAGCATTTCCAGCTTTACTATAGGATACCATAGTGTTGCCGTCTTCCCAACAAAGATAAACAAACTACTGAATACTGATGCTCACAATGTCACTCTTAAAGTGGTAGGTTAAAAGCCCTTTTTAAAAAAAGTTGGAGTCCCATATGACTATGAAATCGGCTCGCGGCGGCAAAAACGACAGCCAAGATCGATTTCTTTCACTTTCTACTTTCCTTAACCTAAGAGGTTAAAGAAAGTAGTTAGAAAAATGTCAATGTTTAGTACTTCTTTTCCAAGAAATACTGAATTTAAGTGACCTTAAGAGTATGATTCGAAGAAAGTAAAACACTCATGGTTTGATTTTGGCTTTTACGCCATTCTTCAAGGAAGTGTTTCTTTGTACTCTTGTATGGGTACATCACTCACCTTAAAACATTCAAGGGAAACAAACAAGCCACATACACCAACGCAATGAGCAGAAGATATTTTTGAGCCCTGGATTCCTTCCGAATATCTAATCCGAGAGCTGCCTCTGTCAAAATGATTGTGTTCGAAGATCCTGGTTGAATGGAGGATGACGAGAGAAGGACCTCGGTGGTTCCAGCGCTGTTCCTGCACACAGAAATGATGTAACCTGATAGGACAATATCATCTTCGAGTAATGAATCTGTGTTGGGATCATACTCAGTTAACGCAATGTAAAGAAAGCTACACGGCTTTTAATATTCTTCTTGAGAGTTCATTTGGATCGCTGCCAACAAAAAGAAAACGTCATTTGCTAAGTAATAACAATAACTGTTTTACTTTTAACTCTCTATTTCGACAGTTTGGTTAAATTGACCATCATTGAGATCCTGAAACTGGAAACGGTGTCTTTTCGATCAGATTAGAAACATTGTATCTCGCTGACCTCAACATAACGATAAAAGATTCAGAAAATGATTTAACGAAACTTGACATTTCGATGGCTCCTGTAAATTGAAAATGTTTTCAAAGACAGGGCAGATAATCAGATACAATGGATGTTGCCAATGGTACCATTCTTACTGGGGATGAGAGAAAAATTATCATTGGGCCATTACTCTGTGTCAGTCTAAGAATAGAGTCTAGAAGCGAAATAATAAATGACAACGGAAAAGAGATAAACCTAACATCGAAACAGCCTGGTGCGTCTTCATTTGGGATTACCTCTATATAATGATGTAAGTAAGAAAGTCCTCATGGAGATGTTCGAATGATAGCAAGTTACATGAGCATCAGATGGGGAAAGGGCCAATCAGTTCTAGATGGACTATCAATAACTGTCTGAGAGACGTATGAAAGAGGTCGTGTTCCAAGAGTCTAGCAATCGAAGTGTCACATCCATAAATAAAAACTGCTTCAAAAACTTCCTTAAGTTTTGGCACGTATATTAGGTTCGACATGATATCTTGTCTCTCTGACAACGGAAGTTCATAGGTTAAAAAATGAAGCATAAAGAAATACTAAAATCTCCTTCTTCCCTATTTGAAGATTTAACTTGTGAAATTACTTTTATGAAACGACAAACTTGTTGCTAAATTTTGTAACCCTCCTGTCAGTGCAAATCTCAGTGCAGTTGTTGAGGGCTTTTGGAAGCATAGTAAGACAAAACAGAAATAACCATGTTTATGCATAGTTTCAAATACTGCCATCAAGAACTGACCTCTAAGTACAAAGCTTCATTTTCTTGTCAAATTTGAACATGATTTTTCAAAACATGTAGTGAAATCAAGTCTTGCTCAAAAGATACAAAAGGTACATACTTCAAGAAAGTTTGCTGAGAAAGCGTAGTGACACAGATAAAGCAAGTTCCTTTTTGTAGCTTTATTCAAACGTTTCTTTTTTTTCCTCGTTTCAGTCTTTCTATGCATGTATTGAAACCTTGAAATTGTTCAAGACCCCCCGTCTCTTGATCTACGTATTGCATCAAAATATGTAAACAAAAAGTGAAGGATGGTCAACAATCAACCAACTAGTTTTAGCCAACATCACACAAGACTATTTTCTAATGATATTTTTAGTATGACTTTTTTGTTGTCCATATTTTTTGAAGGTTTTGATGTTAGTTTGAAAATATCAAGTGGACACAGGCTACAGGCTCCCCTTACTTCTCTTTCGAACGCAGTGAAGAGGAAAGTATTCCTGTTTAAAGACTACCTTGTGAGATGGAAGCAAATCTGAGCTTCTTTATCAAACAATTGCTTTCACAAGGAGGATAGGATGAGGATGCCTTTATTCGACAATTTTATCTTTCACGTCCATTTGTTTACGGATCTAGGCATGCTCACGTACTTGAGAATTGGTGGGATTTTATTTTTTTCTATGTGCTCTTAATCTCGGTCCTACTCAAGGACCAATCCTCTGTTCCGTATATGCAACAACAGCAATAATAACTCGCGGTTTATAGAACTTCCTGACTAAGAATTATGCTTACTCAAGTCCTTCAATGGACTAATACGCTTTTTTCAAGGGGTCTTAAGTGTGCGCATCGCCATGTCAAGTTGTCACACAATAAATTGGTTTCCACGCTCGATCCACGTCTTTGTCCCCTATTGCACAAAGAGTCCATTGCTGGATTTCTCTCCCTCATTTTCTTCTTTACCTCATTTGAGCATGTAACTCGAAAATTCGTTAAAATGAAAGCGGCTCCTTCCAGTACAAACTAATTGAATAGGTTTAACATTTCTTCAAAACACGCATTCTTCTCAGCCATATGACTTTTCAAAGATAATGGAAAGTTTTAACCGTGTAAGTCATTTGGTGGCCTTCCAATCCAATGAGTGGCTTTACGCGTGTAAATACGTTTGGATAGTGAAAGTGGGTCTCTAACTTGGTCAACACTTGCCTGGAACCTGGCATTGCCCTTGAAGATCGTCTCTTGGAGATCCGATCCATAGCGCCTCCTCCTCCTTCGTCTTCATTTAGAGGCACCAGGCTTGATCGAGTTGCTCGACGAGCTTGAGGGTCTCGACTCCCACGGCGCTCTTCTTGGATCCCCATGGTCTGGAGGGTTTTTTCCTGATGCCGTAACTCGTTCCATGTCAGAATCAAGAGCATCAAACTTACACCACTCGGAATGAGATATCTGAAGAAGACCTTTCCTATTACTGCCTACATTATGCAATATGCAAGTGTAATAGGTACAAGTCCAATAATATCCTTGAGGATATTGGATGCAAACTTATCAACGCAAGATTGAACGTGGCTTTTCAGGTTTTTATGCATGCCTGAATCTTGAGCATAGAAGTGTCAAAAAGCATTCCAGAGGTCGAAGAGATTTGTCTACAAAACCGGCCTTCCCAGGAGTCTCCAGGGAAATCTAGGCTGGAAAAGGCATCAGGTCAATTTACCCTGAAACTCGCCCAAATGGATGAGGATATGTAGTGTTCTTCGCCAACATAAGTGCTAGGGAAGTCTTTATCATTAAGAAAGGAACTGAAGGCCAAAAGTACATCCGGATTTCCCTTCGAAACTGATATTAACAACAACTCACATTAGAATGAAGAGCGCTTTAATATATTGGGAGGCAGATCCAGTCAGACTGACGAAGCACATTTGTCCACCGAGAAGACTCTCGCCAAGTACCTAAGGAATAAAGAGATCAATTCAGTATTTTGTAACCATTTTGTGCTCTATGCATCATTGGACTTCCTCAATGGTTGTCCAGCTAGCACTCTTATCAAAGAGGGCATTGTTCAACATCGGAAGCAATCCTGTTACATCAAACAGCCGGATATTTTTTTCTTTCCTCCATATTATCTTGGAATCCCATTGCGCTGGCTGTCCACCTAATCCGGTGCACTGATCCTGAGAAAGCCTCTTTCTCTTAACACTCCAATTCTTTTCAGTCCAGGAGCTCTGGAATTGGAACTTCAGGATTTTTAGTTCGGATCCAAGTTCTTCTATCTATGCATTCAACCAGAACATGGTACTTTTAAGGCATAAATCAAATTTCAGGACGTTTTCTCTTTGTCTGTGCTTTCCCAAAAAGTCTAGCTTATCAGTTCATCTCACCAGAAGCAAAAAAAAGAGATTTGGTCCATTTTCACCTTTCACAACAATTTTAGGGCCTAAAGATTCAAGTCTTCGTTCCAAGTGTCGTAGCTTTGAGCACAAAAGAGGCAAACTGACGCAGCAACAATGCGCACTTTTGGGGTATCTCATATTTTCAGAGACAAGTCGTTCCAAAAACATTCATTAGTGAAGCTGACCTCTTGGCAAAAAAGTTTGACAATTCTTCAAACCTGTTACAAGGACATCTTAAGAATAGAGGAAAATCTCCAATTAGAGGATGCATGACTTCAAGCACCTCAATCTCACAAGATTACCCAAGATTACATTTCAGAAGATTTCCATAGAAGCTGTTATCCGATTTAAAGCGATATCTTCAATGTGTGGCATTATCAGACACGAACACCGATGTTCAAGGCTTTGTTCAGATATATAAATGGTCAGTTTGGCCTTGGAACAAAAGAGTGGTGGAAGTGTTTCTTCTTTTTCTTCCCCACGAAATTACCCGACCCTAAAGGAGAACGATTTTATATTCCTCACATTTATAGGAGGAAAGAATGTAATATCCAAGCAGCGCACAAAAAAATTCTAAAAAACTACATTCCCTAAAGTGGATTTTTATGGGTTTCTTCTCCAAGCACAAAATTATTTCAATCCGTTCACTTTCTCTTGAAATTTAACTTCCTAACGAAATAATTTGCTCCGTTTAGCGTATATTATATTATATTAAATTAATAAAGCAAAGCATATTTTGCAGAACTCCATTGTAAATTTGAAGACTTGAATTCTGAGGAAGGAAGACAAAAATCTTGAAAAACAATCCAAATCTAAGAACATGAATCAGCGTCATATGTTTTGCAACATGTTCTTTTAATCAAAAGTCCTAGTTTTCCAAGTTCTTTCCAACAACTTTTTTCACTTTTTCTAACAAGTTGCTTCCTTTTGGAATTGATTGAATCCTTTTCAACTCACTGAAAGATCGATGTACGTAATATATGCTGAATAGGGTAGCACAAGCATGACAGCCACTCCCCAAGCCGTTACGAGGGCCCAAACAATTGGAATTCGGGATTCTGCTCCTCCACAAATAGACTTGTATCGATCCACACTGAGTAACAAAATGGTGAGCATCAAAGAGTAATGAGGGATATCCTGTAACAGAGAAGAACCATGAAAAGCTTTCAAGAAGTTACGATTGGATGACATCAATGAACAAAATCCAGGAAGTAAGGTCCAGGGAAAACCTTTGTTGACTCATTACCAAATCCAAGAATGTGTTTCAAAGCTAGAGTTGTTTTCAACCTTTCTATGGTCAAGAATTTGTGCATTGTTAGAGACTGAACCTCTCATAGAGCATTAAATTGACATTATGAAGAATCCTAAGTGCAAGTGAAAGTTAAATTGACCGTATACGCAAGGATGTCGAAAAATCCAGAGGTCCTTAGGACTCTCGCAGTTCAAGACATGGAGACCATGCTAGTACTAAGTCACCCTCTGCATGTAGTAGGAGTCTCTTTTACCTTTTATGCTTAGCTCAGAGATGTTTGGCGTTTCTTTTTGATTTTATTGTGTGGCCAACTCACACTAGCTCTTCAAAAACACCAAAATAGTTTTTGTGTGTCGCAACAGTGCGTAGAAATCCATAAGTCTGAGGGTTTCTCTTTCTCCTTTTTGTAGGTCTGAAATATCACTCTGAATTGGCTAACAAGACCTCTTGCCTTATCCTTTTTCCCTTTTCTCTTGCTCTTCATTGTAGAGGTCCTTGAAAGCTAAAACACTTTCTTCATACAATAATTAACAACTTCCAATTGACTGCCACCAATTTCAAATCATTGGCTATGTATGAGAGGCATTCAAACTTAGCAAAGTGAAGAGCAGGTTTAAGGATTTTTCCACATCTGCACTCCAGATGATGCAATTTTTGCCCTTTGAGTTCGCTTTTTGAGACAGTCTATATCAGGGGTACGTACTACGTAACCAGAGTTGGGTCAATTACTTGGAAAATGTAATTAGTTACTACTACAATTACTTCATTAAAAATGTAATTAATTACAATTACATTATCCCAAAATGTAATTGACTTCAATTACAAATACATATCAATTACAATTCTTCCGTCTTTTTCATCCTTTTGCCTTTTCAAAACGATGAAAAATAAACAGAACTGCCATTTTTAAGTAGTGATGCACCAACTAGCAACTTATAATGCCTGAAAGGTTAATATGAAAGAGCGATTTACAAAAACCAAAAGCTAAAGAACTTATCAAAAATATTATACCATCAATCACAAGGCATATTTTTCATTTTCAGAAAACACGGACTTTATACATATATACCAAGTATGACGCTGTTTTAAAACTTTATTATTGTACCTCATTTGTATGCCCTTGGTTGTGAAAAGCCCTAAATCCTGACACAAAAATCATGGTCAAAAGCCCCTGTAGTTTAAAAGTATTTAAACATCAAAGCTTGGGTGTGTATTGGAACAAAAGCTACCTGATCGTGGCATCACATTATTGACCGCAAATTGATGACAAAATGATTTTTTTGCAAGCAAAAACTGATAAATTGGCTTTTTGGTTAATTTGAGGAAGATAGATTTTAGAATTCGTCAATTACATGGCAAAAAATGCAATTAATTACAATCACTTGGCCCAAAAATGTAATTAATTACAATTACATGTAATTGTAGTTGAAATTGCATAATCGTAATTGCAATTACAATTACTCCCGCAATTACGTAATTAATTACTGCAATTACGTAACCAGTGGGCCCAAGGGTGATCCTTGGCGGGCACACGAGCTATGGGGAAAGTCCAAATTGAGGGCCCTCAAGACATCCATAGTTTTCTACTCATGGGCCCAAAGCTCTTTGACCGTTAATTTGTGGGCCTCTGGACCTACCAACGTCTGTTTTGTGCCCCCCTGACAACATATAATCAAATTTGGAGGGTCTTGACCCAAAAGTGGTTGCCGACCCCTGGTCTACTGTAAATGGAAAGGACGAAAACTGTTTCCAAACGAAACTGCTTTTTGTATTGCGTAAACTACCCTGACAACAAATAATTGTGCCGAAGCATTGAGAAAAGGAGTGCAAATAATAAAATGCGACTTCAACTTTTTTTTGCATCGAGTCCTTATCATTCAAGAACTTTTTGAATTGGCAAGAAGCGAAAATTCTACTCTAAGCATCACATTCTTTCAACATCTAATCACACTGGATTGAAACTACTGATGGATTTCGAGTTCGTATTTTGCCATACTTTTGCCATTTTGGCTCTTAAGGGTCAAAAAGCCTACCACTACAAAACTTCTCAAAGGGCAAGGTTTACGAATCCTCAAGTAAAATATGGCAGCATTGCCAAGTCGAACTACCGATGGAATATCAGTACCGACCATATACGGACTTTGGTCAAAAAGTTTATTACATATGCAACCCGCCTTTTTTGATAGCAATTAAACTTTGCGTAAAAAGTGGCAACACTGCCAACTCGAAACCCATCACCAATTGAAACCCATTCTTTCAAGAAATGGTTTCCCGCTCAATTTCAGGGCTGCCAATTCTTACTGCAACCTGTTCTACTCTGAAATACATTTCGTGTCTACTTTACCCACTTTACTCTTTCTAAGATGACTATTGACATCCAACTAACGCACTACCTTTTTACCAATCAAAGAATTTTTGGATATTCTACGTGATTCAAATTTGCATAGATCG
>JAAGOF010000185.1:1748894-1771085 GCA_010645155.1 Tigriopus japonicus | reverse complement strand
CTGCAATCCTAGCACCTAAGGATTCACGTTAACGTCAATTGTCTATAGTGCCAAGTTGACGCTTTGTTCCCATGAAGTTTCTTACTAGCATGCACAATACAAAAAATGTGAAGAATTTTAAAAAAATATCTTTTTTTTACAAAAAATGTCTTGAGCAATGCTCCTTACTTTTACATTTTTTGCAATGTGCGTGACAATTATACAACAATAACGTGAAAATTAATTAAAAAAATGGCTGCCAAGTGGCAACTTTTCCTCATTTTTGGCCGCCAAAAGGCAACTTTTGATTTTAAATTTGGCCGCGAGCTCTCCTTGGGACCTGGCAACCCTGTGAAGTACTGCTCAATAAGAATCCAGAGCTTGATCGAGTTGGTAAGATATTGGTTATTGGAAATCTCACACCATGGAAACCATCGACTTGTCTTCGGTCACAGTTGTCCCTTTGGACGATGTCGAAATGATCACTATTCCGACATCAGCCGTTGAGTTCGTGGACGAGGATGGGAAGGAAATTTTCAGGGACGTTTCCATGGCTTGGAATGAATCGTCTGTTGTTTGCGAAGAGGACCAAAACTTGGGAGACTTTGTTCTCTGTTCCAAAGATCTCGAACAGGTCCCTACTTTCCCTTGGAATACGCCGGTGGATACACTTGAGATGGACCTGCTGGTCGAAACTCAGAAACAGGAAGAGATTTTGTTGGAACAGTTGGAAAGTCACGAATACTTGAAAAAAATCAAGGAGGCTTCTCGTAATTCCTTGACCTTTGATCAAACCCATGATGCATCTCTCTTGAATCAATCGAATTCCTTATCGAATGTTCAAGTAGAGGCGTCTCAAGTGAAAATTCAACTGGAGGCATTTCCAGGGGATGGATCTCTAACGGGATTGACGATTCAGAAAAGACGAATGAAATCCGCTTTGAGGTTGCTTCGTCAACTGGTACCAAATCTCAATCCTGAATCTCAAATTCGGGATGTGTTTGAGTCTACGGCGCAATACATTATCCAACTGAAACACCATCCGGATCTAGGTGACGTGAAAGAAATTGATCGCGAGTTTCTGCGCAAGGTGCTTCCTCTTTAATTGCGAGCAGGAAATCGATTTCTTTATCTGTTGGTCGATCAATCACCCGCCCTTTTTGCCTCAACGACAAGCTTTTTTTGTGGAAAAATGCTCCTGAGAAGTTTCATCCTTTACTTCAATTTCTGTTCTTATCGCCAAATTATTCATGCTCTCTAGAACCACGCTTTGTTCCAACATCATTAAATGAGAAAAAATGACAATCTCTGCATGGGTAATAAAGTCTAGTGGAGGTCAAACAGATGCACTTGTGCTTATATGGGCTCTGAAATTTCATGCGAAATGCAATAAACCGTCTGATGGGGTTCTTTGTACACACTCGGTGTCAGGGCCACTATGAATATTTGTTGGTTTCTTGGCTGTCGAAAGCTGGCCATGCCATCTTTAACCCTACCAATACTCTTAACTACGTATGTAAAAGTTCTGCCCTTTCGATGTCAACTGACTGTTGGTTCTTCAATCTGACTAAAATCGCTTTTGGCAAGTTCTGAGGTTTTGCAAAGCCATCCAGATTTTGTTGAAAGCTCCCCTGTGGGCGTGACAACCGTTCCAGTAAGCTCTTGACTTCAAAGCACTTTGGTAAGACCCTTATACAGTATAAGAATATCCTCGGTCTATTCATACAATTGAGGCAAACTTCTACTATCTAAACTTCTTGATGCGAAATGAAGACCTCGGCTCAGGATGTACTAGAATGTAAGAAGTTGTCTAAATTTATGTATTCTTGGAAACCAAATAATTGCTACTTTTTAGTTTCCCAGACACTTACCTGCACCATTGGAAGAAGATAGCAGACAAATTTTCCAAGCACCCAATTGTGAACCAGGAGCACAAACACCGAGAGGGGTATCACAATGATTAATTGGAACCAGAAACCCAGCGAAATGTTCAACATGCACGCCAATGTGTTACGCTTGTAGCGGTTCTTTTTGAGAATGCTCGAAACCATCACCAAGTTTCCGACAACCCCAAAGATAGAGAGAGCGAAGTAAAGAATGAGGACTGTGAAGAGGGTGTATCCGGGTCGGAATACTTTTCTTAGAACTGGAGAACTAAGGTCCACCTCATCTGTGTAATTCATGTCCAGTAGGAACTTGTGGATGGCATGAAGATGAGATTTGTCGACTTGAAGTACTTCGGGGCTTGGCACCGCCCCCGATTGAACCTCAGCCACATTTACGTCAAGCGAATCGTACCCATTCCGACCATTATAGAACTGGTCCAAAGCGATAAGCTCATTAGGAGACAACGAGAGGAGGAAGTTGGCTTCCTCAGGATCTGGCCAGAGATCCATATTTGGGCTCGCAGTACTCATGTCTGTCTTGTCTCCTAAATTGGTCTCACCATAGGCTGAAATATAAAACCGAGGACGTTATTACAACTTTCCCTCTTTATCTTAGCCAAGAAGCCCACATAATAAGACCGACGTCGCACACTCAGACATTTTTTGGTGGGGACGGCTGCCCATCGTAAATTGAAAACATTGTCCAATTGGTTGGTTTAGTTTTAGCAAGACTGCAAAAAAGTATGCCATATTTTCTCCCTCATGAATTTCTAGTGTAATAAAAAGTTGACAGGGGCTTGTAGACTTGCCTCATTTATTGCAGCATTATTTTCTACTCGGTCAACAATCGACAAGGGTATTCTCCTCACTTCATATCTGTTGCAAGCTGTCAATGATTATTTCTGATCATCCTTCAGACATTTATCTCAAGATGGACCATGCTTTGCTCCGCCTTTTTCTCAGGAGGACCTTGATACATTGTGGAAGGCCTCATTTTGTCCACAAAAATGTTCCAAAGAAGGCAATAATGAGTCCACGAAATAAAAAAGAATCCCTTGAAAGCACTTGGTATTTTCAATAAAGCGGTGGCATATTATGAGCATTAGCTTGCATCTTTGTACTTGGAACTTGTGTGTTCATAATACTGCTGGACAAAAAGACGACTGAATCAGAGTAGCTTCATCCAACTATGACCCTTTGATCTTACCCTGTCTACACCCTTATATTAAAAGTGAGGTAAAGAGTCCCTCCTAAAGACGCTCTATTGTGAGAGACAGGCAAGATTGAAACCATAGTCAATGACGTTATACAATTTGCAACATTTGATAGACTCATACACTTTTTGGCGCCGTTTTCTACATTTCAAACAGACCAAACCCTCAACAACCTGTCACTCAATCCAGTGGCTCCACATCTTACTCTGAAATACAACTTGTATTTTCTAGAGCCAAAGTCAATGTTGATCAAAATGGGTTGATGCTTGCTTCCAGATTATATTGTTTTGCTCAAAAAATATTTTGAAAGTTTGCAATTTAAGACTCTTGATATTGGGCAAGGTTATTTGAAAAGGGTTCAGGGAACAGTCCATTTGGCGATTTTTTTTGCGTCCAAAGCATGGAGAGTCACTTTATTTGGAAATGTTTTCAGTTCAAAAAAATCGTTTATTTTTCTCCATGGCACTTGAGTCGAAACACCGCACGTCTCTGCTATTTAGCGTCTCTAGTCCCTCCCACCCACCTTGTCGCTTCCCACCAACGTGTAATTCGAAGTTGTTAAACGGATGGAGGAAGAGTGATAGATTTCTCATGGAATTTGCCAAGTTTGGCACAATTTTTAAGACGGCTTCGTGTTTGTGCAATTTCCCGCCCTCGATCTTCAAGCTTGCTCAAAGATAACAAAAGAGGCTCCATTTGACAGCTTGAACTTTAGCGAGGAGAGGAAATTTGTCTTTACTGCCAACGTTGTTCCTTTTGTGGTGGAACAAATTGGGAGAGAACCTGGAATTCTCGAATGCCGCATTGTAAATATCTGAAGAAAGAAGTAAGAGCGCTTAATAGAGAGGAGAATGCATTTGAATAGAAAGCAGAGCATAACCCACAACGTCTCAAAAGTTTTTGATCATCCTTGTCCCAAAGGTCCAATCTTCTCAGTATCTTTGGCTGTTGTTACTGTTGTTCCCTTGTGACAAAGGGAAGTGAAGCTTGATATTGCTATACTCCATGGACGTATGAGTAGTATGTATTCGTATATATTCGAGGGATACGTGAGTAACAATGGAAAAGGTTTTTCAGCCTAGACAATACGTATCAAGGAATTGTCTGTACTTGTCAGAATTTTGGATATGAGTGATCATTGCATTCGAATGAAGACTATTGATAGAAAGGAACCGAAGAGGTATGCACATTAGAATCCATGATCACTCAAATGGATGTGACTTCAACAAAATTTCAGGAATTCAAACCTTTGGAGTTTTTTTACTTCTGAAACATATCCGAAATGTTACAAGTCTGGAACCTGTGTAAGAAATTCGTTTGTAGGTTTTGAATCAATTCAATGTTCTGAAGCCAAAAGAATCCCATGTAATGGGATTCTAGAAACTGCCAGATCTCTTTCCAAAGAGAAGAAAACACGATCTACGTCGTGTACATTTATTAACCATGGACACCTGCCCCAAATTGACAGTTGACATTTCATATGTCACAACGGAAACATAATCTCGAGCCAAGAAGAGATGGCTCCAGAGACTTTCACGCACATCAAAGGAATATACGAGGCACTTATTTCAAAGATAAAGCTAATCAATCTTGCAAGACCAGATGCCTTCTCGTCGAGGCTACACACGGCTTTTCGTTTTTCTAGAGAAACCCATTCATATATTCGAAAATCAAAAGGAAAGCAAATCAAGTACCGATTCATTTTAGTCCATGATTGCCAAATGCTCACAAAGGAAGCAAAATATTTCAAAAAGACAAATCAAAACTCTTTAATTATTTCTGCACGCGTTCACCATGCTTAAAAAGTTGGTTTCCAAAAAAAGATTTACAAATTCATCTACGTTGTGAAATTATTCCTCCGATTTTCGAGCAAAGGGCAACAACTCATTTGCAACCAATATCAATATGAATACAGATTAATGCATCAACAACAAATTTTATCCATGTGGAAGATAGATTTTTTCCATCGAAGAAATGTTTCGACTAAACAAATCCTAAACCAAATCACCACTGAATTAGGAACTACTAGTTACAAACAATAGACAAAGGTCTATTTGAGTAAATTACAATCAGAGTTCAATGCATATTTTCTCGAGAAGTGAAAATGTCTTTCTTTGAATTGTTTGAAAATAAGTTCCATTTGAAAAGTTCTTGAATTGTTCTTGAACGTTAGAAGTGCAATGGTAAAAGTAGGTTAATAAGAAATGTGAAATGTCACAAAAATTGCAGATGATAAAGGGAGCAATATTTTTGTCTTTATGTTTCCAATTTAATGATGCAGCTTATTTTTTCGTTTGTTTATTGGTTAAAATAAGAATCACAGGTCCTCCTTGGTTAAAATTATTTTTTTTCAAAACCATGAAAAGGTGATACAAAGAAGTAATTGACAAATGAATGACGGTTACACAATGGGAACCAGCTCAGAACCCTTGAAGATTTTTTTTTTTTGTGGGAACAAAATTGCTTAGTGGCTTTGCCAATTCTTTTTTTTTAACTTTAACTTTGGATAAAACATGAAATTATTTCGTAGTTTTCTGATTTTCAAATGATTCTCTAGTGATCCGAAAAACAGCCAAAAGGCCCGAAAATTTCTCATAAGGCTTAGCTTCATCAAAACCAAAACTTTCAACAGTTGAATCCATTTCCTGGTCCATTCAAAACTTGAATGAGTTTTTGTTTGTGAGTCATTCAATAACATTACCTAACGAAGCAAACTCTGATGTAAAGTTCCCACGAATGACAGCAGCTATGGTGGTAGAAGCAAATAGGGTGATTGATGAAAAACCGCGTCTTCCAAACGAGCTCCAATTTGATGAATCGTGTACGACATGCAATGGGTTTGGGCACTGTGGTTGTGGTGTACAATCCAAGGTCAATTTGTGAGTCTCTTGGGGGTGAGATACAGCCAAAGATCCTTGCTCACCACCACAATACAAGAATCGTTATGATCAGAAGATAGATCCTTGGCAAATAATGCATTTTCCTTGTTCTCCAATTTTCCTCAAACTCCCAAACATAACCAAATTGAACAAAAGCTAAGTTCTATCTATTGGGCTTGTCTGAAACATTTCACTTCTCCAAAATCTCACCTTTTTTTATTTGTTGATCAGATAAAAAAATGGAGCGGACACGAAGATTACAGCACTTTCTTTCCTCAATCTTGTTTGCTTCTCAACAAGCTTCAATGGTTATGTTCTTGATTTTACTCTGGAACTCAGATCCTCACTGGCGTTCGTTCTCTCTGAGTTTTCATTCAAGATCCAAGCCAGCCAACGGACAAATGAGAGCCAATGTGCCCTTTGATATCGCCTTTCGTCCGCGATCACTTTTCTTCGAAGTCTTTTCTCCTCAAATAGGGGGATTCTTTCTCTTTCCTCCTGAGGACCCTTTCCCCCACTACAAGTCGAATACCTCAGCCCAATGATGTTGCTCCATGATGCACTGCAGTGGGCAAGAGAACCACTCGTGGGAATGAGAGCTCTCTCTCTCATCAAAATATTGTAACATTTCCATGACATAAATTTGAAAACGGTATCGATGGTGAAGTGATATGTACGAATGTCCTTTGAACTTTTTTCGCTCTGATCTAGTTTGACATCGATTGAGGTTTACTCCTTAAATCGGATGTGCACACTGCACAGGCTCTTAACCGGAAACGTTGTTCACTGAGCAGAGAGTAAACAGAAACTTGACCCTGAAACTCCATTAGGAGATGGTTAAAAATGCAATTCCTGTGATGACTTTCGTTTGGCTGATATGGTTTCTTCTGTTGGAAAAAGGTTGAGATAGATTATGTCGCGTTCCGACTTGCCAAAACAGTAGATCGATCTTCCGGATCAAGAATATGAGGAGCCCCAAAAATGATTTGCCCTTTTCTCTTTTTAGAAAGTAGCCAGAAAGGGCACTGAATTGCTGATAATCTGACTTCAAAAGAAAGTGAAGGATTCCATTAAGCTAAAATATACGGGCAAGCTTTAAATCGAAGAAATTGGATTCCTACAATAAAGAGAGAAACAAAATAACACTGATTGAATATGTATTTCATTGAAACAAAAAAAAACAATATCACTTGTGAATTACTAAATCTCTCGAAAATTTTCAGGTCAATGTTTCTAAGACTAAGAGAGTCGTTGCACACTTATCATTTCGTTTGCAAAATCACAGATACATTGTTGAGCTTCAAGTAGAAGCTGGGAGGGGGCTATAGTATGAATCTGAAAAGCATTTATGGCATTTGTCTTTTACAAAGAGAAACATGTGCTGCCAACTATGTATTCTTCACTCTGCTACAAGTTGGTCCTGATTGGAATCAACATTTTGAACCTCAAATGGACGCCTCTTTGGGCCTCCTTTGAGGGTGACAACCACATTGCCAATGTGAGTGGCAGCCATGGTTCGCACATGGGGACTCTTGTCTACCAGCATCTTGGCCAGCCCTTGGCAAATCGAGTCAGATTTGATTTCACCCAAGATCAAGGGCTGGCAATGCCCCAAAAGTGTAGCTAGAAGGCATACGGCACTGGCTCGTAAATTAGGATTGGAACTTTGGAAATAGCGCGTGGTTGACTCGATATAAGCGGGAAACAGGTTCATCCAATGGCTCTGGAATAGCTCGTGCTGGGCCAGATCCGACAGGAATCGCTCGTAATTGAAGGTGGCTGCAGAATGAGACTTCAAATGAGCCTCGACCGGCCCCAAATTGCTTTCACTGGTGGTTTCGTCTGGCGAGGCAAACACCTCTAGAATGGCTAGAAGTCCTTCTTTGCTAACGATCTGAATCTGCTCCACGTCGTCGTTGGCGTGTAGCAAAAGGCTCACCAAAACACTTTGAATTTGATCCAAGTAGATGTCTTTGTACTCGTCCACAGCATATGACGCCAGAAGGCAAAAACATCGAATGGCCGCTGTTGAATCTGAATGGTTGCCACAATCAAAGAAAGGTCGAACCTTGTTGGCCAATTCCGACAGAACCTTCTGCACCTCTTCCGCCGAGAGAGCGTTCGCCTCAAGAAGCTTTGAAAGTCCATTCAGAGCATGTTGATTCAAGTCGGACTTGAAGTCATCTCCGATAACATCCATGAACGAGGTTAGGAGGAGAGACCCAAATTTTGAGCCACTCTCCATCTCATCTCGCTTGCCGAGACGAAAGTGGGAGATACCCTGCAAACAGAGAATCTTGATCCGAACCTCAGACTCGAAGTAATGGCGCCTCATTGACTCGTCTTCGTGATTGAGCTCCAACGAAGATTTGAGCCCGGCCAATAAGTTTTCGACGGCTGCATCGTAAAGAGCCCAATCAACGATCGTATCAGTCTTCAGGAGTTGGCAAGAAAAAGCTACTGCCACGGTTCGACGCCCAATAGAGGGCAAAGCCAAAAGAGGTTGAAATTCAAGCATGAGTTTCGGTAGATGCTGGGGATAGTCTTGTATGATGTTCTGGACCAGATCAAAGACCAGGTCGGAAAAGATATCTGCTCCTTGATTGGTATTGCTTTGGTACCTTTGAAAAAAGTTTTGGACGATGATTACGGCTGACTCGTGGCCTTTGCACTCCAGAAAGGCTTGGAGTGCAGATTTGGCCTTCTCGAATGGATCAATGCATCTCAACTGGGCTTGTTCTTGGCTAACCAAAAGTCCACTTGGACTTGAGCTAGAGGAGGGCTTCATCGATTTAGAGTGAGTAATAGGACGCGAGGAAGAAGAAGAAGAGGAGGAAGCATTCAGTTTCTCGACCGATTGCACTCCTACGTAACAGGAGAGGGCTGATATGAGGGACACGAAGATGACGGGAAATTCACTCTCACAAAGAAGTTCCATTTCTTTCATTTGGAACAACGAGTTCAAAGCTGAGATTGAGGCCAAGGGCAAGTGGTGGGCGCATCGAATGGGTCGCGAGCTCAAGTGATCAATTTTCTCCTCTGAATAGATATCCACTGTGGAGTTGATTTGTTGCAAGAGCTGCTTGAGTACGTTCTGGGCTAGACTCGAGTCGTGGCTCAAAACTTTCCAAATGCTATCCAGACTGTCATCTATGGGGAGATGGCCGTTAATTAAAAGTCTCTCCACGACGCAACGACCGTTCAGAGCAGCCAGCATGCGAATGGATGTGAGCATACGAATACGAGTCTCGGCACATCCCTCATGGAGCTTCAATTTGGATTGGATCTCTTCCACGAGGTCAGGCGCTTGCTCATACAGCTCATTTCCCCTTGACTCAATTAAGCGACCGAGAATTATGCTTGTTCCCAGTGCACTACTCGGCAAGTCGTCCGTGAGGCTCTCGACGAGGCTATGAATTAATGGTAGAAGATGAGAGTGTTGTATACGTTCGCACAGAACTTGGGACAGAGGCCGAGACACGACCTCACCGTTTAAAGGTTCCCTCTCGCCTGCCATGGGACTGAGAACACACAACGCCTTCAACTTGGTCAACATGGCCTCAATATTTTCTTTTGCATGACCATCGAACATGGCCAGAATTTTAATGAGCAGTTGAATGCACTCCAAAGAGACCCTTTGTACGCCTAAAGACGCATCAAAACATCGAGGCACGATGCTCCCCAAGATGAAAGGCCCAGGGGCGAACGAGGAAGGAGAGCCGACTTTAAATTGAACCAATTCTAAAAACGTGCTTAGACTCCTCTCAAGGACGATTATGGCCATCTCTTTGGCCAATGAGCTGTCTTTCTGTAGCCATGGCTCGAGTAGGGTGAAGATTTCGTCGAGTGTGGATTGCTCCAGCTCTTGTCGCAACAATTCTTGAACGACACACAAAAGTTTCTCAACGACCTGCTTGAAGAGGACTTCTCTCCTGATCACGTCGGAATAATTCTCCTCTTTGGAGTAGTACTGTTGGATCAACCCGGGGAAGACCGCCGTGAAGCAGGCCTTGAGCAGGGAACAACGGATCATCTGCGAAATGAACGGAGGGATTTGAATGAGCTCGAAAATGGTGGACAGGGCTTCAAGCTTATCGCTGATTGACCACGTCGAGTCGTTGAGACACTCGATGGCTTCATGAAGCATATCTCCATGGTGGACTGGACGCAATTCGGGAGCATTCTTTTCCTTACGATATTTCTGCAGAGCTCGAGCAATGTCCGCCATGGCGCTCAAAGCACTCACTCGAAGTACCACATTGGCACTTTTTAGAGCTGGCATTATAAACTTCTGAGTGATTTCGTCCACCTTTTTGGCTAGTTCGGGGAGATTGGAACTCATCACGGCGGATTGGCCGACACAAAAGAGAATCGTGCATCGGGCGCGTATTTGACACTCTTCAGTTTTACTATCACGCAAAAATCCAAAGAACGAGCCACTTCGCTTTTGTGATCCAGCTTTCAAGAGACCTTCGAGCTTGTCGAGAACCAAAGGAAGATGTCTAGAGGCACAACTTCCAAAGGCTCTGGCGCAAGCCATTTGTTGCTCATGCTGGGCTTGATTCGTGCTGAGAAACAAGGCAGAGAGGTGTTCTAGAATTAATTGTTTCCCAGAGGTCCTTTTGAGCACCAGTCCAAAGCTCTTCATGAGAAAACATCGCTCTTTTAGATCGTCTTCGTGCTTATACAGTACCAACTGTTGGTTGATGCTCAAAGCTAAAGCCGACGTCCATTCTTCGAGACCGATCTCCCCAATCGTGTCATCCAAAAGGGTCAAGAGCCATTCCTCCCATTGGTTCTGGTCCCAAGTGCCTGACGTAGAAGACACATGCTTCTCTAGGTAGTGTTGGAGCAGACTAATGCGCTGTTTCCATAGAGGAGGAATGTGCTTGTTGATATTGGGGGCGAATTTCTGCAGAAACTCGAGGATATGCACTCCTCGTCGAGACGGAAATGGCACAGCAGCCAGAACGAAGAGACGAGCCACCAGCACGTAGGGTCCCGTTATGTACTTGAAGTTTGCAAAATCTACTAGGAAATCGGGGGAACCGTCTTCATTTTTGAGTTTGGCCAACTGCGCGAGGCTCTTCATCACAGAGGGTATGGCATTGGAGAGATCAGGCACGAGGAGGTAATCCAACAAATGTGGCCATAAAACCACATCCATGGCCGATTCTTTGGTCGACCAAAGCTGAAGGATGTTGTCACAAATCTCTCTAAGCTCATCACAGCTCACGTCTCCTTTATGCAATGTCGCCTTGGTTTCTTGATCGTCGGGTGGTAAGGCACAAATCTTGACGACGAATTCCAAGAAATCTTTTCCTTCGGGTTCCTTCAGATATCCGAGCCGTCCCAATTGGGCGGTAAGTTGGGCCATAATCTTGCGTATCTTATTGCTCTGATCATTAAGCTTGCCGTGAAGGGCTTGAAAAATGTCACCCATCTTGTCCTCGAGTTCGGATAATGAGCTCGTTAAGATATGTTTGAAAACGGTCAAGGCTGCTAAGCGCACATTCTCGTCCACACTCCCAGATCTGACCACCAAACCAGCGACTAACTTCAAATTATGGGTTCGCACGAGGATATCGTAACATCTTAACACTTCGTGGTGGTTTTTCATGGTCAGGGGTTTCGCGTAGTCTGCCGAAGATTGGGAAAATATCTGATTGAATAACGCAGTAAGGAGACTCTCCATGACGGGTTCCAGTAGGGTTCCATCCACTTTTTCGGTGGCGTCCACCAGTTGAGTAATACTTAATGTGACATAGTAATGCTCAGGAGTGCGCTTGTATGTGGCAATAAGTGTGGATAGGGTGTTAGCCGCCACTTTGCTGATTCTATCGGATGAAAGCAGTCTGGCTGAATGAGCTAACGCCTCCAACACAGTGTGTTTGACCTTGAGGTCTCGGGTATTCAGCCACATATTAAAGAAAAGCTCGTGGATTAAATCGATTTCCTTCTCAAAGTGCTCTTTCGTGACTGATGGATCCGGTGCATTGTTAATGTTGGCCAAGTAATCCAAGATGGCCTCACTCGCGCGAGCCATTAACATGGCATAAGCATATCTGATGTTCTCTTTCTTGACGTTTTTCGAATTGGCCACCACTGTTCCCAATATGGCCTTCAAAAATGGCACAATATCCGTGGAATTGGCCTGAGCTAGAGCGCTCAATGACATGATGACGTAGAAATGCACATTGGCTCCAGGTTGAAACTTGATCAAGAGCGAATCCATGACCCGCTCCATATAATGTTCCCCCAGTTTGACTAAAACGTTCGAACAAGGCTTTTGAACGTCCGGAATCACTTCCAACTGACGAGTCATTTCTTCAGTGGTCAGGGCGATAATTCGGCCCACACATGCTCGATGAGCCAAATCCTCATCTAAGGCGATCTTTTGGGCTACCAAATGTGCCACAATCTGTTCCAAAGACTGTAAGAGATGAACTCTTTCCGCAGCTGCGTATTCCGAGGGTGAACTTCCGCCGTTCGTGCGGGCAAATTGATCGAGCCAGGTTTGAAGCACTAACAGACTCTGACTTGTGGATATCACTTTTAAAGATTGAACGGCCGGATCACGGGTTCGTTCATCGACATTGGTTGAGGCTTTGTGAATGGCGTTGATCGTGTCTCGCATAATTTTCTCTTCACTTATCACATGATTTCCAACGATTTCATGAGCGGGGGTCGCCATGTCTGGAAAAGAATATACAAATACTTAATCGGTTTTTTTTCCCATGGAACAACGAGAGAACAACAGTATATTCTAAGGAAACAAATTGGACAGCCAAATGACAGGTGTTTTACGGAAATCTCGAGCACAAGTGTAGAGCCCTTTCCGCGGCCCCTAGATGATTGTACTTGAGAGTGAGTCATTAATCTTGCTCGGTTTTGGAGACACAGGGCTCAACCAAATCAAAGTATCGAGGGCAGCAGTTGTTTCGCCGAGCTATATCCACGGGCAGATCACCTTGGCAGTTTCGAGTGGAGGCCTCCAAGTGAGGCTGGCCTAGGAGCAGATGCAAGGTTTCTTTGGACTGGCCTTGAAAGGTGGCCAAATGGAGGGCCGTTTGTCCACTTTCACTCACATGATTGACATTAGCTCCCCATTGCAGGAGAAGTTCCACGCATTCGGAGGCGTTCCAACGGGCCGCCGATAACAGCGGAGTCCAGTTATCTTTCGTAAGCGAACCCAGATCCGCCCCTCGAAAGAGCAGCTCTTGCGCGATATCCTTGCGATTAGTATAGACCGCCCGATGCAAGGCCGAATAACCGTCATCATCTTGGAACTTGATAAGCTCGGGTTCTCGATCTAAAATGGCCTTGAGCGTGTCCATTTGACCGTGTTGAGCGGCCCAAAGCAATCTGGCACCGGGTTGATCTTCGGGCGGTTCTTTGTCATCCTCCTTTTCATCTTCATCTTCACTCGCTTGAAACGCCGATTTTGATCCGGCGAACTTTTGGGTTTTGCCTTCGGCGATGGCTCGTTGAAGTTCGGCAAATTGGTCTTCATCCTCGGTTTCCTCCCATTCACACGACATGGATGTGGTGGCCTTGGTCGTCGAGGTTGAACTCCCCTCACCCGATTCATTGATCTCGTTCTTCGGGGGTGTAGACATGCTGAGATTCAGGGGGTTAAAGAGGACTCAAACGTTGAAGATTAGTTAGTGAATGAATGAATGAAAGAGGGGGAGAATGTGAAGATTTTTATCATCGAAAGATCGAGATTAAGGTCGAGGGGAGGAAAGAAATGGAGCAACCCCATGAAGACAGGCTCGAAAATTACCAGATCCGAATCAAAAGGCGAAGGTTGTACAGGGCGTTTCAAGATGAAGAAACCAGGAAACGTTTCACCAGGGCCTTGAAGGCTTTCAAATGTTCCGACAAACAGGAGGTGTCGACTAGGTGATGGCGCTGATTTCTTTCGAGATCGACGAGTTCAAGTTGTATTGTTAGAGGTTGGGTGATGAAATATCTATGGGATGTAGTACCACAAAACGAGGAAAGCCAGTCCCAGGGACCCGAGGGTGGTCCAACTTGAGTGATTCTTGAAGCATTCGTGTGTGAGGTTTAGATAAGATCTCCTTATGTTCATATTTTCAGTTGGTTTGTGGTGTTAAGGTGTGTAGAGAAGATAAAGGGGGAGGATACAGTATAGGTATAATCTGCGACGCATGCCTACTATACTTGCTTTCATTTGCGTTTCAATGTCCAGCAGATGCAACGAATGAATATTATGTCTAGCAGGAACCAAACAACTTTTCGGGAACGGATTGAATTTATCATTTCGATGAATTTTTAAAGGGCAAGTGTTGTTTGGTTTTAAACAAATTTGCTTCGTCATTATGATCAAAAGCAAATAAAAGAAAGTTTGTTCCAACGAGGCAAAAAATGAGAACTCGTTGGTCTTGGCAATCAGCAATAATTGGATTACACTTTTGTTGCTTTGCAAAGCATTGAAGTTTGATGGTATTTATTCACGCATAGCCATAAGCACTGTATTTTAAGTCTGAAATGCCAGGAGGCAAAAGATCTATTTGTCAGTCAAGTATAAGTACTTCGGCAATCATCCATCAAATTACTGTGTATTTTATTGAATATCAAAAGGAGCTAAGTTGTATGGTTTACAGATTCAAAGAATCTAAAGGACATCATTCAAATCTGCATTAAAACAAACGGGGCGAGTCTGGCTAAGGTAGACTAGTAGCTCATGTCAGTAGGGAAATGAGCCCATCAAAGAACTTGGAGCGGTCTTCGGTCTTCAATTGTACTATGGAGCTATCAAAATAATCCAGACGATATCGAGAGTTCGTCCGTTTCAAGGCTTGCTCAAACGCTTTACCCAAAAGATTCTTCCTCGAGCGATCACTCACGGGAGGCACACCCGCCACCAAACACACCCCTTCGGCGGCATCTAAAGGGGCGGATATGACCAGAGGCAGAGAACTAGCCTTCTTGCTGCTCGTAACCGTCACATGAGCCCTCAAAGTGTAATGAGCTAGAAGAAGGAGAGCACTGGGACGCGAGAAGTAGAAGGCATTGGGCGTACCATCTTGAATGACTGCATAGAGGAAAGGTCCCGCCGAAACGATGAGTCGCAGGTCCAGGAAGTTCTGAACTTGCTCCATGACCACTGTGATCAAACCACGGGCCGAGTTAATCCCCATTTCGAGCGTGGCGATCTGAGAGCGGGAAAGACAATCCAGCGCCTGGAGAAATGCATCTGCCGCTTGCGTTTCCGGTCCGACATGCTCCATTAGCGCTAAAACGGCGTAGACAACGTCTTGGGCGTTGAATTTGTTCCTGAACCCAAAACTGGCATGGAAGGTGCCGGACGTGATTTGATCGAGCTTGTACTTTTCCGACATTTTCTCGAACATGGACACGATATCGTTGCGTAAACTGAGATCCATCGTGGCGAAACTCTGTTTGCATTGCACCAATGGCAGACCCAACTCAGCCAAAAATTCAGAGAGCCGTTGTTTGCCCTTCAGGGTCCAGATTTTGAACTTGGCTGCCGTGTATAAAGAGTGAATGAGGCTTTCATAAATGGTCCAATGACGATAGAGCACCAGATTGAGCTCTTTGTCAAAGGCCACTTTCAAGCAATTGACGGCCAATGTATCTGCGTCCAATCGGTTATTTAATCGCGTTACATGGTCGCGAACCTGTCCCATCTGCAGGAGATACTGATCGCTTTCACTCTTCATGAGAATAGATTGCTCGGTCAAACCGATAATGGCCCACCAAAGCAAATCGTTAGAATCGCGGGACATCTTCCAAGCCAAATCGAACATCAAGAGGGCGGTGGGTTGGGCGTAGTAACTGAATTGTTGATAATCGAATAGGATCTTGGCCCGTCTTTCCTCCCATATTCGTCGTTCTCGCCGTTTCAAGATAGTGGCTTCATCAAAGCGGGAACGTTTCTCACCAAATTCGTCTTCTTCTTCGTCCTCGCCGTCTTCATCCTCGTCGCGAAACACTTCCTCAAAGCTCGGGATTCCTGCAATGTCAAAGAAAAATCCACTCATTGACTCCGTGTACACGATTTTAATCACTCGACATGAGAATTTTATGACAATAACTGGGGCTCGAAGAAAGTTACTGAAAGCAACTTGCACAAAAAAGTCCACTTTTTTTGGCAATTTAATCCAAATTAGCACCTTTTCGATTGCTTCGCAACAAAGGGCAACTTTTGGCATTTTTTTTGCCACGATCACTGAAAGTCTGGGGGATTTTGCTAGAAATATATAGTTTATGCGTACTTTTTCAGAACTTTTTCAAAGCATTAAAAAAAATTGCATCAAATTTTAAAAAAGTTGGGCATAGCAAAACAGCGTTCTTCAGGAATCCACAGGCTAAAGGAAAGACAAAATGAAGACTACAAACTGTCGGCCAGAATTGAGACAAAAAGACAAAAACAGGAGAAATGGTTCCCTGGGGAGACATTTACTTACCATTTTCAAGAATAATTACGCTAGCAAAGTAACAAATGATTTAAAAATGTGAATTAATAAACTTTTTGAAAGTCGTTTCTCAACTGGTTGGAGAGGAATTGTTTTCAAGGTATTCAAGAGGATGGAATGAGATCAGTTTGGTTGCCAGCCTTCATTATTATGCTAATTTACGCTCAAAGACATTTATACACCGCCCATTAAAAAGGAATAATGAAGTCAGATGATTCGTTCAAACGCGGTTGAAACCGACAACGCCAGATCTAAATAGTAAAACGAACTATCCCGTGTCTGCCTCACCTTCTTCGGGATTTTGCGGCATTAGCAATTTAATTTGTCCGTCATTATAAACGTTGGTCACATCCACGGGTCGATGGGAGTCCGCCACAAAAATCATGACCCTTTCCCAGCCCGATTCACCCTTGGGACGAACCTCGCCATTATTATCATTCTCGTCCTCGTCCTCTTCCGGGTCATTTCCCAAGAGACCTAAATCTTGAGCCAAATCGACGGTGGCTCCGCAATTGATCAAAACCACGTATCGCGTTTCTTGCGGCCCAATTTCTTGAGGCTGGACATTGGCTCGAAAAGCCCTAATCAGATCGGATCGTCCTTGAACGGGTACGAGCGTATGAAGGATCTGCTCGGCCTTGAACAGATATTGCAGGATCTTGACCGAGCACACGGCGTCCACGTCGAGATTGGCCAGAACGAGAACGCGCTCATGGCGGAGAACATCGAAGAATTCGCGCCGTAAATCGCTGATGAACATGATGAGGACCAGGTCAAGAGGCGGCCTGGCATCCGATGGGAAGAAGCGGGGTTGGTTTGGACTTGAATCGAGGTGATGCGGGAAGAAAGGTAGGTAGGTAGGTAGGTTCCTTTTCTGTAAGAGGGTCTGCTTCGTTCTCCCGCCTGATTTGCAATGTTTTGTTGTTGGTCAGCAGGTTTGCCGAAAGGAGCAAGAGAAAAGGCCAAGTCTTTGATTACATGTGAAATGGCACTGTAGCATAGACCGAAGTGCTAGTTAGTGATGGACCGAAAGGGCTCATAACCGAAACCGAAAGTTTCGGCCGAAAGAGGGCTTAACCGAAACCGAAACCGAAAGCAGATGACTACAAAATTTTATAAGTGCAAAATCCACCTTAAAAATTAAATTGCTCATGTGTTCGATGTTGGGTAGTCGCAAATTTTGAAAAATCGGGAAACTTGAATTTTAGAGGTTTTTGGACAGTGTTTTTTTGCGATTTTGTTGTCAAGCACCATCCTTTATAGTGTCTGCTTCCGGTTTCGGGAGGCATAACCGAAACCGAAACCGAGATTTCGGCTGAAAGCGCTTTTGGTCCATCACTACCCAGTACATATTAAAGAGTGTCATTTCACTCACTCATTTGTTAATGTTGTCAGAATTGGGTAAAATAATTTCAAATGTTATTCGCTTCAACGCCAATGGCTTTTTCCAAAAAAAACGTGTTTTATTAGAATCGGGCCAGTTTTGCTAGTCCCCTGAAGGGTTTTTGAGTAAAAGATGCAGAGGAAGATCTTGCTACTAGGATTGCGTCGAATGCTAACGTAGAAAACTTGATATTTAAAAAAGTTAATGCACTTCACAAATTATATATCTTGTGGTTTCTTTAAATGCACTCTCACACAGCCGATCACCTGAGAGTTTATTTGTGGACTGTGAATCTGACTTTGGCATCCTTAAAAAATATCAAATATGCGTCAACATGATGTGATGTCTGAGCTCGGAACTTTTGGCTTTGTTTTAGATTAAGTTAGCCAAACAGTTTGCTCTTTTTATTCAACCAAAAATAAATCATATTGCTATATTGGTTGTTCTCCGCCTGAATTTTTACTTTTTCCAACTGCTTTTGGTTTTTGTTCAGTTTTTTATTTAGTTGTGTTGGTGGATTTTTTGTTATTTTGCAATATTTGGCCTTGGTTTCTTTCTTGCCAATTGATTGGTTTTGTTGAGCGGAATTTCTTACTCATGCAAAAACAGAGGGCTAGAGGGCTAACAGAGAAATGAAACTCCGAAAATATTCATAAGACCAAGACTGCACTGTGTGTGCAATGGGATTTGACGTTGAACACGCTAAGTTACGTGATTCACAACCCAAACTTGCATTTTTAGGGAGTCAGTGGCAAAATTGCTCATTCAATTGCTTTGGTTGAACAAGAGCAATGTATGATGAATAGAGCTCAGAAAAAAGGTTGAAATTTAGACCCAAATATGTCAGAAACATGTTGAAAGAAATTGTAAAAAGGGCCGAAATGCTGAAAATTGGTTACATCTAGCTAAGAAATAAGAAAAAAAGTTTCTTTTGTTGTCTTGGCAGGATGGTATTTTGTTGAATGTTGCTGTTTACAAGCATAGAAACAGTTACAAACAACAATTTGGCAAAATTTTCTTCTGTAAAGGAATGGCACCTGTCAAAAAAAAATCTACTTAAATACACTGAAACTCTGTTCAACATCACAAGTTAATAGTGGGCAGAACTTCAAACTTGAGGGAGTGGGGAGGGGGGGAATTCAGGGGGAAGCCTGCTGTCTGCCACCCCTGACAAAACCTTGTCAATGTCTAATAAGGCTTGAAAGGTTTCATTCTTGGCCACAGCATCCTTCAATCAGAAAAACAAGTCCTCTGGATCCTGAAATACTGCCAAGGTTTTCTTGGGCCTCCTCCAGAATGGCTAGGGAATGGTGCAGACAGAAACCTTGTTCCTCCAATTTTGTGATGGCATTTGGTAGAGAGCCTAGGTAAGACTTGATGAAGGTGAGGTCACTAAGCATGTCTTTTTCTTGCATGAGGTCCCGGCACTTGCAGATGCATTTTGCATCAGAAGGGTTGAACTGGTCTAAATGAACCAACTTGACCTCTTCCAAATTGTTGGCATAAGAACTGGCTGCTCTGAGCCATGTTCCTCATCGAAGCAAATTAGAATTAGTTGATCTAAAATATTAGGTAAATCTTCTCACAAACTGAGGCCATGAGCAATGCAGGTCACATGAAACAGGCAAGAAAAGAAGACTTTGAGGCTCCTTCTACTTTTCTTCATGTAGGTGGCTCCATCACTCAAGTAAATGAGGGCCCTATTTGCATCAAAGTTGGGGTCAAGCTTGCAGAAGGTTGTGTTGATAAGGCTGCCAAAAATATTATTTTCAAAAGCTCAATTAACACCATAGAGGAAAAACCTAAAAGATGTTGGAGTAGATAACAGGTAAAATTACACAAATTTTCTCAATGAGCCATAACATCACTGTCTGCTGTTGTGAGAAATTCAGCATGTGCAAGATAGGGATTGGAACACTGTCCAGCTTGCAGCTTTCCAATGAGGATGTGTGCCACTTCCCTTCCCTAAGCATCCTTGGAACAATCAGAAGAGACCCAAAGGTAACCCATGCTCAGCTCTCTTTTTATTTCCACCATGGCTTCTTCATAGCACCTAGGCACAAACCTCTTCCGACAGCCTGATTCGTGAGGGAGAGCAATTCTTATGTTCTTTTCTAAGATTTCACAGAGCAAGTTTTTTGCATCTTGTGAAGGGGTATATCAGCAGCAAGGAAAGCCCTTCTTGTCAGGTCCATTCCAGCCTCTTCTTCCCTAAAAATGATTGCAAATACTTTTGGGGATTAATCTGTTCTAACATGTCCTGTTACCTGAATTTCTTCCTTTTCTCGGGTAGAGTTACTTCCTCTAAAAGGGCTTGAGTGACTGTTCGCTTGCTCTTTAGTTCCTTGTTAACTTTGCGCTTGGAACAACTGATGTGCTGGATCAGCTGGCTCTTTTGGGCCCCTAAAAATGCTTTTTTGCACATAATACAGAAGCAAAGGACCAAGAAAGGTAATAGTGATGATGTGAGGTCCCAACAAAAGACCAAAAAACAGTATTGCCAACTATTTCCACATCAATAGTTTCAAATTGTAAAATGGCAAGGAGAACACTTCTTTCCATTTAAAAAATATTCTACTTTCAAAATAGAAACAGAAACATCTAAAGCCCTAACAAAAATTCTTGATTACCAGATTCTTATTTTTGCAGATTCCAGATTATTAATGAGTGTGTCTTATCTCACATTCATTCTTTGGAGTAAATCTAGAACGTCTGATTTGTTTTAATCATTACTACCCTTACTTTGGTTTCCAAATTTGTTAGCTCAAGTGCCAATCATGGTGTAACACAATTTGTTTCTCTCAAACCAAATCTGCCCTTTTTCATGATGTTTTTTTTGGCATGACTGGTTTGAAAAGTTCTGGCAACACTGGTTTGCTCTTTGGGCTGGACCTCACATTGTCACCAATACCCCAAGAAAAACATCAGCAAAGACCTTGCATCACCAGACCATCTTACATTGATTTCCAGCACAGTTGCCAAGCCAAAATATACAATGCTGTTTTTTGGCGAAATCGGAAGTCCTTTTCCTTGACAATCATCTTCTTTTGAGTGGCATCATTTAGCTTAAATGTCACCTATTTTTGAGAGACGATCCATAACAAAAAATGATAGCCATTGAAGAAAGAGGGTTGACATGTAGCCAAAAAGTGGCATCAAAGATAATATTTTGGCAACCATGTTGGAAATCAATGCCAGATGGGTCTGGCAAAGCAAGGTCTCTGCTGATAATTTTCTCAGTTGATTGTCACTTGCATCAGAAACAAACTTCAATTGGGAGTTTGTCTCCTCATTGATTTCACTCAGCCATTTCATCCATTTAGCTCTGTTAGGTGGCATGATGGAAGGACTGGGCAGGCCACTATGAGAATGGTGAAGAAAGGAAGTTTGACTGACCAATAAATACCAGAGACCACTGATAGATTGTACTAAAATGTCTCTAGATTGTATCTGTGTTCACAGCAAAGCTCATTGGGCTGATTCACATCTGTGGACTGATTGCACCAGCTAGTTTTTTTTTTGTAAATGTTGGCTCATTTGTTAAGTATTTCTTGAGCTGCAAATTTGAATTCTAAGCTCTTCTGGTGGAAAGACTAGAACATGTCATATGTTAAAAATATGTTGTAAAAGCCTCAAATATGTTACAAATATTTTGTAAATGGCTCAAATATGTCAAAAATATGTTGCAAATGGCTCAAATATGTTTAAAATTTGTTAGAATCAGCTGAAAAAGGTTGAAAATATTTTTTAGGTAATTTTGGACAAACATCATAAAAAAGACTTTTTATGTTTTAAACTTTTTTCTTTGCTCCAATGATGAATCAAGTCACTTGACACCCTTTCTGCCAGATCAATGAAGTGTGTTCAAAACATACTGTACTGGAGTGACATTTTTCTGTTAGACCTCTAGTGAGTGTGAAAGACGTGAATTTGTTACTCGACTAAGGTATTTTCAAATTTTAATCTCATGGTCGACAAAGCAGTAAATTGCGTGAGAAGTGCAACCCTATGATTTATCACACAATGATCAAACTCGCCGACAGTTACAGGATTCTATCTAATCAAAGTAAAAGTAAGGACTGAAAGCGTGTATTTGTATTTTAGTAGTTCACTAGTAGTCTCCTCGGTTGTTAAGACCGCTTCATTTCCGGAAAAATTGCTCTCTCGATTCCCAGCTTTTTAATAGAATTGATGAAGGCGCGTTTCCTGGTATTGGTGATTGATTCTGAAATTAATACCTGTCGCGACTTCCGAAGCTTTGATCGAATTTGACGTTCGATTTCGATCAGCTCAAATAAAAAGCCGACCTCGACATTCTTCTGAAAACAGAACAAACAATTCATTTGAACGTTGATTGCTCGAAGCATATTTGTAAAACCATTC
>JAAGOF010000185.1:1718104-1745817 GCA_010645155.1 Tigriopus japonicus | reverse complement strand
ATGGTCATAATTTAGTTTGAAGTATTCATGGGATTCTTCGCTTTATAGAGACAACTGGACCACGGCCCAACAACGGTTGTTCAATCGGGTGTTGAAAGTGTTTCACGCGGATCGTTTGGCCCGATTGGCTCAAGAGAGTCATCCCCGAGAACCCATTCAAAGACGGTTGGTCATTGACAAAACGGCCAAGCGAGTTCGGTTGCTATTAGCTCAAATACTGTGGGATCCCAAGCTAACTCATTGGTTGCACAATGCTCTATGCGACAACCTGCCTCGAGAATATATGGCTATTTATCTAGACGTTTTGCAAACATTACGGAAGAAAGTGCCCGAGTTGATCGACAAACTCTTGGCCGGTCGGGTGCATCCGGAACAGTACGGAAGTTGTACCAAGGAAGGATTCAGACTCCTGATGAAACGCAGGTGGGATCCTACGATGCCCGAATACCTCCATGCCCCCAAAATTGTAAGCATTGCCACTTGCCGAACATCATCGTGTTTAAAACAACAGCAACACTTTTCCCTTCTAATTACAGAAAAAACTGCCCAACAACCCGTTCATTATTTTGACGCCATCGGCGCCTCAGGACAATGTCCAATTAAGTAGTCGAGCTCAAACTTGGACCAAGATGTTGATGACAGTGGGCAAGCTCGTGACCATCACCTTGCCCACTTTGAAAGAACCTGACTCGAATGAAATTCAGAAAACGGAAATCTCTCGGTTCATTCAACGCGTCGTTTCTGTCACCATCACAAGAATTCGTGATATCAAACGCAGCGGCCATCAAGATCGACCGATCTTCTTATTCGGTTGGGGCGTGGCCGCAGCCATCAATTGCCAAATTGCGTCCATGGAATCAGTTTCCGGATGTATTTGTATGGGGTTCCCTTTAAGCACCTTGGCTGGAATGCGAGGTGAAGTGGACGATCCTTGTTTGCTTGATATCAAATCCCCGGTTCTTTTTGTGGCTGGACAGAATGCCGTGGATTGTAAACCTGACGATCTGGAGGATGTTCGCGAGAAAATGAGGTGCGAGTCTGGATTGGTTTTGGTTGGCGGAGCTGATTCGCAACTCAGGGTATCCAAGCATAAGAAAAAAGCCGAAGCCATCACCCAATCCATGGTTGATCGAGCAATCATGGTAAGTTTTTTATTTTACAAGTCAGCTCGTCTCCGTCTTTTCAATTGAACTTCGTAAACTAGGATGAAATACGCGAGTTCTTGCAAAATTTGATGGTTCCCACCGTTCCAACGCCAACCTCTGTACAAATGCAACCCACTACAAAGTTGGATGGGTCTCCAATGATCACGGTTGTCAAAAAGCCAGCTCGACCAAGGAAAAAGCGAGAAGAAGGTTCTCCAGCTCCGAGAAGAGCCAAATCAAGTAAGACTGAATCCAATGGTTTTTTCAATAAAGCAACCTTGAACAACCTCTGTGTTTTGTAGATAAAACCAAAGCGGCTCTCGCCACCGCTGCATTAAATGCCGCCAACGCTACAAACTTAGCGACTGGAACTCCTCCAATGCCCATCGTTGGAGCAAGCATCACTCCCACGGGAGATTCATCCGTGGTGGGAGTAGGCAGCATTCCTGCGACTTCGACACCCGTGAGATCCATTCCCGGCATCGACGTCGCCAAAGCCCGGAAAGCATTAGAGATGGGAGATGTGAGTCTTAGGCCAAATATGGGCGATTTTTTCAGTACCCAACTTCCAACTGTGAGCGCTAGTAAAGGAGAAGAGAACTCCTCCCTCATAATGGTACACGTACACCCCGCTGTACGGCCGATTCTCCCTTTCTAATCGATTGTGTTCTATTGCAGACAAGTTCGCCCCTGTTGTCATCGGCTCTCACGTCTCCCACCAAAACGACGGCGATGGCCGGGTTAAAAACCTCCCCCACGTTTACCACTCCAATGTTGGCTCACTCTTCGGGACTGAGTGTCTCTAAAGGATCGCGTGTGGCTCGTCCCATGGTCCCGATCGGTCTCCCCACATCCCCTGTACCTGCCAGCACCATTGGTGGTTTCATTGGTGCCACCTCGTCTCCAATCCCTTCTGGCAGTGTTCCAGGTGGTATGATGAGTCCCAGCGGTCTCACCCGGCCTTTGCCTACTCCGTTGGTCACTTCTAGAATCGTGAGTCCGCCCAAAGTTGGATCCCCATCAAATACCATCATAAAAACTGTTGGTTCCCCGCCGGTTTCGACTCCACCAACCCCAAAAAGGATGACTCCTCAGACAGAACTTTCGGCAAACAACATGATCTTTCTGTCACAATCGGGTGGTGGAGGAAGCTTGACAATGGCCCAAAGAGTCGTCCCCACTCTCCAAGTTACACCATCCACGCCATCAGTGAAAGCGGTTGCGGCCACGCAAAGTCAAACTCTGACAGTCCCAAGTTCTTTGGCACAGACACTGGCAAAGAAGCCGGGTAATACACCTAAGGAGAGTCTTTACATTGTGGCAGTTCCTCCAGATCAGATTAAGAACCTCGAGTCCAACAATTTGATTCAATATTCGGGTCCTCGAGGGAACCAAATGGTTCTACTAACCTCCGAGAAAGGGATGGCTCCGACCACAAGTAAAGTGATCAATGCAAGTGCCGACATGAAACCAACTCCGATAGGTGCAACTCCAGATGGTCAGGGCACGGAGAAGAGAAATGTTGCCGAAATTTTGGCCAGTCTAAGTGGTTTGACACCCGATCCGCCTAAAGCGGACATCTCCCAAATCGTGAAATCTATAAACTTGCCCGAGTCGACGTCAGTTCGTCCCATCTCGATGACCCCGCCTGTATCAACTGGAACGTCATCTCCAACCACCAATACGAGTACTGCTCCAACATCGTCCTCTGTTCTGGCTGTGAAGAGTTCTCCGGCAAGATCCAGTGCTTCCATTCTTTCGTCTGGTGGAGGCAGAGTGGTTCGGGTGTTGACTAGCTCGGGAAATCGAACCATCCCACAAAGTCCTTCGATCATCCGATCCCCATCGACAACAAATGTGGTCCCGATCACGACGAGTGCGTCTCCATCTGTGACTGGAGCTAACCGAAGTCGAAAGCAAGTGTTTGTCACTCAAGAAAAGAGTGAGGAATCATCGTCTTCACCTTCAACGCCAATGAGCAAGGTTGAAAACCAAGCCGCAGAGTCAGGATCGAGTGGAATGTCTGGTGATGTGGCTGTGGTGAAAGAGGATGATGGAGCCCAAATGCAGAAGATTAAGGAAACCCACGTTGGAGAGAAAGATATACTCGAAGAGGACATGGATGATCAGGAGTACATTCCGTACCCGAAAAAGCCCAAGAAGGTGACTAGATCCTCGACGTCTTCTTCGAAAAACTGAATCGTAGTTCTAGGGCTGCTATGTAATGCTCCAACTGCTTTGTCTTGCTTCAATGCAAAACCGTTATGAATTATCCCTTCTTATTTCTTATTTTTGTTATGTATATCGACCAGATTGGCCGGAAGTATAAATGGAGCTTAATGAAATGTCAATTCAGGATATCTGCCTCATCACTGGAGCATGGGATGTTTGCCGGCCAAGATCTCTTGCAGTTCGGCTTCTATCTCAGACATATTGGGCATGGGTTGTCCATCCATCGTTTTGGTAGGCCTAGCTTTTCGAGGGATGGGTTTGAACTTGGAGCGGATCTCGTCATTTAATCCGCCTCGGTTTCGGGCCAACTCCACAGCATAGAACTGTATTTTGGTCACGATGATGCTATTTTCTTCCGTATAGTCACCCGTACAATCCAATCGGAGCAAAGTAGCAAAGCTATAATCGTCGACCGATTTGAAATGTTCGCAAAAATCACGCCATTTCTGGAAATGAACTCCGTGAATCAAGGCTTTCTTGTCAATTTTGGATTGAATCATCCCTCACCTTCTTGGCTTCTTCAGACTTGAGGTCGGCTTCTGTTAGCTTAGCCACATTCAAATCCGGAAAATCCTTGTGGAATTTTTCGCAGATTTCATCGTCACATGAACTCAGTCGGGGAATAGTTTTGGGGTCCACTGAGCATAGAATCTAGAAACCAACACACATCAACACGATATTTCTCAGCAAATGTTAGAAGGGTTAATCAAACTGTCTTCTTACGTTAAAGTAGACCTCGGCGTGTTCCATTGCTTTCATGGCCCATAAGGACTCCACTCGCGAATCATTGCCAAATTCCTCGGAAGGTCGAGATAAGGCACCGGCTGCCGCTAAAAGACCTTCCGCACCCTGTCATTCAAACAATTCTAATATTAGGATTCGAATAGTACTGTGTGAAATCAACAGGTCGGGAAAACATCAACTAAAAACTTACGACGCCTTGGTTGTTCAATGCCATGATGCTATCCAGACTCAACGGGTTTAGGTGTATTTTGCACTCGATCTGCGGGATTCAAATAACCTCGCATGGGTTTCTTAAACATCGAAGGAAAACGCACATGTGTTGTGTTGTGATTCATAGCATTCTCAGGGTGATCAATTCATCAGTGTTGCGTCAAGACTGGTTGGAATAAAGTATGCCAGAGCCTGTCGTTGACAAGAAAAATATGGTAAATACAATCAAACTATTGTTTTATATTTTGATAATATAGATTATTTCCGAGATTGAATTGTGACATCGCAATGATATCAAAGGAAACCCTTTTGAAAGAAATAGCTCGGTTGATTAGTGCGATGCCAATTGTGGTAACGCTGAACTCACAAATGTAAGCTTTTCCGAATGTTATGATTTGATTACATCAGTCTTTGATTTTATAGAGTTATAAAAAGAGGATGGTCTTTGCTTTTAAGAACCAAAACCAAGATATTTCTCAATAGAAATGAAATGAAAACGATTTCGGGGTAAAAGTGACTCTATTGAAGAATGTAGAGATGGGAAAAGCAATTTTTTGACATTCAGCTCATCATTTGTAATTAAACTAAAAATGTCATTTTTAGGTTTTGAAAAAAAAAGATCTGTTCCGGTCAATGGCATAGTGGCATAGAAGAAAAACAGGATGTTCTTTTGGTGTAAAGTTTCTCATGAGATCAAACTTTCTTCAGAACAAATTGGTGCCACTATCCAAATGAAATAATGCATTGGGGACGAGTGTAATTTTCAATGATTCCATTCAAATACTTTCTTCTATGAATTCTCCGCAAACTTCCGAACGTATCCAAAATGATTAATTTAGTTAAAGAAAGTAATAAGTAGCTCACAAAGATGACTCAGACTTAAATTGAGAAATATTCACCTTTTTCTCGTCTTTCCCTTTAAAAGGAATGATGCTTCTAGAATCTAAGCCTCTATCTTTCGAAGGAAAAAGTGACCATGTTTTGACCTTATAATTGGCAAAACACGCCCAGTAGCAATGTGTCATAACATCCTTAACATCATCAAACTGTGTGCATGTTCATTATGCTGTGATTAATGCTCTAATTCATCACGGCTGTACTCTCCATAAGCTAACTTGTCTACTTTCGTAAGCTATTTTTGAATGTTTAAAGTACATACAAAAACTGTTACCAAGACAGAAACAGCGGCAATCAAATCAGTTACATCATTAAAAAGAATTATAACACGTCCCTCCTACACCTCCAACGTTGTTATCATCATGTTCTGGGCTTCTCGATCAAGTTCCAAAGCATACATTCAACATCTCATTTGTAGTGATTCGGCTGGTCTGTCTACGTCGCTTCTTTATCAGACATCCCGCCCGCTTCTTTCAACTATTAACAATCTGGAAAAGCGGTTAGGTTTGATGTTCTCCACTCTCCAATCTCCAGTCCTGCCAAACAAAATGATGGGAAGAGCCGAGGCGAACGTCACCGAGCTACAAGAGAGAAGAAAATCGAGATCGAAGCTTGGAGCAAATTTCTGCCGTCGCCAATGAGCGTCGACGTCGGGCTAAAAGCGGCCCTACTAAAAGTCACGCCAAATCATTTGGAGGACTAAAAGCCAGAGAAAGCTACAAAATCGAGTCAGACGGACCAACCTCAAACCATTATTTGAGAACGTCTTTGGTTCAAATTTCTTTCATTTTTGTTAAGTGTCCCAGTTTTTACTTGAAAATGAGAGCCCCTCACCGAGGGAGTCATTTTCATCCAGGAATGGCACTCATTCCTAAAGAGCAGCAACACTAAACCGCCTGTTCTGCCTACCAAGCCAGAGACCGAGAGGGAGAGAGCAGCGCTCGGTTTTGGCGCCGAGTTATCAAAACCTGGCTCAACAACTTTATCCAGCCAGCCCCTAGCATTCCTAATCCGGCTATCTAGGCAGGAAAGGCAGATGTCTGCCCTGAATCCCGCCAATTGGGCTGGTTCAGCTCTCTTGATCCACACGCACACACCAGCGCCTCTTGCGAACTGAAAGCCAAAGAGCGTCATTTCGTCGTGTGAAACAGGGTGCAAAGCGATTCGCTCGCGGATCTTCGCATCGGATTCCTAAAACCGATTTGGTCGTGTCTCTCGTTGGCGTGTTGAGTCGTGATTCGGAGGCGGGCCCCACCGCGCCCACCTTCCAACCCCGGAATCGCCTTCCTCGAAATCAAGCGCGTGTTTTGGCGGCCTTCAGCGGATCTAGTGACCGGCAGCGACCGACTCGATCGCTTTTCCATCGTATCACGCTCCAAATCCGGACTTAATCCGAGTTTGAGTGGCGTCCACTCGCTCTGGATCGAGATCACGAGCCCCGAGATTGAGTCAGAGTCTTCGCCCGTGAAAACGGTTGCGGGAACCGTGGTGGCCATTCTGAGTTGAGGTTGCGCCGGTCCCTAGTGACGGACTAAGTAGGGATCGATTGCGACATGGATCCCAATGCCAGTCATGCGGGTGCCACGGGCACCACGCCCATGTATATCACGGGTGGAGAGAGCGGACAACAGCCCTTGGTGTTGTCGGCCGAGGAAGCGGCCCAATTGTTGGCTCAGGCCGGCATTCAGTTGGGTGATAATGAGCAAGTGATCATTGGCGATATGGCGGGAGCATCCGGAGGTCACGAAGGCGGTGCGCATTTGGATAATTTAGTGGGTGGGGAAGAGGGGATAAACCATGGGGCGCAAGTACTCAGTCAAGAGGTGAGCAGGATGACATTTGGTCGTGGGATGTTGGGATAGTTCATCATCATGGTTGGGTTTATTTCAGGCTTACGATCAAAATGTGGGTCAACAGATCCTAAATCCCGATGGAACCGTGGGTCAAATGGGCGACGGTAGTGACGATGGCACGGTGTTGTACATCGATCCCAACGATCCGCAAGCCGCGGAAATTCTCCAACAAGCCGGACTTCGCCTCACCGAAGATGGACAAGTGGTACCGCATAACTCGGACATTGACAGCAAACTTGATCTGGTGGGCATGAGCACGGCCTCCTCCAACCCCCAAGATCTGATTGGAAATTTGCAATCCCCGGTTACCACAGCCGTGGCCTCGCAACCAGCCTCGATCATGTTGCCTCAGCAACCTGTACCCGCCACCAAATTAGTAAGACGCCGCCAGAATGATTTCTTTGAATACTACTTCTCACGAATCAATTTCCTCCACAGTCCACGCCAACGGCGCCCCGCGTGTCTGAAACGCCCACACGATTGCCGGGCATGTTCCCAACAACGAAGCCCGAGAAGCCCGCCCCCGCCGCCCCTCCTGTTAACGACAAACAAGTGATGTCGGTGGGGCCGGATCAACAGCAAGTCATGTACACCGTGACGGGCGAGGATGGCAAATCTCAGCAGTATATGATGTTGTGTCCCAAGGATATGGATCAGAACCTTCTGATTCAGACCCTAGTCAAGCAGATTTCCTCTGATCCGGCCACCAAAGGTGGTAAAAAGACCATCCGGATCACTCAACAACGAGGCGCCATGAACAAATTAGGCGGCATGACGTCGTCCAGTTTGCAGCAGCAACAGCTACAACCCGCCGTTAATACCACTCCGTTGGCCTCGGCCACCATGAGTGATTCGTCCCAATCGCCCACGTTGACCTCCATGCGAAAGAGTATGTCGCCTGGGAAAACGACTCGTGGCACGATACCCACCCCAGCCAAACCCAAGCCGGCCGGACGAACCCGGCCTGGTTATCCTCAGTCGACCAGCCAGGTGGATAATCGCCTCTATCATAACACGCTTGATGCCAATGACGTGATTGAATCGGTGATGCCCGATATTCCGCTTGAGCTAACCGACGGAAGCACGCGTGTGTACGTTCGATGTAATTACTGTCCCGAGTTCCGATCCTCCCTCAATGGCGACACTTGGGAAACCATTCTCAATCACATCCTGCCCGTATCTCGGGAGGAAATCCAAACCTCCTTCTATGGCGACTTGAGCAAGCATTTCATTCGCTCCTTGCGAATCCAAATCAACGGCAAGCAAACGATCAAAACCCCCACCAAAGATATCCCCCAGTGCGAGGTGGTTCTCACCCACAGCTTAGTGTGTCGTAAGACTAAGCGCGAATTTATCGTGGCCAATCCCGATGCCGCCTTTGTAGCTAATCTGGCCAAGCACATTCGACAAATGCAACCCGGACACACAGGTCGGGGAAACAGTTTACTCTGTATATTTTGCAATAGCCCTTTTACCTACGAAGACTACATCCGACACATCCAACCTCACCTTGAAGCTATAGTAGCCACTTTGGAGTGTTTTGCCGGGGCTTATTGCGCCAACATGTACGACGGTTCGATTCGCGCTACTCATCAATGTACAGTGTGCTCTGAACCTGAAGCGTCGGATTTGCGGTTCTTGCCGTGCACAAAGTTCTCCAATGATTACTCCTGTCTCAAGAAACTTCAGTTTGGGGTTGACTGCTTCCGTGAGCATTACGGGGATAACGGCTTCTTGAGGCTCAACACATCCAGCGTATCGCGTTGTTCAGTGTGCAAGAATACTGGGCAGGTGTATTGTGCCGTGTTCCACATCAGCACCACTGTCCTCAGTGAAGACGGTTTGAACCAGGCTCAAGAGGTGGACAGCCAATTGGCAGTGTGTGTCAACTGTCAGAAACAATTCATTAACATCGTCATGAAGGAGCAAGGCTTCGACGAACGCTTCAAGGTGTTTCAGTTGAAGAACATGGAACAATTGTGCAGTGTCTTGCGAGTGATCCTCAATCAAGCCACGGCCATCTGTGACCAAAAGAAGACCCTTATTTACACAGTCCACGAGAACTCCAGCAATCCCAATTCCGCTGTACACGTGGTCAAGTCCGCTGAAGTCACACAAACCTTCCCGGTTACGAAGATGATGAGTTTAGCCGAGAGCGAAATCGTGGGCAGTAACACGAAAGTGTTCTATATTTGTGATCTCTGCCTGTTCACCGTGGATCTAACGTCGCTCGTGGCCTCTCCGAAAGACAGACAAAAGAACGATATGCTACTGGCCATCGTTCTTGAGCACCTCGTGCCGCACACGGAGTCGCTGATGAATGTTATCGCTAGTACTGCGGCCAATCAGACCTTCAATCTCAAGTACGAGGTCTTGGCCAAGGTCACCGACATTGGGCCAAGTAAAAAGATAGTATTATCGCTCCAAAAGAAGTTCAAGTGTCAAAACAGCACACTCGAGATCCCAATTGAAAAAGATGAAGAAAAAACATTGGCCCAAGTGCGCAATGGGATCAAGTCGGAGAAAAAGAACTACATCTCATTGCGCCAAGTGAAAGGACCCGACGGAAATCCTTCGGCGTCTGTTGCGCTTTCTCCTTCCAATTTGGATCTGGACCAGAATGCCGGCCAATTGGTCGAGTTGAATAAGTATATGGACAAACAACGAGGGAAGGTCGTAACGCTAGCACAAACGGGTTGCAACACAACACTCTTGAACGCCTACGTGGAGTGCAATTTGTGCTCCAAATTTAGTTTCCCAGATTTCCGATTGGCCGGGGCCAATGCCCAACCTCTCAATCGGAAAGGAGGGAATATTAATCTGTGCGAGAATTGCGTCGACACCGTACTTACCCTGTGTTTGCCCACCGAACCGGAATGCCTCCAAATCGCCGAGGATTGCTTAGCATTGGGTGAGCCCAAAGTGGTGGGCCATCGACTCGTTCTGTCTAACAACTTGAAGAAATGGCTGTCTCTCGACGGAGTGAATCTGATCAAGAAGACTGTGGATGACTTCGACGATACCAAGTCAATGGATTGTAGCAATCTATTTCTCGAAGCTCTCAAGAAGCATTCCACGGCAGTGCTGAAGACCTGTCAAAAAGACGAGGACATCACCAGTGCTGTGGCTGGATTTTGTGTCACTGATGCATTCCTTGCCCTCGACAAGAACGATGACGCCACCAATGCGGCCATGGCCTCCTTGGAGCAACAAATTGGCATGTCCATCACTCCTGCCAAGCCCACGAATCGCATCCATGAGGTACACGTGACCATTTTGTCCCGTCGACGAAAGTTTCCCAATGGCAATGCCAGGTTAGTACAAAGACGAAACATGAACGGTCGCAATGAGCCGCCCAAGCCGATCAAATTGACGCCCGCCGCCTCTCAGCCCGAAGAATCTGTTTCTGCAATCCAGTCGTTCATCGACCAAACAAGTGGCATCAAGAAAGAATCTCCTAGCTCCGATATGAAGTTGCCGCCAGGCATCAAGATCACATCGGCAGGCAAGGGATTGGTTAACATTCGCGCTGTAACTGATGCGGCCGCGCGAAACAAAGCCCCCACATCTAGCCCATCCAAGACCTCCCAATCTCCCACAACCGCCGCTTCCTCCTCTGCGGCTACCCCCTCCTCTTCATCCTCCGCCCCCAATACAACTACCGCCGGTACCTCTGTCCCAACCACCACCTCCTCCTCGTCGTCTGGTTCGTCAAGCGTCCGCGGCATGAGCGGAGTTAGTACGGTCACCTTGACACCCAATGGAGTGCTCAAGAAAGAGTTGCCCGATGCTCAGGCTCGCCTTGATCTGAGCGATGATCATGACGAAGGCGACAGTGACGAGGAGATTAGCAAAGTCACCCCCGTCGCCAAAACCCCCAAGCGAAAATGGGCGGATCAGTCTCAGACGCCTGTGAGTAAATCTCGAGTGACGCCCATTACACCCAAGATAATGGCCGGCTCAAGTGGCGCGGGAACATCTTCAACACCCGCGGCTACTAACCCAAGTGGGGACGAAAGTACAGATGAGACACCCTCGAGAAGCAAGCGACAGCGGAAGGAGAAAAAAATCTTTGACCTTTAATTTCAACAAAGGCAGAAACTCTTGGCTGTTGTATCTTATCTGGTGGGAGGAAAACCACCATTGTAAGAGCTTCGTCCACGTCTACAATGAACAACAATTACTACTACTACTGCTACTATTATTATCATTATCACTGCTACTATTTTCATTTTGGCTCTGTCATAGCCTTCCATGTCTCGAACAACTGACTTTACTTTTCCTTGGAGATCCAGCCGAAAGCACACGCATTGTATGTATCTTTCTTAATCTATTTTAATGGCAGAAAAAGAGAGGTAAAACCATTTCGAAATAAACGCCCGTCACCCATGAATCGTGTGTGATCATTTCCGTCCTTTCAAGAAGGCATCACATTCTTGAAGCACTTGAGTCATTGTA
The DNA here is from genome assembly GCA_010645155.1 of Tigriopus japonicus. NCBI lineage: Eukaryota > Metazoa > Arthropoda > Copepoda > Harpacticoida > Harpacticidae > Tigriopus > Tigriopus japonicus. The sequence continues at coordinate 1,734,278 of JAAGOF010000185.1, read as the reverse complement.
GCAAATCCACTCCTTTCACAAGCTTCAGTCAGAGGTAGCCAGCAAAGATCGAGATGTTCTTCGGACAGTTTGACCTCACTGCCGTCGCGAATGCGTGCCAGCCAATACGTAACAATCTTATCTTTGAGTTCCCCTGATCGGTAATGCTTCACCTGGTAATTAATTTGGCTTTTGAAGTCTGGAACTATCTCCATGTCGGACTCGGACAAGCCGGCTTCTTCCTTGGTTTCACGCAAAGCCGCTTGATAATCAGTTTCTCCGGGATCCACGTGACCTTTCGGAGGTGTCCAGTGTTGAGTTCCATAAGAGCATTTCAAAAGAAGATATTCAGCCTGAGCGGTTTGTCCCCATCGATACAAGACAAATCCTGCTGCCCGAACAGTGGAACTCATGATGAATGCCTAGATGAACGAATGCATTAAACGTGAAAGTTGGTTTGGAGGAAAATATATGCCCGCGTGTAACTATATTTCATGGTTCAATTTAAAAACACTATCTCTCAAGCTTATCTCGATATTGAGAGGTTAATGCAAAAACAATGCAGGAGGCTCTTCAAGTCATACGTTCCACTGAAAAATATGGTCAAGCCATACAACTATCGCCTTCTAGTGTTGACGAGTTTGCACTCGTCTCTGGTCAAAAGTTTGGTCTCTCAGGTTGGGAAGAAGAAGTTCCATGGCAAATATCACACAACTAGCACTCTGTAGTTCTTTATTGACTTCATTTTTCTAGGCCAAGGGATGTTGTCTTTGGGGAAATGCGAATCTAACGACAATTGGGTGTTGAAAGACGAGTTCAATTGGCCGGATGTTCTCTTGGACTTGGATTGGAGTTCAAACCATCCCAACCTCATTTGCATGGGCTCAGGTGATGGCCACGTGCTTTTATACAACACAGTAAATCACAATTTATGTTCCCATGCGCGACTGGAGCACTCCAAAGAAGTATCGAGTGTTGCATGGAATGCAAGCAACGATCGCATCTTATCAAGTAGTTGGGATGGTACTATAAAAATAGTGAGTAGGGAATGAATGACAAGTACAATCATGTATGACTGACTTTCATCGATTTCATTCTTCTAGTGGGATCCAGAGGTAATGAACTCATCGTCCCTCTCTACGTTCTTGGGACATTCGGAGATGGTCCACGAGAGTTCATGGTCACCCGATCACCATTCAACTTTCGCCAGTTCCTCTTCCGATGGCTCTGTTCTCATTTGGGATTCGAGACATCCACCGGAAAACAAACTCACTCATGGATGCGATGTCCTATGTTTAGCCTGGAATGTCAGCCATTCAGATCAGATAATAACCGGTGCGATTGACGGTGGATTGAGATTTTGGGATCTTCGGCATCCCTCTCAGCCTATGAAAGCATTTTTTGAGCACACGTATGGGATTCGGCGATTGAAAACTCGGCCCGATGGACTCACCATCAGCGCTTCTTACGACTTTACCGCGAGGTTCGCGATAACGTTCTCAAATATTACACCATTTCTTTAATCTGGTCCCTTTTTAGGCTTTGGCGAGAGCGATCGGGTTTAGTTCAAACATTAGCCAATCACACGGAATTCGTTTATGGTTTGGACGTCCGGAGCACTCGTCTCATCGATTGCAGTTGGGATCAAACGGTTCACGTGTACGAAATACAAAAACGAAGCTAGACCGGTAAAGATTTGCCCACCGTCGTGCGACAAAAGGAGGAGCACAATTTGGAAAAAAACGCCAACCCGGTTTGTCCTCCGGGAATATAACTGATCACGAACCACAATAAAGCGATGACTTGTCCCACGGCCGCAATCACGGTCAATACCGTGCTCTGCAATCCCATTGAAAAATACAACGTACCCGCGAGGGTCAGAATGTACACGGTGGTAAAAGGTAATCGCTCGGAACTGGTCAAGTGTTTCCAATGATTAATCGGGCCCCAAAGCAGTGAGAAACTACCCAACGTGAAGACACTCCCCAGGGAAAATAGCAGCGCGAATTTGCGGGCGTACAGAATCAATACGGGTGTATAGAGTGAGGCCAACCCAAAGCAGAGTACCCCCATACTCAAGCAGAGCATAAAACCCACGATTCGTTGACGTTTGGTCAAACTGGGGCAACATTCATTTTTGGCATTGGGAAACCAACTGGACACGCCCGTTTTGTCCGTGCTACTGAAAGCGCCTTCTTCCATGAGCAATTCCGTGTCTCCGTTGCCCGTGGATCGATTGGAACTGGCCGATGGGCCAAAGGGCGATTTGAGGGTGGGCAATTGCCAGCCTTGGCCCAATTTGGGCAAGGATAGACCTTGAGGCGTCCAGCTTTTATTGGCCGTTCCACTACCCGTTTTGAGGTAACTGTCGAGGTCAGCCTTTAAGTTGGCCATGTTGAAAAACTAGGGAGGGCGACGAGGAGGGTTGTCGAAGGGATCGGATTGCGAGGATTCGATTACACTGATCCTGACGCGATCGGATTTCTCATGTCTCTTCTTCTTCTTCTTCTTCTTTTGGAGAGATTTGTTGTGTGTGGCGTTTTCACTTTTGACGTCAACATCAACAGGGTTACCGACTGAGAGAGCGAGGATAGGATTCTCATTTTTTTGTTGGGGGGAGGTCTTTCACACTTTTTCGGACAACCGAAATCCCGAGGTGGGAAGATTTTGAACCCAGGAAAATGAGTTAATAATTTCGAATTGGACACAGTAAAAAGTAAAAATCTAATTTCTTGTACTTTGCTAAAGCAGGATTTTTCTGTAAAAACAGGATTTCTTTCTTGAACACCTTTTCAAGACCCTTGCAGAAAAAAAAATCAGAAAAAAATTGAAACCAGACAAAATTTGCCATATCAAAGCCTATGAAATCTATTTATTTTAAACAGAGGCCACATCGTTCTCTATTTATTGTGCTTCTAACTTTAAACTCACATTAATTTCAAAGTAGGTATCTCATTAGAGATTTAAAATTCCAGAATCCCAACACTAGCTAATGCGTTCTTGGCATGATTATTCATACAAGTAAAAATTCATTTGTCATCCTTCGCTACATTGCGCTTCTTTCGTTCATTGGATTGTTTTGGCATCTATTTAAGAATCGTTATCAAAATCACTAGGCAACACTGGCCAAAGGGAGAAAGAAAGTACGTGTCCTTTCTGAGACGTGAGTGAGTGAGTGTCCTTCGTGTCCTTCCATCCTCGTCCAATCTTGATGAACTCTTTGCAAATGTGTCGACTGTATGATTGATCAAGTGATGGATTGTTGAACCCGCACAATTGTACTTGAAGAATCCTCCAATCCTAAGTTTTCCATCGAATTTTTGTCCTTATCAATTAATTTATTTGCTTTGATTCCTTCGTTCTTTCGCCCTTTGCCCCGTTCACGAGGACCATGATGGCATCTTTATACGACAAATTCCATTTGTATAGCACGCCTAAATTCCTCTTCATCGTGCCCGAATGTCCATCAACCGCCAAGCACGGCCAAATCTTGGTCATCGACCGCAGTCAAGGTCGAATCAGTTTGGCGGCCAAGACCGATCATTTTCCTTTGGCCGCCAATGTGCCCTTTCGTAAAATACCCATCTTTGGCGTGTTAGGGTGGATTCCGGCCCGTTCTCAACCGCAATTGGTAGTCATCACCAAACGAGTTCGTGTAGGAGAATGGCCCGATCGTCACGTGGTGTATCGTTTGGAAGGCTCCGAGATTATTCATGTAACTCACACGCCCATTACGGATGAAACTCGACGACTGATCGATGCCGTGAGTGGCGTGCTCACCACGCCTTATTTTTACTTTTGTTATACCGAGGACTTGACAGCCACCAGACAACGCCTCTTTTTGGCCTCGAAAGAGTCCCAGAGCTCCCAGTCCATCTTGGATCGAGCCGATGAACGGTTCGTGTGGAATCGGAGTCTTTTGGGACCTCTTTTAGGTTTGAGCCCGGATATTCAGCCTTTTCTCACGCCTATGATTCATGGGGCCGTGTTTATATTCAAATGTGGAATCAATGGTAAAGATTTGGATTGGATTTTAGTCTCTCGGCGAAGTAATCGGCGAGTTGGCACGCGATTTTTCTTGCGCGGATGCGATGATCACGGACGGGTTTCTAATTTTGTCGAGACAGAGCAAATTGTGACCCATGGCTCGATGGTGTCGTCGTTCGTGCAAACCCGAGGATCCATGCCCATGTTTTGGGAGCAAGTTCCGGACATTCGGTACAAACCTAAAGCATTGGTCACACCCAAGAAAGAGAGCATTCAAGGATTCGTTGCCCATTTCAAGGAACAAGTACCGCTCTATGGTGATCAAGTCATCATCAACTTGATCGATCAGAAAAAGGCCGAGGGCCAACTCGAGTTGGCTCTCAAGAAGGTCTGCAACGAGGCTCAGCTAAAAGGGGTTCATTATGTGGCCTTTGATTTTCATAAAGAGTGCAGTAAAATGCGATACGATCGCCTCCAAATCTTAATCAACAATTTAAGGGAGCATGTGGTCAATTATGGGTGCTTCTTCTACCATAACAATGATCCGGCGTCGTTGCAAATCCAGAGGGGCGTGTTCCGAACCAATTGCATGGATTGTTTGGATCGAACGAATGTGGTGCAGTCCCTTCTCGCCACCGAAAACCTGAACTTGATACTGAAACGCATGGGCATTCTCTCACCCAGTGACACTGTGCTAGAACAAGTTGAATTCCAAAACATCTTCAAAAATGCTTGGGCAGATCATGCCGACTTGATATCCATCCAATATGCTGGCACTGGGGCTCTTAAAACGGACTTTACGCGCATGGGAGTTCGCACCAAGTATGGGCTTCTTCAGGATGGTTGGAATAGCGCCATACGCTACGTTTTTAACAATTTCACCGACGGGATTCGTACTGATGCTCTCCGATACTTTACGGGCGAGGTCACTATGGAAGAGTATCTGAAACAGTGCCAGAAAAAGAAGCCCTCCGTCGGACCGTTAGTCTATTTACCCGGTGTGTTCCTCGCGATCTTCATCACGTTAATTCTAACACTGGTTTTTACTCAAGAAGTTGGTCTCACATTCTTTTTCCTCTTCATTGGGGCCATTGGGTTCATGTATTTGACCGGCCAAATGATTCTTCAGAACGGACGCATTTGGGTCAATTTTCCTCAGACACTTCAATATGCTTGAATATCTCTGTTATCCGTTTTGATTCATGATTTCATTGAACTTGTCAATATGATAAATAACTCGTTCGCCTTTATTCCCTTCCGTACTCTAAGATACCAAAACGATTTCCGTTTTATGTCGTTAAAAAGTATATTCTTGCTCCTGCTATAAACCCGTGTTGAAGTCTTATTTATAATACTTAAGATTCAACCAACATGGAATTTGAAAGCTGATTTCGTTTTCGGAGGATGGTGATGGCTTGAGCCTCGAAATCATTCATGGATTCTTTTTTCAAAGTTTTGATCCAGGGACAAATTCTTTGAGAGTCCAAACAGTTTTGCTTCAGCAATTGCACAACAATTTTGCTCAAGCTTTCCTCATTATTGAAATGAAGCAAGGCTTTGATGAAGGCGTCGGACAATTCATCACAATTGGTTCTCTCATCCTTGAGCAACGTTTTGAGTACGCTTTCCAACAAATGGAAGTCTTTGCACATTGTCAAGAGCTTTCCAGATAAAGAGTCTAGAAGAAGTAAAGCTCAACCTTAGGGTCGATGTCAGGCACCATAAACATCTGAACACTTACCTTGAACAATTTTACACAATTTTTGCGAGGTCTTTTCATAATCAGCAGAATGTGGATCCACTTGTTGCAACATCATTGATCCGAGCATCAAATTGGCCGTAAGTTCCTTTGATTTGTCGACAAACGAAAACGGGTAGGCGTTCAGAAGTTGTTCCACAAACATGGGCGGATAGCTTAGACCCTAAAACGAAGATTAAGAATAAAAGATAATAAACCTAGGCTACTAAAAAGATACTGGTGTCGTTCGTTACCTCTTTAACGTAGGTTCGCTCTAAATGGTATAGAACAGATGCGACTCGGGCCAAACTATCTTCGAGCGTTGCATCAAAATTCGACGCGTCCATTCCACCTCTTTCATTCCAAGATCCGCTTTCTATTTCGGATAGGACCTCAGACAAAAGACCAATGATCTTTCGCGTGATAAGAGTGGATCCACTTCCATCTGAGGTCGTCAAGTCTGATGTTCTGAATGAAGAAAGCACGTCCAACAAAGTCATTCCACTTTGATAATACGACTTGGTCGGAAAAAGTCCTTGGAAAGGCCGAACACCCCACTCAGTGACTTCGTTTTCCTTCTTGGGTAAGGTCACTAATGACGACTTCCGGCCCGCAATACTCAATAACTGATCCAATCGTGTCAAAACAGCCAACCTCCACTCATTGTGGCTCACTTTCTGGTCCAAAGTCCCACTAAATGAAGGACCAGAAGAGGTGGCTCCTCCAGAGCTCTGGCTCTTCTCTTTCTGTCCCAATTGAGCCAAAGTGGCTGTGACTATTCTGTCGAAGGATTGTTCGACCACATCCGGACACAACTCGATTACGGAATCCAACACTTTTAGCGTTTGACGGGCTACAGAAGAGTCAATGTGGGACAAAGAACAACACAAATGGGCCGTCATCAATCGCTGGACGGGTTCCGTTTGGAAATCGTCGGACTGCAAAAAATCAACTTTGGCAATCATTCTCTTATGATTACAATTCCACAGGTTGTCATTTACTTACCTCTTCCATGAGTACACGGAGCAATTTGCCCACTTCAGTTCGAACATCACGATCGGAATCGGAGAGAATTGGCAAAATTTTCGGCAAAAATGAGGTGATTTCGAGAAGGGCGGGCAATTCGTGGCGACGTCGCATCAATTGAATCAGAGCTCGGATGGCCTCCAATCGAACCGTCGCATTGGTATTGGTTAATCGATGAGTATTCTCCTATAAAAGAGGGAAGTTTTTGTCAAGGCACGTCAAGGCAAATGCCTACACTATACAACTAACTTTGAGACTGGGTAATTTTCCGGTGAAAACCGGCGTTTCCAGAGTGGAAGTAGTCGAGGGAACTGCTTCTTGTGTCTTTTGAAGTGTAATCACTCTGGTTTTTACGTCGAATTTGGTCTCATTAGCGCCTTTACCACGAATTTTCCGCCCCTTCTTTTGCGGTTTTCCCGATGTTTTGAGTTGTGTCTTGGCTTTCTCGGCCTTTTTCCGTTTCTGACCGGCCTTCTTTACCATCTTGACCGCAAATTTACTAAATAATTAAGCTTCAGCCTTAAGGGGGCTGGAACCAACGTCTTTTTTAGCTTGGCTGGATGGGATGGGTGGCAAATCGTCAATATCATAGATGACTTTGACGATGAGCGAACATGATGGACACGTGGCCACCTCTTCGCCGCATTCGAGCTCGTCGTAAGTGATGAGAAATTGATCACCACAAGGACAAGGATACGTGAAGGCCTCCAACTCGTCGTCCCACTCAAAATCCTCCAATTCAACTTCGTCGTGGAACACCAACCCGTCCGAACTCATGCCCAACGTCAAGGAGGAATCACCCGTACATAAAATGAAATGAAGCGACTGGCGAATTGAAAATAAAATAGAAGCACGCACGTTGTGTAATTATGTTGTCGCTTTTCAGAAGCAGCGTGACCAACTGTTGAAGATCAAAAAGAGCTAAAAAAAACCTCAGTTAATAGGCAAATTTTGGAGCTAAAAGAGCTAACTTATCTTGAATAAAGAGCTAAAAAAGAGCTTAATCTATAAACGCCAAGATCACTTATATTTTCATATTTTTGGACCTAAAATGATTTCTAGACTTGACAAAAATGGTTTTGATGTTTTTCTCTTCACCTCTTACTAAGAAACTGCCAAGAAAATAAGGTTGCACTGTGATGTTGGCTTTTTGCATGTTATAGATTTAGGATCTTAAAGAGAACTAGCATTCGCTTCACCTAGATGGCTCTTATATGATTTAGCATGTCCTTAACCGTAGACCACGGAGCTTCTGGACGACTGACGCCTTTTCATCATGCGTTCTGTTGCATAGGAGGCTTAGCAACTTTATCAGACCTAAAATAATTGCTAACACCAAAATTTTCTCTCTTCAGTCTGTATTAAGTCCCCGCATTTAGCCTTCCAAGGGTTTTTAAAAGTTTCATATTTTTTTTTAACTATTAATGAGTAAAAAGATCAAACCCTCAGGCATTAACATAGTTTGACCTAAGTATATTTGACTTTCAAGACATATATATGTTCCATTTCAATAACTTGCTTCATGAGGGTTTTCATAATTTGCATTGGTCTCTACTAAAAAGTTATACTTTTTGTATTACAGTTAATCAAACGACATGTTTCCCTACATTAACTATGTGCCATTAGCATGATTTGATAATATATACTTTTCAAATGACAAAATGAGTATAAGTTGGCAAGGACAGATTAGAATTCATCCTCACCTTTTTGCAATTTCCAGTTTCCACCATACTCCGACCCCATTTTCTTATCAAATAAAATTAGATTCACTCCCATTACAGGATTCATAGTTTTCAAGGCCAGTATTGTCAAGGAATGATATGCATGACATGTGATGAAATGCTGCATTTATGTATCTAACAAAAAAAACTTTCTTTGGTGACTTAAAAATATCCGATGACTTTGTTTTGCAATTTTGGGCATAAATATACTAAGATATATGTTTAGTTTTGAGCTTAAAAGATGCCCAGAATTTGCCTCACACAATGCAAACACTAGTATTTATCTTACTTTCTTGGTTCACTCACAATCAAAAAAAAGGAATTGGACTTGTGGTATGTGGCTGAATCACCAACAGAACAAGTTCCACCAGCACATGAACTAACTCGCACGTGATGAATTATTGATCAACCTTCACTGAATCCCACAATAACTTAAGGTGTAAAGTTGCCCCTTTCACTAAAGCTGTTGCACTATCAAAGGGTGGGTGTGCCATCAAACATGGACTCTAGCACATGACGGAGCACTGGCACAAGACAAATGGACTGAACATGATTTAAATAACACACTTAAAAGACACTGCATAGATGAATTTATCACATTTCAAGATGAAAAGAGGTGTGTTTCAATTGTTGTGAGTGAGAAGCAAGTGGCAAAACAAGCAAGGGTGACTTAATATTGTAGTTTTGTTAGAATTGTAATTTGGATCCCACAATGAGAATTAAGGCTCAAGTTATTTTTTTAAATAAAAGAAACCTGGTATCACATTATGAATAGCAAAAGGAACTTAATACTCAAAATATAAATGGTTGTTAATCCACCAAAACAAGGAAGTCATGTTATCTGCAGGCCAATAATCTCATCACGTTTTGAAGGGCAAATGTGGCCAATCTTGCCCACTGACAATTGGCTTGGGTTGCCTGAAGAACGTCTAATTTGAGAATGGCACTATTTCCGTTGAGGGTTCAGATCCTGGGTTGAGTCATCCTTGCCTTAACACATCCTACTAGGGTGCCCTCTCTTGTTCTCAAAATGAACAACTCTGCCGTCAGAGCAAGCCTTCTTAAGGAAGCAAAGTTGAGCTTGATCAAAGAGAAAAATTACAGTCAGCGCCATCTTGAGATAGAAACATTTGTGGCTACTTCTGGTAAATATTTAGCCTCAGTTTGTGATTACTAGGGACGGGCAGAAAGTGCAAATAATCTTACCCTTTTAGTTACCAAAAGTTGCAAAAAAATGTGCCCAAAAGTGAAAAAAAAAGTGCAGAAAAATGTTGAAAGTGCAAATAAATGTCAAAAAAGAGCAAATAGATGTCGAAAAAAAGAGCAAATAAGTGTCAAAAAAGAGCAAATAAATGTCAAAAAAGTGCAAATAAATGTTAAAAAGAGCAAATAACTTGCATTTGGACTTAAAACGTCATTCATGGAGTACCCACGGCTCCTAATTGAGCAAGAGAAGTCATTTACAAGTTCTAAAGACATTTGAGACCAGTTTGAGGTGAAGAGACAATGCCGCACAAGTAATAGAGTTCTATTAACAAGGTCACTAGCAAAAAGGATGTAGAGTCATGAAAAATACTGTAGTAAACATTCTTCTGAATTTTTTCATTCCTAAAGTAGTCTCGTGGATGTATGTATTTACCTAAAATATTGTCGAAATATATTTAGCAATTGTTTAATATGGCTTTACATCACTCCAATTTTGTCCTTCAAAAAAAGACACTCAAAATTGAACAGAAAAATACCCACGTGTGCCTAACAATTAGATCAAAGAAAATAGTCATAAATGTGTTTTAAGCATGTTTTTAGTGGCATTACTTCAATATTTGACCCATGGCCTAATTACCAGAACTCAATTTCAAATGTGGCATTCATTGTCTCATCAAATCAAAACTGTTCTCAAATACTTTTGGAAATCTCTTCGAGTCATTCGGTATTCGAGTAATATCTTCGAGTCAATTAAACAGTGTGTACTGCTACATTGATGTATCCTTAGCTTGATGATTTTAAGTTTATAACGGACGGCCCTTTTTAGAAATAGCGATCTTTGTAGGCAGCAAACCTAATTCTGCAATCTATATTGTTAGTAGATCCTTTCATTACCAAAACATGAGTTTCTTTAGGTTTGCTATTTGTTGGTTGCATGCAATGAGATTCTTTTGTCTAATCTTTAGTTTAGTAAACAGGATGTTATAGTTAAAGCAAGATGGTGAATAAAGTGTGAGGTTTGCGTCTGAAATGCACATATTTCTTCAAGGTGCTAAGAATGGTTGATTGCAAATGCAAGCTTTTTTGACTAGTTCAAAATTTGATCTTGAAACTAAAAATTCTTTCAAAAGCCACTACATTTTCTTAACAATTTGTCAATTTTGGCCAAAAACGTAAATAAAAAGTGCAAATAAAGGTGAAAAGTGCAAAAGTGCGGAAAAATGGGTTTATGATCCCAAAAATCTTTTTACCATATTTGCCCGTCCCTAGTGATTACTCAGTGTGACTTTGCGCTTTCAAAGGGTGGGTTACTTTTCGAACACAACAATATCGTAGCTGAGCTCCAAAAGACTCGAAATATGAAGAGAAATCCATTTTAGATGAAAGCTGCCATTTTGGTAACAAATCAAAGTTGAGGATAGATCTGAAATCAAGGGACTTTGCCCCTGTTTTGGCTTCATCTAGTGGCGATTTTTGTAACCTTCAATTAACATTTTTCATAGAGCAAGGATCAAGGAAGACCAGTGCTGCCATTGGCATTGAAGCCGTTCTTCAATTTCTTAACCAGCCAGAGAAAAATCAAATTAAACCAGTTGTATGGCTGGTAATTCAAAGCTCGCATGCTTAATTTCAATGCCATCGAATGAGCTCTTTGTCAGTTAGAATAGTTCGAAGCATACCGACTTTTCCCACCAAACAAGTGCACCTACAATCGTCCTTTTTTAGCCTGAACTTGTACGTTAATGGAGAATATGAAAGACTAGCCAAAAGCTATAATTTCTTGCTTTAGCAGTGGGTTGATTGTTCTGAAAATCTTACGTATTTTTTTTAAGTAACCAATTTTGAAAAAAAACTCATTTGATTGGGGTAGAAAAACGAGCCAAAAGAGCTAAATGTTTCCAATTTGGAGCTAAACAAAAAACATCCGGAAAAAGAGCTAAATTTACATCTAAACAGCTTAATTTGGTCTCCCTGATCAGAAGGAAAATTATTTTGAAAAAAGCTAACTAAAATTCTGAGTTAAGATTTTTAAAGTGTTTCGTGTTGGATTTTTGCCAGTTTTGCCATTTTGGTTTTTTTGGGTCAAAAAGCTGACCACAACTAAACTTTTCATCAAGCAATAGACCTTATTTGCCATAAAATATGGCAGCACTGCCAACTCGAAATCCATTTTTATAACTAAGGATGGAACTCGAAATCGAACTAGTTCATTTGTTGCCAGATTGGTCCCTATTTAGGTCTTTTCAAAAAGTTCAATACAAACTGCCCTTTTTAACAGCGATAAACTTCCAAGTAAAAAATGGCAGCACTCTCACTTCGAAATGCATAAAGCCTACCATGTAGTGATGGGAGGCAAACAGGAGCTTGGGCAAGCGGTCCGGTACAGTACCTTGGACTTGCCGAAACTTGGGTCTACTTGGGTGCCTGTACAAGTATTTTTCCCACCTTACAGGTTTGCCAAATTTGCTAGGAATGAAGACTAAACCTTCGGCATCAGAATTTCAATTAACCAGAAATTTTCAGCGAAATAGGGCCCATGCCCTTGTTAGGATGGATTTATAGATGAAAATACACAATTCAAAGCTTTTGTATCGAGAAATGCAAAAGCTTTTGAGAATATTTCAAAAAAAAAAAAAGAGTTGGCATCTTATATTTTTTTCTAGCAACTCTGAGTGACCGAGCTTGTTCCCAAGTGTGACTGTTAAATCTCATTCTTGATTGGCCCGAAAAGTGTATTCATGTGTGGCTTAGAACGGAAACTAAAGAAAAAACATGGTTTTGCAAATGCTATCCAAATCAAAATATTTTTTGTTTCACTTCCACTGTTTATTGCTAAATTATTAAGGTCAAAAGATCATTGAAAATGCAACTTGACATTCTTTTCTTCTAAGTCACACTGCAAGCATCTGAAATCTTCTAAGAGCAACTGCCGGCAACTGCATCTTCCAATGTTCCTTGAGCTTGGGAAGTGTATTGGTGTATTGCCCAAGTAATGCTTGTCAACAACTTGTGCTTGGGGTGTCTGTGATGACTCATTACTTGCCCAAGTCACATCACTACTACCATGACTACTTTGTTGGATCATTTGGGGCTTCAGACCTATAAGTAACTGTGTATTTAAGATGTATTTGTAATGACATGATTCATTCATAGGGCAATTGAGTAAGTTGTAGGGAAATCATATTTTGGACCTGACCTCTTCAGGCTTGGAGGAAGTCTCATATAGGAGAAGGTGGTCAAAAAAGTTTTTTAAATATTTCTCGAAATTTTTAACTACAGTCGAATCTCGATATAAGCAATCTCAGTTTAAGCAATTTACGCGATAAAAGCAACTTTTCCGCGCTGACCAAAATATTACTACATAAGAATTCTCGATATCAAAAATTGTCCAAAATGCCACTCAACAAGAACTATTTTAAAGGCATTAAGTTTGAAAATATAATTTATCGACAACTATACAAAATAATGTAAGCGTAAATTAGTTGTACCAACGAAAGGAGCTGTCAGATTTCAAATAGACTTCGACGTACTTCAAATCCCTTTGTTGTAGCCAGCCTCCAAAGCAAATCGGATGTGGTCCAATCAAAGATTAGGGCCTCCATTGATTCCGATCAGTTAGAGAAGGAAAGTAGAGTGATCCAGGAGGTTAAGATTAATCCAAAGGCGTTTTTCTCTTTTGCAAACACAAAGAGAAAAATCTAACATCCTGTAGGACCTTTTGAGGTCGACGGTAAAACCGTTAATGATAGTGAGGTTATGGCTAATATGCTTGGAGATCATTTCTCAAGTGTATTTTCAATTCCGAAAGTGTTAGAAAGAGCAGGCAATGACTGTAGTAATGTTGTTGTTGAGCCTGGCATTGATAGTCAGGATAATCAATTGGAGGGTCTGGTAGTAACAGATCAAGAAGCTTTTGAGGCCATCAAGAGCTTAAAGCTCTCGAGTTCTCCTGGACCTGATGGTGTGACATCTCAGTTACCAGTTCCATACTTTTGCGATCATGCCGATGTTCATCACATTATCGGCACGGTCTCTCAGATGAAACGAAGGTCCTTATGACAGAACGAAACGAGGCGAGGCGAGAAGTAACCTTCGCCCTCGGGACGGATAGAGATGCTGCCTGGAAGAAATACACTCGCCTCAGGAACAAATGCACGAAGCATGTACGAAGAGACGTAAAAGCAGAAGCCTTACGCCTGGTTCAAGGAGAGAATGAAGAGCTAAATGTATGGAAACTGGTAAATAAGCTCACAAAAGGTGGAAAAAAGCCATTAAAAAAAATTACCGGGGAGGACGGTGTCAAAATCACCGAGCCAAACGAAATAGGCAATGCATTCAATCACTTCTTCGTGCCAAAAATTAACGGCCTTCGAATGAATATTAACAGATCTGATCGTGAGGATCCCTTTAGGAGACTCGCTGCCCTCATGAAAAAAAGGCAAAGCCCACCTACGTTCTCACTTACCACTGTTACCGAAGAAACTGTGCGGAAGCATCTTTTAAGCCTCAACAACACAAAAAGTTCAGGATGTGACAACATCGACACCTATATTATGAAAAAATGTGCTCCTTTTCTCGTCACGCCTCTGACTTATATCATTAACACCTCAATATTGTCTCGAACTTTCCCTACTCGTTGGAAAGAAGCGAGAATCATTCCCCTACACAAGAAAGGCAGTCAGGAAGAGCTCAAGAACTATCGCCCTATAGCCCTACTGCCGATTGTCTCCAAGATCCTTGAGCGTGTTGTACGAGCACAAATTTCCGGATATTTAGAATTGCATGAACTTATACCTCCCTCCCAACATGGTTTTCGTGCAAAAAGGTCCACTACATCAGCTATGCTCTCAATGCTGACCCGGTGGAGAAGCGACCTCGTGGCTCACACGGAGGTGGGCGTCTTAGTGTTTGATTTGACCTCTGCCTTTGACTGCCTGGATGTAAATATCCTTTGCAGAAAAAATGGAGATTCTTGGGTTTGACGGGGGGACTGTCGATTGGACAAGATCATTCCTGGAGGAAAGGTCCCAAAAAGTCGTGATTGACAATGCCTCATCAGAAGCCATGACCACTCCATTCGGATCTCCCCAAGGCAGCATCCTGTCCCCCTTGCTCTTTTTAATATCCATGATCGACCTTCCTCTCTGGACAAGTGCGACTATATCAAGCTATGCCGACGACACCACTGCTTCTCTTCCTGGAAACAATAGGTGTGAACTCATACACGACTTAGAAAAAGAAGCAAAGGCCATACTTTCGTTCATGTCCTCAAACTGGCTCCTGACAAATATGTCGAAAACCGGATTTCTCCATCTCAATCGGAAAGGTAGCCCAACAACCGATGCGAGGATTCACGTGGGTGGATTTACGGTTCAATCAGTCCCGTCATTGAATATCCTGGGGTTTGATATTGCTCATGATCTTGGGGGCAAGCCCCACATTGACCGAATCATCCGAACAGCTGTTCAAAGACTTGGGATCCTTGGTCATCTAAGTGCTCACTTACCCAAAAAGCACCTCATGCCAGTTGTCCACGGGCTCATTCTTTCAAATATCCGTTATGGGCTGGCGGCTTATGGGCAAATTCGAATATCGGATAGCGATCCACGCCACAACCTAATGGATCGTGTCCAGGTTGTTCTTAATCGAGTGATGAGGTTCCTTGCGGGAAAGAAGTTGTCCGATCGAATCTCAGTTGAAGATCTAACTAAGAAGACAAAGATCCCTACTGCAAATCAAATGGTTTGTAAAGAGATATTGTTGGCAACCCATCGAGCAATTTATGGCAACATTCCATCACTAACGGAGAGGATGGTCTTCTGGGAATCGGGTTCGTCAATGACTACAAGATCGGCCTATAGGACCGACCTTGCAATTCCGGATGGAAGAGATCACCGAAGGCATTGCTTCATTCCAAGAGCTATTAAATTGTGGAACAGCCTCTCGGAGGGAACAAAATCGGAAAAAAACGACTCAAAATTCAAAAAAGCAATCAAGGAGTTTATAGCAACCCTACCCCTATAATTCTCTCATTGATTTGATACGTCCCATCTAAAAAGTATTGCAGTAATGCTTAAAACCTAAATACATACATACATACATTAAAAATCAAGAAAAACACATGATATGATTTTTCCACAATTCGATCTCCTTTAACCAACTCGCTACTAACAGAGAAGCATGATAAATCAACACTATATTTGAGTTTTGCTCGTTATTTTGCCTCCCTTTTCTCTTCCTATGTTCCATTTTTAATTTTTGGACGACAAATGCAATGTCTGTTTGTCGTCTGAGAGTGATCTCAATTGAACAAAATAAAAATAAAAACATGAAATGATTTTTCCAAAATTTGATCTTCCATAACCAACTCGCTATTAACAGAGAAGCATGATCAATCAACACTATATCTGAGTTTTGCTCGTTATTTTGCCTCTCTTTTCTGTTCCCATGTTCCTTTTTAAATTTTTGGACCACAAATTCAATGTCTGTTCGTCGTCTGAGAGTGTTTTCATGTATC
>JAAGOF010000185.1:1672676-1710157 GCA_010645155.1 Tigriopus japonicus | reverse complement strand
TAGCCGAACTTCATCACCCGGTGGCGGATTGGGATCCAATGGGCTGGCGTTAAGCCACACCGCAGCTCGATCGGGCTCTTCTGTTAGGGTATGATTCATTACAGCATTCCATTCGGGCTCGCCGTCCAAGACCTCCCACATTTTGGAGTCTAAAGATTGGCAGTGAATCAGGCCCTCACTGAAGTTGAACAACTGCCGTGGGCTCTTCTCATCTATTCTAATGGCGATGTATTTTTGGGATTCCGGGTCAGAAAGGTCTATGACGTAAGACACTAAACTGAAATGATCACTTGTGCAGTTTTGCAGTTGTTCCACATGGGATCCGGGTATTAAGACCAAGTGAAGAATAACGATGATTAGAATCAGGAAGAGGATTCCCACGGCCAACCCTCCACCCACAAGCCATTTCATTCGCGGGGTCCAAAAATTTGAGTGTGAATCAGGGTCCTCGAGCTCGAAAAGATCATTATATTCTCCACCGCTTCTATTAAATTCTCTTTTTATTATTTTCTTATTTATTCTCTTCCTATTAAACTTAGGAGAGAAAATTTTCGTCCAAAAAGCAATTCACAATACAAGAAAAATTGATGGAATCGTACAAAAGACGGTCTAATCTACATCTCCAACGGACAATACCACCAAAGACTATGATTTGTGATGATTACGCTAATGTCATAAGCTTGTTTTGAAGGATCGTGTAAGGCAGGGGTCGGCAACCATTTTTGGATCAAGGCCCACGAAATTTGATTCGTGTTGTCTGGGGCCCATCAAACAGGCATTGGTAGGTTCAGGGGCCCACAAATTAGCGGTCAAAGAGCTTTGAGCCCACAAGTACAGTACTATGGATGGCTCTCGGGCCCACTATTTTGGACTTTCTCCATAGCTCCTGGGCCTATCAATGACCACTCTTGGGACCACATTTGGGCCACGGCCCACCGGTTGCCGACCCCTGGTGTAAGAGGATATAGTATGAAACGGTGGAGAATACGAAAAGTGGCCGACGAGGCTGACCTCTAATGGATGTTCATATCGGACACCACTTCCACTCATGATAAAGAGTTTTTATGAAATCTTGCACCACTTAAAAATTAAAGAGACATGGGTTTGCCATACTTAAATACCGAACCGTGGAATATTGTGACCTTTCAGCTGAATCAAGGCTAGGATCAAGGGTGGGCCAATCATGCAACGGGACAGTAACTATAGTAACTATTCTTTAGCAACTATGAGCGTTATTCCTTGGAACTCGGGTTGCCATGCACGAGTTGTAACAATAACATGTAATATTTTGGTTAGGTTTGGATAGATTTCTAAAAGGTTTAGGTTAGGTTGGGTTAGGATAGGCTTAGTTAACTAAGTTAGACTAGGTTGGCAATCCTAAAGAAGCTTCTGTAGGCAATCCAAGTTCGTAGGAATAACGGCAACAGAAAGGAAAGGAGAGACGGTAGAGACGCTTTATTGCGAGGGGATCAAGGGGGGCGGAGGGGATTCACCGACAGCAAACACGAGACACATAGAAATGCGTAGAAACGACTTGTTTTCTCTTGTAAAGTAGTGTTTGAAGCGCGCAACCAGGAAGAAGGTAACATGTACTACAACTAAGATCTGTGTTGCAAAACTTCTATTTTGCTGTGTCCAGTAGACACAGACAACAACAGTTGACACAAAAGTCCAACTTTTGTGTCAGGGTGCATTTTTGGGGCTTTATCACAATCTTGTGTCCCAGCCAGTTGTTGTTTATAAGAGACGGGCAGGGTTTCAATTCCCGCGCCAGGGAGAAAAGTAAACCAATTTTTAAACTAAAAACATTTCCAAGTAAAGAGACTCTCCATGCTTTGGACGTAAAAAATTGCCAAATGGCATGTTCACTGAAACTTCAAAGACCTGACCCAAAAATAACAAAAAAGGTCCCTATGATATAAAACAGGTTTTTAAAACAGCATAACATACACATCATTTAATTAAGTACATAAGTATTAACCTAAAATGAGAGGTGTTAAGTGTAGATACGGGTTCCTAACTGCTATCATCCATCGTTACGATGCGAACCGGTTTTAGAAGCGGAGGCTTCGTGAGAGAAAACCAGAGACGACCAGACGGGCTCGAGGTTGGAATAAGAATGGTTTTATTGATGAACAGAGGAGAGTATCGTAATCGGAAGAGCATTTTGATTAATCTCATTAGTACATGCAACACCCCCTCACTAAGTCTGATAATATATATTTAGCATCAGACTTAACTCTAAAATATGTAAATACAATTCAGAAGGAATGATCAACTTGAAGGCAACATTTCTTCTTACTAACGAGAGTTGTCATAAATATTAAAATCCTAAACGATCTGGTTTCTTTCGGATTCGAGAAGGACGTTTTGATTTTGGACTTGGTTTGATTGAAGGTTTCACTGTCGGACTTGGTAAAGTTGTATCTGTTGAGGGATTCAGATGTGAAGTAGCTTCTTGTGGTAAAGACAACCGATGTCTCTTTCTCAAGAACTTCCGATTTCGACATAAAATAGCACCAGAAGTTGTTCTCACAAAGTACCTTCTGTTTTCCCCTGCTTCCACAATCTTTCCATAAATAGACCATTTCCCTTCTTTTGAGTCCAAAATAGCGACTAAGTCACCAACTGCTAAAGCCGGTAAATTTTTGGAATGACGATCAAAAAGTAACTTTGAACGTTTATCATGAGAAGCAGCTCTATCCAAATTAGCAGAGAAAATTCGATGCTCTGGAGACAGTGCGGTCCTATGAGCAGGCAGAGAATCACGAACGGGCATGCCAAAGAGTTTTTCGGCTGGACTCTTTCCATCTCTAAGACATGGAGTATTTCGGTAAGATAAAAGAGCACGGGCTAATTTCTCCTGATCCACAGACTTGCACTTCCACGAGGCTTTTATAAGCTTTTTCATCGATTTCACCGCTGCTTCAGCTTTGCCATTTGATTGGGGAAAATGAGGTGAGCTGACCTTGTGAACAGCTCCCCAATCATGCAGAAATTGTTCAAAGGCAACGGAGACCAATTGAGGACCATTATCTGACCATATCACTGATGGAGCGCCCGTTCGACAAAAGATCCCACGCATAGCTCCAATCAATCGAACAGATGTTGTGTCATGGCCCAGGTTGATAATGTCTGGCCAATCTGTGGCACAATCCACCACAATTAAAAAGTCACGTCCATGAACTGTGGCTAAGTCAATTGCCAACTCATCGAAAGGACGTTCAGGTCTTGATTTTTGGATAAGAGGTTCAGATTGTTGAAGTGGTAAGTTGTCTTGACAAAAACGGCAAGTAGAAACGAAGGTTTCAATGTCTTTATCGATGTTTGGCCAATAAACAACTTGGCGTGCTCGAGCTTGAGTGCGTGTAACTCCTTGATGAGCTTCATGAAGGCGGGCCAGCATAGAAGACCGAAGTGTCTCTGGAATGAAAAGGCGAACACCAAAGAGAACAAATTCTTCTTCATCAATCGTTAATTCACGCCTGATCTTCCAGAAAGGTTTCAACCCAACAGGCAAAAGGCTCTTTGAGTCTGGAAATCCATCATGAACTTGCTTCCTCAAAGATTGGTAAACGGAGCACTTATCAGCATGCACTTTGAGGTCTTGGAGTAAAGGATCGATTGGCTCAACTGAATTTATCGATCGAATCATTGCGGGAGTACACGCTTCTGTGATACTTCCATCAAATTCTATTTCATCATCAGCCACATCCCGATCTTCAGGAAATCCCACTGGATGACGAGATAGAGCGTCGGCCGCTTCATTCTGTTTTCCAGCCATCCATTTCACGGTAAAGTTGTAGCCAAGCATTTTGGTGCGAATCCTCTGCAACCTATGATTTTCAATTTCGTCCAGACGATGGCTATTGCATATAGCAACAAGAGGGTTGTGATCGGTGATCACCCAAAAGTGGTCCATTCCTTGTAGAAAAACACGGCATTTTTCAATGGCATATTGAATTCCTAGCATCTCCAGTTCAATAACCGCATAACGTGTTTCCGCGTCTTTCAACATCCTAGAGCCAACTTGAACTGTTCTCCATGTGCCGTCGTCGTCTTCTTGTTGAAGAAGAAATCCCAATCCAATTCGAGATGCGTCGGTCACCAGACGAGTCGGCTTGGTAATCCGATAGAAACCAAGTCTGACCGTGTCGGCTAGTTTTTTCTTGGCAGAGGTAAACGCTTGTTCGTGCACTTTATCCCAATGCCAAGAGTTACGCGATTGAAGTAGACCTCGTAGTGGTTCTAGGGCCTCCGAAACGTTTTTGTTGAATGCTCCAACTTGATTGGCAAGGCCAAAGAATGATCGGACGTCCGAAACACCGGAAGGTATCGGAAATTTGGATACGGCCTCTTTTATTTCGGACGCCACGGCATATCCATTGGCAGACAACGAAAATCCAGCAAACTTGACCTCTTTCTTGGCTAGTTGGATTTTGGGAAGACTCAGAGATATTCCCTTTTCTCGACAACGTTCCAGGAATATGCTCAAATGTCGAAAATGATCTTGCTCACTAGCGGAGAAAATTGCAATATCATCGACAATCTTTCTAACAAAGGTTAGTCCCTCCAGAGCTTCAGACATTCTTCGATTGTAATGTTCAGAGATTGAGTTGACACCATACGGAGCTCGTAGGAATTTGAATCTTCCAAATGGCGTGATGAACGTCGTCAGATCCTGACTTTCTGGGTCGAGTTTGCACTGGTGGTATCCTTTGAGAGCATCAAAGACCGAAAATATGATTGTATTATCCGGAATGTCCATCACAGCTTCTAATGGCGTGTTACTCCAATATAACTCGCGCTTAACCCAAACGTTCAATTTTGTGAAATCTATGCACATTCTGATGTCATCCGAGCCTCTCTTTGGAATCACCACTATGGGATGGCACCATTCCGTTGGTTTGGTCTGTGGGGCTATTAGAGCATTGTCCATGTAATTATTTAATTCATTTCTCAATTTTGGTAGAAGAGGCAATGCCACCGTTCGAGGATGGCAAACTGCAAAGGGAGTGGCGCCGTTCTTTAAATGAATCTTGTACTGTTCGCCCTTCATTGGCTTGACAATACCATCAAAAAGATCTTGGAATCGATCTAACAGCTTTCCAAAGATACCTATTGTCTCGGGTACAAATTGGCTCTCTTTAAGCTTGGTGGACATTGATGGCGATGTTTCTTTGGAATCGAAATGATTTTCCAATGATTTCGATTTTTCTTTCGTCTTCTGAATTCTTGGTGGCGAAGGCTCACGAATTTTTGAGATGACGACCTTGGAACATTCATGGGATTGCGGAAAATTGGGAGATAAAAGTCCCATTTCCTTCGTAGCAAACCACGAGACTACAAAGTTCTTTACCTCACGAAAGATGAATACCATCACTTCCACTTCTTCGTTCTCATTCAAGAGCACCCTGACAGGCAACTTCCCGATTGCTTTAACCATTTGCCCATTAAACAATTCGGCCTTTAAATTGGCTGGAATCAGGTTTTGGTCACTTTCTCCCAAAGAGTTGAGAAAATTGATCCCTGCTCCCGAAAACTCGGCTCCCGTGTCTGGCAAAGCCTCGATTCTAGCCTCTCCATTGGCACTTTTTATCAATGGAAATATCGTGTGACATGGCATGGTGTCACGAAATCTTTTTCCCGAAGCTATGGTGGTTCTCATGGACGAAATTCTTGCCACATTCATTTTATTTGGGTTACGACAAACTGACCCGAAGTGACCCCTCTTCTTGCACCTGTTGCATTCTTGATCTTTGGCAGGACACTGACTATTATCTACATGTTTATCCCTGCCACAGCATCGGCACGTTTGGTCCCATCTAGACTTCTGTCCTTTGGCATCAAATTTCTTCTTGTTCCCCATTCCACGATCTTGTTCCTTTTTCTTCGTGAAATTGACAGTAGACGAGCTATTCAACAGTTCCTTGCATTTGGCGGATTCCTCATGACTTCTTGCGATCGAAATGGCACTCTTTAGTGTTAGCTTGTCCTCCCGTAGCATTTCCTTGACCGCTTCTTGATTTCTCAGTCCTTCTGCCACTTGATCGCACAATACCGTTTCTGAACATTCCTCGCAAAACTCGCAATTTTTTATGATTTCACGTAGTTCCATGAGATAAACGTCCACGTCTTCATTGGGCAGTTGTCGTCGACGCCTAAGCTTGCGCCGCTCAATAACACGACTGACAGATCCCCTTATAAATGCTCGAAGCTTTTCACGAATCACCTTCTCTTGCATTCTTTCTTCCGGAGTTAGAGGAAATTTCTTGATTAAGGCTTTGGTGGGTGTGGAAAATCCAGACAACATCAAATCGACTTGCATTTGCGAAGACGCAGAATCCAGACCGGTTACCCTAAGAAATCGTTCCCAATCTTCATCCCAAACATCGAATTCAAAAATCGTCGATGTTTCTATGTCAAACGTTGGGATGCCTTTCGGAAGAGAATAAGAGCTTGCCGCTCGTGGAGTCGCCATCTTCAAATCACTTTCTTTGGATGGACTATCCGAAACGGGAAGATCCTCCTTTTTCACTTTGATCTTATCCTCAATCTTGATATAGTAATGACAGATGGGATAAATTCAAGCTCAGACCTCCCTCTGGAATTTCCACGGAAATTATCCTTTTGGAGTTCCTCTCGTTCCTCTGCGGTTAATGTTCAGCGAAGGCTGCGACTCCCTCCCTCTTGTTGGTTCCATCTCCACGAATCTTCTGGATCTTGTAGCAATCAAATGCCGATTGCGCCATGTTAAGTGTAGATACGGGTTCCTAACTGCTATCATCCATCGTTACGATGCGAACCGGTTTTAGAAGCGGAGGCTTCGTGAGAGAAAACCAGAGACGACCAGACGGGCTCGAGGTTGGAATAAGAATGGTTTTATTGATGAACAGAGGAGAGTATCGTAATCGGAAGAGCATTTTGATTAATCTCATTAGTACATGCAACAAGAGGCATTTCTCAAAGTTAGATAATTTGTTAATTGTGATGTTCAAAGTGCACTTTTCTTCCCTTGATTCTTTTATCAAACTGAAATTGAAACAAGTTCTTTAGCTTTGTAATGGAGTGCTAAATGCACTTCTAATTTTGATTTGTCTTCCATCCCCTTTCTGGCCAGTTTGTTATGTGATTTTAATTGTAACCAGAAAGTAGGAGTGATAGGAGACGAAACTATTTGTAGCGGTAAATTGTGAAGATTTTGTGGGAATTGGCATCAACATTCCTTCCCATAACCCAAAAGACTCCAACGCTCACCTGATCAAGAATCGTCTTCTCTGGCAGATCTGTGTTGTTGTTGCCTGGAAAATTGAAGTTTGTAGTAGTGCAGGGACAACCTAAATAATAGTATTTAAGGAACAAACGGACACACTATTCAAAGCTTATTCGGTCATTAGTTTCAGTTTGTTATCATATGTTTTCTTTATTCTTGTGAATAGCTCACAAACCTAATGACAAGAGGGAAAAGCTTGATGATTTAAATCAAGTTTTCTTTCCTGCTTCCTCTTTGATAACTAGCTCGTTTCTGTTTGTACGTTTTTCAGTTCTTTGTGTTTTCTGTCACGTTTTATCAGATTCGATTTAATGATCCACCTTTTAATATGAATAAAATTCTGTTCAATAGATTGTGTTATTACTTAATTTCTATATAACACAGTCAAGTACCAAGTTCATGGGAACTTTGAAGAAGCACGTGAAAACCTGAAACGGGAATGGCAACCAGGGAATCCTTCGAACCTCTGCTTCAAATGAGGTTTTGTCACAATGTTAAGAATTTAACACAATATCTCATATTCTGAAACATAACAATAACGTACCAAATCAATTAAATACTCTTCTTTCTAAACTATTCCCATGTTTCCAGCCCTTTTTCATAGTTGAATTTCTATTTGGGAATCTAGCGCTAAAGACAAAACTTCGAAACGCGGGTCCCGTGTGGAAATCTAGTTTGAACTTTTCCCGCTAGATGGTGCTGGAACGAGTGGCGCGATTGCCGCGCCTCTAGCGGATATCTCACTTTCCCGAGTATGCAAAAAATAGGTTATCACTTTTTGTGCGGATACAGGAGCGGACAATTCTGTCATGGGCTTTGACCTCTTCCATTGCTCTGGCTTGAGCAAGATCGTATTTCTCTCAGAGAATCTTACAGATCAAGTGATCGGAATTGATGGAAACCCAATCAAACAACTTGGAAGGTTCTATGCAACGCTTTCTGTCGACAAAACTACCGTTTATGATATACCTATTGTTGTCTATTCTGGTTTATGCGGAGCTTTCCTTAGTTTGAAAGCCTGTAAAGCAATGGCAATTGTTGGTGACAATTTTCCATTTCCAAGAGCAGTTGCTTCATTATTGCTTACCTAAGAGAAACTTCCGTCTTCGTCTCCCTTGCATTCAATTTCTTGGAAGGGCAGAGAGTCATGGATCTCTAAATTGCCCACTGAGGGTTCGCCTGAAGTCTTAAAGTTGATCGGTACGAAACTGAAGGACGTTTACGCCAAAGTTTATTATGCTCAAAAAACCTCCTCCCAATGACAGGACGCGACAACCAGGAGCTTCATTTTATTGATCTATATTTAGGACAAAAGATTGCACATATTTGCAATTATTGTCCAGAACTTGTCTTTTTTACATAAGTTCCATTAAGAAAAAAATCATTGCTCAATTGATAGCCTCTCATATGTAAAAAACAAGTTGGAAACCAACAAAAATGAAGCAACAGTTTACACAAAGGTTATTCTTACATATTGCCTAGAAACGATTGAAATCAGTTATGGCTACAAAGGAAATATTTAGATTCATTTTCATGAAGAACAGGGCTAACTTTCTAATCTAATTGTCTCAAGATAGATGTACCAATTTCCACAGAAAAGTATAATGAAGTCTACAATTTGTTTACAAACATATGACGAGATAGGAATGGGACATGGACGAGCAAGCAACTTGTCATTCTATTTTATCATTTGTCTAGTTTCTATTCCATTTAAATTTTGTGAAAACGAAGTTGTCTCACAACAATGCTCTTTTCAAGTGTTCAAATTTTTGCTCTTTGCTTTTGTTCCTTGCCCAATTCATGATTCTTATATTTTATTGCATCATTATCCTACTCGGTCACAAGTTACAATGGTGTATTGCAAATCTCAAGTATCAAATATGGTAAAAAAACATTTCCGATACAAACCAGAACTAAGTATGACCTTTAATTTGCCTTCATTACGTGTTGCTTTGTTTTATCTTGACAGCCTTCATCAGATCCAACGATTGTTTACCATTGTTTAGTGATATGTACAGTACATTTCAATATTTTTTCTCTCTTGATTTTGAATTTTCAAATGCTCTCGCGCCTGCCCGAAATCAGCTAGGGCTACTTCAACTTGCTAATGGATAAGTGTAATCGAACGAATTCAGCTGGGGTTTCTGGGGCCAAAACGGCTAGGGATGGGTCAGAACTAGGTTCGGACATTTCATAGTTTTAGTTTGCTACGTGAGGAAAAAATTCCTATTTCAATTGATTGTGAAAATGAAAAAAAGAAAAAAGAAAACGAATTGGGCTCATGAATTTTGATTAAGCTTTATGGAGGGTTAGTCTTGACTCTGACGCATCCCTAGCCATTTTAGCCCCAGAATCCCCAACTGAATTCATTTGATTACACTCATCCATTGTAAAATTAAGAAGCAAGTTCCCTTTGCAAAGCGCCCCTGATCCAAAGTCCAATAAAGCAAGGGGTGTTGCCATATTGGGCCTTGCTTAGGTCATTGGTCAAAAAGTTCATTACAACCCGCCTAAAATAGTAAAAAGTGGCAACACTCCCAACTCGAAACCCATATGCATCATACTTTTAGTTTTCGGCATGTGACCTCTTGCCTACGGTTTGTTTCTCCCAAATTATACTAAGGTGCTCAATGAAGATTATAATTTGCTTCACAGGCATTAGTCTACGCAATTATAGGATTTGGCATTGAAAATATGTCTTGCGCACTTTCATTTGTATTTGTACTATGATCTTCCACTTGTTTGGGCAAGTATTTCATGATATTCTTCGGAAATATTTGCCTTTTCACGCAACTTATTGGCAACTTTGCCCAGTATTAGCTACACACAAGGCAGACAAAATGACTATGCATACACGGTGTGAAAATGTCATTGAGACAAGAATTAAAAATGCTCTCAAAGAGAATCAACCATCAATTTGGCTACCTGGCCTTTCAAGGGCTTCGTATATGCCACTTTTTCACTAGGTACTCGGTGAAATACGAAAAATATTTACATTTTAATAAAATTGGGTATTTTTGAACATTCCCGCCCTAAATCGTCAGTTTGAATATCATACTTTTTCAATATGATCTTGAGTGTGACCAACCTTTTCAAGGAATTGTTCATTCGTTCATATTACGACTCTGTCTAAATTGATATAGAGCACTTCAGACATTACTCAAGTACGAAATATCTCATCAGAGGATGACTTCCAATTATTGAGATTTTAAAATGTACGTATCAAGAAGTAAAATTGTTGCCAACAAGGACACAGTCGTCTGTGGAAGCCACCCTGCATTTGTTGACATTCTTCAAGTCGTTGAACGAAATGAGAACCCTCCTTAGATCAGTTATAATCACTAGATAGCGTGCAAGCTTTAGCATGGCTGATTTGGCAAGCGGGGCGGAATGCGTTGAATTCATGAGAAAGATGTCGCCCTCACAACTGTTGAGCGGACAATTAGTGTGACCAAACGTGCGAATCAAGACCAACTTTTCAAAACTCGTTCTTGAAGCCACAAGTCAGTTTTTGTCCATGTATGCATTTGATTAACCCTACATAACGCAAAAGCTTAAATTTGTGTTCTTCCAACCAATGACTTATTCAACCTATTGTCAAAAAAGTTCATAGTTGTAGTACTCATATCCATGGCATGGTCACCTAGTGACGTCTTTGGTTCTTTCACGAAAGTGACCACCAGCAATAACAAAGAATGACCCAAAAAACATTACTGAATTCCACATTTGACTCATCACTTGCATGGTTGACATTTCCCTGGTCACACATTTCAAATGTTCCCGCACTTTTGTCCGCTCAACAGTTGGCGACCTGAGACACATTTTTAGGCTTACACTCGGTCTAGTATTAATAGAAGTCAATGGAACCCTCTCGTGGCACTTGGTTTAAGAATAATAATTGCCATTTGTTTGTGGTTTGCTAGGTTGTAAGACTCAGAAAATTCCCGTTTTGTGTAGCTCCAATGCAAAATTGTGGTTGTTCGTGGTTAAAGAGGGACAAATCAATATTGTGTGTTCTTTTTCAAAAATCCACACGTTTCAGCCATAAAATTGAATCCAAAGTGAGCCGGGTTGGCAGTGCCAAAGCTTTTGCAAATGGATCACCATGAAACGACTTTTTTTCCCTTCTGAATCAACCATCGTTGTACCAAAACTCTTGTACAATCCAAATCATTGGAAGAAATGGTGCAAACTAGCGTCTCTAGTGCAAACATGCACAAACAGATCAGTTTCTCTTGCATGTGGAGAACAAAAAAGAGTCGATTGCGAGGGATCAAACTAATCTTTGTCAGAGATGCAAAAGAAAGTCAACCCCTTATCAATCCAAGAAGATACAGAATCAAATGAAAATTATTGAGTTGGACCAGATCGAGACCCAAAGCTGTGGAACAATACCAAAGGATTTTTGGATTACAGAAAACATAGAGCAGGGTATTGTATCCCATGAGTTTGTGCTACAAATCAACGAGGCGTCAGAACACCCTCGCCAGAACATCTCAAAGATAATGCAACTGGAATATCAAATAAACAATCTCAACGTCCATGAAACCAATTCACCCAAAAGGAGAATAATGCATACTATATGGCTCTTAGAAAGAGTTGGATGGAAAAGCTGCATTGTGCTCAAAAATATCATTTTTTTAAATCTCCCTAAAATTTAAACAAGTGATAAATTGTTACACAGAATAAAAACTCATGAAGAGGGCCAAGGCATAAAAATGGAATATCATCAACTCATTTAATATTGAGGCGAACATCATTTGCCTCAAGAACAGACGAATCGTGATTTCTTTGTGAAAAACTCTCACTCGAGACATGGAGAATTTGATTTGGCCCAGGACCTTCTTGGCAAAAATCTACGTATGGTAGTCTTGATAAACATTGAGAAGACCCAAAAACTGAATCTTATCCTCCGCGTAAATAACGGACTAACTCTGGCTTAAACATGTCAAATACTTAATACAAAAAATCTGTTCAAGTTCAATAGATTACATGTGTAGTTGATTGTTGACCAACTCAAAACATTAAAATTATGCACATCAAAATTGTTTCATGAAAGTCTTTTGCGATGATATCTTAAACTACCTAGATTATTAAGAAATATCAACTAAAAACTTCAAAGATATTGTTATAACGTTTTGAAAAAGCTGATAATATCAATTCAGATCCATAACAGAACCCACAGACAGATACAATTTTCTTTTTTTTGGCATTTTTGGTAACACTTTCTTTTGCCTCACGAAAAATATCCTTCGAATTCACTTTTTAAGGCGGGAATGTTCAAAAATACCCAATTTATTAAAATGTAAATATGTTTCGTTTTTCATCGAGTACCCAATGAAAAAGTGGCAGGTATGAAACCCTTGAGAGTCCAGGTAGCCAAATTGATGGTTGATTCTCTTTGAGAGCATCTTTTATTCCTCCTTCAATGGCATTTTCACACCGTGCATAACTAAGATAAGCAAAAACTAAGCAAAAGTTAGCCTTCTGTTGTTATGCTGAAAAAGGAGAGTGACGTGTAGGGGTAGCAGTCCCTGAAGTCGTTAGCAGTCCCTACTCCCTAGCTAGACGAAGCAACACGTAACTACGATTAAGTAATTGCATAACGTATCCCATCACTGCGATCATTTCCAATCCTTCTGATCATGAGCCCGAGTTTGAAAGGAGCCGTGTGTTTGGTGACGGGTGCATCACGCGGAATTGGGCGTGGGATCGCTCTTCAATTGGGCGAAGCGGGCGCACTCGTGTACATCACGGGTCGCAGTCAAAGCGATCTCGAGAAATGTTGCTCCGAAATTCAAGCCCGTGGAGGACAGGCTCAGGCTATCGTCATGGATCACGGCAATGACACAGAGGTGGAGAAGCTCTTTGAGCGAATTCACAAGGAGCAAAATGGCAAGCTTGACGTCTTGGTGAATAACGCCTATGCAGGCGTGAGCACCATTTTGACGAACATGGGCAAACCCTTTTGGGAGACACCAACACCAGATGTATGGAATTCGATTAATGGTGTTGGCCTCAGAGGCCATTACATCTGCACCGTGCATGCCTCTAAGTGAGTAGAGATCAGTCAGATCAATCGATTAATTGATTAATTGACTTTTTTTCTGGCGAGTAGGATGATGGTTCCACGAAAATCTGGACTCATCGTCAATGTATCGTCAGGTGGAGGCCTGCTCTATCTTTTCAACGTCGCTTATGGTGTGGGCAAAGCCGGTTGCGACCGCATGGCCGCTGATTGTGCCCATGAGCTCAGAAAGTCCAACGTGGCCATGGTGTCACTTTGGCCCGGACCTGTTAAGACCGAGATGATCACGGAAAACATCCTTGGTAAGGAAGTTGACATGTCTTTGAGAAAGTGATGTTGTTAATCTATGTCCGTAGATAATCCAAATTCGAATGCTCAATCCAAGGCCACATTTGATGACGGAGAGTCGGTTGAATTCTCCGGGAAGGCCGTGGTTCATTTGGCCGCTGATGAGAAGATCATGTCCAAGACCGGAAGAATCTTGCTCTCCGCGGATCTAGCTCGCGAGTATGGTTTCACCGACGATGATGGTTTGATTCATGGGGACATGAGGGTCATTAAAAAGCATCTGGCCAGAGCTGGATGGTCCACTTTGGCCAGCTTCACACCGGCCTTTTTACGCGTGCCACATTGGCTCCTTTACTACGCTGGCTATAAGTTCTAACCTCTGCACAGTCTATCGCACTTCAGATGAGGAATTTTTTAAAATAATTCACATTTTTTATTCTGAATAAATCCAATTATTTCCCATGTTTGGCTCCAAAGTACTTGACGCCGTCGATCTTTGATGCCCTAGCGTATTTTGTGAGCAAGGCATTGACATTTAACTTGGCCGAAGTTAGCTTTTCAACGAACGGAGCGATTTCTTCCACAGTCCATTTATCTTTTTCCCTAAATAAGATGGTAAGGCGTTCTTGGATGTTTTCGGGCAGATCCCGTTCCCGAAAGATTTTGATCAAGGGTGGCGTTGATTCTCGATCCACAAGGGAAATATCTTGCAGCACTTTCAAGTCCGTGGCCACACCTTCAGGCACAGATTGTTGCCACATCTTTTCAAAGTCTGATAAGGCGAATGCCGAACCGGATTCCAAAAGATACTCCCCGTGAAATCGGGCGACTTTGTCTCGATTCATTTTGAAGGCTCCAGGTTCTAAACCCGGCGAATCAAAGTAGTAATCAAAAATCTGTTCCAACAAATATCGGGGCTCAAATGTGGTGAGCATCTCAAGAATGTCTTCACGCACAACATTATCCCAATCCCACGAATTCATCTCCACGTAGTTCGTGAAATACATCAGCAATTTCATGCGGAAATCAGGTTCCAAAAAATACCAACGACCCTCACATTGAACGGTCGGAACCTCGACCAAAGCCGCAGTAAGTTCACCTTCGGAGCATTGAATATTTTCCAAAAGCTGATTTAAGGTTAATCCCGAGGACAAATCTCTAGAACTCGACAAAGGACTCCGTTTCAAGAGATCGAACAGTCTTTTCAACCGAGGTTGACAGGGTTTGAGCTCTAAATATCGATGGAACACGCCTAAAACGGAGGATTGACCCACATGGCGGGTTTGAACAGCTTTCGTGGAATCCGATTGATTCGGAAATTCCAGTCTATCCATGATCAAAAGACTGTTGGAAGTCTCGGCTTCTTTGACATCAAAGGTTTGATCTTGGGTACAAAGCACCAAACTATCCTGTTCTTGACCGCGGAAGGTCAATATTTGGCCTTCACTCAGACCGTCTGCCAAAGCGTGTTCCATCTCTACCACTACCAAACGCAATTGTGTCAGATCTAATTGGTTGGAACCAAAATGGAGCACTTGACTTTGGGCCATCAAATCCTCGGGGTCCAATTTGGCATGGAGAACCACCTGGAAAATGAATAGCATGAGTAAGTCATTGGTTTAGAGTCTAAATCGTGTCATATGTAGGTGTGGATCAAACCTTGTCAATATCTTCGATGGTGCGCTTCAAAGCCATCCTAAAATTTAGATACTTTCATTCAAGTTAACTTCTTCTCTCGGTTTAACTCCAAACTTGGCGGGAAATGAGTTTTCGGATTTGGACTGAGATCCAGGGCTGCCAGGTAATTGGAGACCAAAAACGCCAGATCACCCTGTCAAAAACGCCAGATTTTTTTCAAAAAACCGCCAGAATAACGCCTGATTCCAGTTCCTTCATTATGCATTTGTTCAAGAGGAGACATGTCATGCACTAACCTTTCATCAATAAAATAGCTGAGTTGAACTTATCAAGCATCCTTTGGGTTGATCCAGTTTAATAATACACATTTTTCGCACACATTTGCTCTCATTTAGATAGAAAGAGACTTTGAATTTGAGTTTATCAGTAAGACCAAATAAGACAAAAAAAAAAAAAAAGCAAACCACCATCATATTCAAGCTAATAATCATGAGTGTGAGACTTTCGAAAGGTTTCGTACCCTAAATATGTGCTTTTGTAAGTAGTTGAAATATTTGGAAATTTTGTGTATTATTTGTTTGCCTTTTACCCACATATTTACAAAGTTTGATTTCTTGCACTTCATTAGCCATGTTTTAGCCAACAGAAACGCAAAATTGTATTTTTTTAACATTTTTTGTTTTTGCTTAAAAACTCTTCAGTTTCTTTGACATTTGAGTTTGTCACTGCAATAAATTGATTTGCCATTCCAATACACTTTGTTTACCATTCAAGCAGTTATTTTTTTCATCCCAACACACTTTCTTTACAATCCCAGCACATTTTTTTCCAATCTAGCGCATTTTGCTTGCCCCTTTTTCAGCTTGAAAAGCATCTTCTATTTGCTAAAATCTTCAAGCTTACCAATACTAGTTTCAACAGCCCAGCACTCTCTTATATTAATTATAAGATTTTAATATCAGGATGTATAAGTGATGATTATTATAAGCGCTACTTTTGGTTGTTTATCTGAAATTGCAGGAAAGTTAACATAAAAAAGAGAAAAACGAAAGAGATGGGCCAAAAAAGGTCACATTATTTTTTGTAACTAATGCTGTAACTTTGAGCTCTAGCTCTGTTATGCTGAATCCTGCTAGAACAGTGTGACACTACTGTGTTTCTACTAATCCTACAAATCAAAGAAAATACGCCAAATTTCACGATTTTCAGTTAAATACCACCAGAAACTTGTCAAAATGTTCTTCCCCGCCAAACAGAAATTTCCCAACGCCAGACTGTTACGCAAACCGCCAGAATTCCGCCAGATTTTTCCGTCCCGCCAAATAAAAAATCTCGCCGCCAGACGAGGCCTCAAACCGCCAGAAACACCAAAATCTGGCGGGCCAAACCGCCATATGGCAGTCCTGCTGAGATCAGTGGATCAGTGCTGCAAGATTATTTAGATCAAGAATGCCGAAATTGATTTTTTTTAGCAAACTTTGAACATTTGCCTGCAAGGTATTTCTAATGCAAAAAAATGCAGGTGAGCCTAATTATTCGCCCTGAAGTTTAGCTAGTGCCTGGTCCACAGAGCTTTCTACTAAAATTTCGACCAAAATTTCGGTGAAAACTGGTGACAGTTGATCTCATCATTCGAGTCAGTCTCTGTTGGTTTTGTCACAGTGCTTTTTGGTTGAATATGCATAGACTTTTTGTTGACTTTTGGATACAGTTCCAGCCAAAAGAAATTTCTTTATCCTAACGATCCTTTATTTAGAAGCCATCTTTAACGTTTGCCAACCAAACCTTCAAAATACCAATGGGAGGCGACCCAAAATATAGCAACACTGGGAAAAAGGGTGCGAAGTTGCGTGTTTTTACTAAGGGTGCTCATTGCCAAGGACGTTCCAAGATCCTCAGAACGAGGCCTAAGAACACAAGTCATCATAAATCATGATGAATAGGGCCAGGAAATATTTTTCTAATATGGAATATTTTGAAAGATATTTCTCCACTTTTCCTTGTGTTTTTAAATATTTTGGTTGTTTAGATGAAACAAATAAATATTTTTTCAAATATTCTAGTCAAAAAATATATTTCGTCCAAAATTGAGAAATATAAATGAATCCTCAAATGGAGCTAACCCAAAATACAAAAATCTCTACAAAATGGCTTAATACAATACAATCTAAATACAAAATTTGTATTAAGATTTCACAAATTCGCAACCAAAACTACTGTCATTTACAGTACGAAAAAAACTGCACCATCTACTATTGATGCAAATTGAAATTGCATTGTTAAATCAAGTACTTGTCAAGTTTGCCTCCAAAAACGACCAAATGCATCAAATTAACCAGAAACAAATTGGGAAAATCGGTGCACCCAGACAAAAAAAAAATCAAATAATGGCCTTATCGAAAGAAATCTTTTTTAAATATTCGGCTTTCCTCCAAATAATTTGGCTTTTGAAGAAAATATATCTTGGATACTTTGTCACTTTTTGCAAATGTTTTTCCGGGCCCTAATGATGAATATTCTCAAATTGATTCTCAGATTTCTACGTTCATGAGAACCACTTACAGCGTTTAGTTTTTCAAGAGTTAAGGAAATCAAGAGTCAAAGTTTGTTGTCTCTAAGTTAGCCATAAAACCTTTTAAATTCAGCTTTGGGTTCACTCTAACAAAATCTATGGTATGTTTCCTTAAAGGTCAGCTGAACTAAAGATTTAAGCTGAACACTTGTATACTAGAGCTGTGCTAATTTTCGGGTTCGGAATCGTTTGGTTTCGTCAAAGCCTGTCGGATTCGGATTTGCGAAATATTTGTTCGGATCCGACACAATCCAAAACCAATCCGAGGTTTTTAGTTCACTTCTTTATTTCAATTCCACTGATCCAATAATTCCAATTTAAAACCTTTTTTTCTGTTTGATAATTTAAATGCAATTTCCTGATTCAACTTTGAATTTTTCTAATTACTCGACAAGTTATTTGAATGTTTCAGATTTTACCAAATATATAATAGTATTTGTAGATTAAATATTTCTTTATCAAGAGAATCAATGAAAAGTTTTGTAGTAAAAAAGTAACAAAATGAAAGCCAAATCATCCTATTTGGATAAAATTAAAAAAAAAATGTTGTCAAGTATTCACCCCTGGATTACAATTAAGTGCGTAGATATCAGTGCACTTGACACCAAACTGATTTAAGGATAGAATTTTCGTTTTGACCCATTTGATGATGCAGTTTTTCTGTGTATGACTGCTGTTATGATTGTGAATGTTTAATTTTAATGATGCAAACAAATTGGCCATTTCTTTGTTTGTTTGTATATTTGGGTTTTCAGAATATTTGTTTGTTTGGGGTAAATTTGTACCCTTCCCAAATAAAAAAAGTGTTGCTGTCAAGATTTGTCATGATTTGTAAAAGTGAGTGTCTAATTATTATTTTCGCCACAATAATTATTGCTATTGAAATGATTTATTGGTCCAAGAGATATATTCCATGCAAATAGAACACTTACTTTTGACTTTCAAATTTTTTTCAAGACTTTGATTTTCTTTTGACCTTTTTCAACTCGTTAGGGATGTCATATTTGGCAGCCCTGTTTTTCGGGGAGACCAAAACAAACAACAGCTGTTGAATTCTCTTTCCAATTTGTTTGGTCTTTGTTTGTGATTTGTATTTGTTTGGTATGCTGTCATTTGTTTGTCTTTGTTTGTTCTTGGTTATATTTGTTTGTTTCCCATCAGTATTTAATTTTAGTACAAATGCCCTTTTGTAAACAATTTAGCTTATTTGGTACATTTTGGGTAAACCCTACTATTCAAAGAGCATTCATTAATTTGCTCCAATTGTCCTGAAATATTTTGCCAAAACAATCAGAAACATATTTAGTTTTTCCTAGAAAATGCCAAAATTTCAAAAAAGTAAGGAAAAATGGGAAAATATTTATAAAATATTTTATGTTTTGAAGAATGTGTTCTCAAAAATTCGACTTTGAATTTACATTGCATGCATTGTCAAATGACGTTATCTGTCGAAATAAGCATTATTATTATCAAATTAGATTGAGCGAAAATTTTCGGAATTTTTTTGGATTAGGCGCCAAATTCTCGGATTCAGATTCGTTCGGATTTGTCAGCAAATTTTCGGATTCGTTCGGATTTGTCAGCAAATTTTCGGATTCGTTCGGATTTGTCAGCAAATTTTCGGATTCGTTCGGATTTGTCAGCAAATTTTCGGATTCGTTCGGATTTGTCAAAGCCTATCGGATTCGGATTCGAATTATGAAAATCAAGTTCGGATTAGATTTTGGGGACCTGTCGGATCTGATGCACATCTCTAATGCGCTCACTCACTCAACCTCGAACCGACTGACCTCTTTCAGTGGGATCTGAATTGGAAGGAATTTGGATGCCTTTTGGGATACTTACCCACTACTAGTGAACGGCTTCAACCGGGGCTCACCCTTCGCCGGGACATCGTCGTGCCCAGGTTATTGATTGCTTTATGCATAGAAGCCCCCCACGTGAGTGAGTGGACTTTGGGAGGGGATTCACTCTTGTTATTCTTCCTCTTCTTTGACGTTTTCCTGTCTCATTCTCACTACTGTCTTTTGAGGATCCTCCCGGGCTGCTAACAATTAGCCCGTGGATCACCACCCACATTTACGTACACCACCTTTCGTACGTAGTTATCCCCCTCCCATGGTCGGGGTTTGGGGGCGTTCGGGTTCTTCCTTCGCTCTACACTCTAAACTGTTTTGCTCACGCCATTCGGGATCCGGATTCGATCGTGTAACCCACCCATGTCCTCTCCTCTCCATAGCCTACAGCCCAGAGGCCCGGCCGGCTCGTCTTCCGCCTCATCCTCCATTT
The DNA here is from genome assembly GCA_010645155.1 of Tigriopus japonicus. NCBI lineage: Eukaryota > Metazoa > Arthropoda > Copepoda > Harpacticoida > Harpacticidae > Tigriopus > Tigriopus japonicus. Next base: position 1,690,069 of record JAAGOF010000185.1, on the reverse strand, counting down.
CCGGCGTCTCCGCCCCTCCATCCACTTCTGCGCGACACGCCTTACCGACGTTAGATCCGGCAGTACTCCAGCCGCCCATTTACCGGGCTCGTGGACCCAACAAGGATCTCAGGGGTCAATTTTTTCTCCACGACGAAGTCTTGGATTATCCGACCTCCAGCTCGATTCCGGCTCCGCCCGCCGTAAACGCCTCACCTTTGACTAATCGACGGAAACAGGCTAATCCCCATAAGGTCGACGAGAATTCCGAAGCGGCGGGAACGGCTATCGTGACCCAAAAAGGACGAAGTTTCGAACAGAGGCCCGTCTTATCCGACGCCGTGATGTCTGACGATTCGGATGATTCCTGTATTCTAGTCATTGACACGGGTATGGCATCACCTAGTCACGCGAATGACGAAGTGACGGCGATTGAACCCAAAACCGCTAATCCACCGGATTCCGGAACCACTGCCAAAGATCCGAAACCGGCGGCAGCCGAAAAAAAGGTTGAATCCCCCGCATCAGCCTCGGATCCATCGGGGCCCAAAGGCAAAAGGTTTGGCTTGAGTAATTTTGTTATGTCAAAGGTCCTTTCACCGTCTGTTTCCTTTTGTCAATTTTAGATCAACGAAGCGCAAGAAATCGCAATCCGATGATGCGCCCACCGCTTCCGAGGAAGAGTCCTCCCAACCGGCGAAGAAGAAGCCGAAAGTAGTTAATCCAAAAATTTCGAAACCCAAGGTCACCCCGTCAAAATCGTCTGAGAAAAAGAAACCATCCAGCTCCAAGGTAGAATCGACTGAGAAATGCTCAACCACGGAAAGAAAAGCTGATGTCGGGGGTAAAAGCCCGGTTAAACGTAGGAACAGCGTGACCCAGAAGTTTGAACAAGTGGAGGATGCATTGGAGGCTATGTTTGCCGGTTTGGAGGATGATACTTCATCTGTTTCTCAAACGAAGCCCAAAAAGGTGGAGCAGTCCACTCCACCGGTGAATGGCAACGGTGTGGTCGAAGATTTGAGTCAGCAGAAACCCAAGGTCAAGAAGGCTAAAACTAAGAAGCCTCCGCCTTCCAAGAAGGACAAAGACAAAAAGGTTCTGTACAAACCGACGCAACAAGAGCAACTCTTGACCCAATTCAATGGACCTTTCGTCCACGTGGGGGGTGATCTTCAAAAGCCAGAATGGAGCAATGTCATCAATTCACCCATTGATAGCCTCAAACGTCCCGGGACGAAGAAACCCGGACTGAATGAGGCCGAGCATCGCAAGAAGATTCAAGGTCTGACTCATTCTTCTACCTTGAGTGGAAGCTACGATGCCAAGAACACGGACCATTCCTGGGTGTGCGTTTTCTGCAAGAAACCCAGCCATTACCAGCACATGGGAGACTTGTTTGGGCCTTACTTTGTTCCTGGGGAAACGGTGAGCTCATATTATAAACAGCTTCAAAGCTCTAACGGTAAAGTGGAATCTGCGGCGTCTAAATTCATCATCGGAGGTGATTCCGGATCGCCCAAGAAAAAGAAGAAACGAAAAGTAAGCGAGAGCTCCAAGGAGCAAGTGGAGGTTTGGTTCCATGAAGATTGCTTCTGTTGGCTCCCCGAAATCAGTCTTATCGGCAATCGTTTGGTGGGCCTGGAAACGGCCATTTCGGGCGCCGAATCCAGTACATGTCGTCGATGCCACAAATCCGGAAGTACGATGACTTGCATTCGCTCTGGGTGTCGAGAAGTCATTCATTTCCCTTGTGCCCAACAAGCTGATTGGCATCTAGATCAACATAATTTTGAGGCAACTTGTTTGAAACATATAAGTTAATGATTAATTTGGGTCTGCTGATGACTTGAAGGTATTAAAGTTTGTTTTATTCATCCGCTTGTCTTTTTGTTTTTCAATGTCATGTGTTGCTTCACATATTCCCAAACCACAAGAGCTCCAGTCACGTGAACGTTGAACGATCGAATGAGTCCGTGTTGTGGTATTTCGATACAGACATCAAGTTCTTGGAGCAAGTTCACGGGAATTCCTTCCTTCTCATTGCCTAGCACCATTATAGTCTTTTCAGGAAAATGGTAATCTTCCAGATGAATACTGTTGGATGTTTGCTCTATGCCGACAACGGTAAACCCGCTAGATCTTTGCTCGTCGAGGAAACCTTTTAACTGACTCAAAGGGACTTCGCTTATTGGCACCCAATTGTGCGAACTGACACTCAAATTGACAAAGTCTTTGTCCTTGAGGTATTTTTTGTTCGATATCACATAGTTGCCCACCCCAAGAATCTCGGAGGTTCGGCAAAGTCCACCCAAATTAGGTACCCGATCAACCAAAGAAGCCACTAAGGTCAAGTTTGGAAATGCAGGAATAAGGTCGGTGCGATTTTCCGGTTCAACATCGAACATGGACTCCCACGGTGTGATCTTCTTCTGAATCATACTTCCACTCAATTCCAGTTGGTCATTTTCGTTTTCATGAGAGTGTTGGTCTTTCGGGTTAGAAAGAAGGTCTAGACTTGTTGGGACTACCGTCGCACATCTTGAATACCACATCCATTCTGTTTTTATCACAAGAGTGAGACTCGGGATATTGATGAAGATGTCGCTCGGGTTAAAGTTGACGTCTGGGTCAAAATGGGTCAAGTAAAAATCGGTCTCAAGCTCCACAACATGTTTGCCCATACTACCGTTAGCTAGAGACTCGGAAACACAATGGTCCATGATTTTGAACTCGGGTTTTAGGTCTTCCGGAATATTGCAATACAGCCTTCGAAATACAAGTTGAGCACATAATCGGGTGGCAAAGTGTTGGGACATGGCCCAAGGTAGAATGCGTCGCATTCGATCCTCAACACTCAATGTAGAGCAATATGACATCACATAAAGAAATGAGGGAACACATCCAGGGCGAGTTTGTTTGGCAAGTTCTAAGCCTTCTAAAGATTTCTCTTGTAATGTTTCAAAGCGCTTGGAAAGTCTGATCAAAATCCATTCGGTGAAATATCGAACCGAAACTTGGAACTCGTCCTTGAGAATACTCGAAATCATATCTTGCCCCACTTGTAAGCCCAATTCTTCGGTCAAATAGTCCGTCATGATTAGAATTGACTGGAGGACTCTCATTTTTGCGAGATGCACTTGTGAGTTTGAAAAATATCGCACTTTGTTGCCCACAACCGATTTTTCTAAGGCTTGCAATTTCAAGATCAATGATCGGTGGTTAAGTTTTGGCCCAAGGACGGACAATATTTCATGGCCAAGCGATCTCACCAAAGTGGAAACATGTACATCGGTTCCAAACACGCTTCGCGCACCAAAACCTTTCAGGTGGTCTTCTACGAGGACAGAAATTATTTCGCATTGGAGTTGTTGATCTTTTTTGTACCCCGATCCAAACAAAAGTATCTGAGCAAGGGCGTGGTTCAGGATGGGAAAATCGGTTCTTGATGTAACTACATTTTGCCTCAATCGATGAGCCAGAAGTCCAATCAATCCAGGGACAGCTTCGGATTCATGGAACATTTGATCAACAAGATTTTCTTGAAATTCGGTCAAGCCCACCCAAGACAAGAGTGAATCTGAAAAGGCCAAATCCACAAAGGCTTTGCAACAAGGCCAATATGCTTCGTTTCTTCTGAAATCTGCACATGTTTTCCAACCGGAGTCCAGGACCGCTTCTATGGTATTTTCATTCAAATTAGAAGTCTCTACCAATTTTAGAGTTTGTGTTAAAGCTTCAAAGATAACCGGTAAACCAGATCTGCCACTTCTTGGAATCGTCTCCAAAGCCAGAGTGAATATTTTTGAACACCTCGTTGACTCAATCTTGATTGTGTTCGATTTCATTAGGGATAGGAAGATGCTCCATTGATTGATTAAGATGTTTTCGGAATAGGAATTCATGGCTGCATTTGATTTGCCTTGGAAAATATTGGATGATTTCCTCAAGACGGAGATCGAGGGAAAAATACCTTTTTGGAACAAGTTGGTGATGGGTCCTTGGTTCAAATCTTGGAAATCCGCAGATGGATGTGAAAGCAACGCCTGACTCACTAAATGCAGAGTTATGACCTGGGATTTTGTAGATTGAGATCCGATTTCGGAAGAGAACTCTTCCATTCCTTGCTCAAGATGGCTTAACAAATTTTCTTTAGGAAGTCTGGTAAAAAGAGATCCTAGAAGAGTTAGAATTTTCTCCTCAGGCAAATCCTCGCCATCAAACAAAATTCGTTCAATAGACCGTTGAATGGCACAGGCAAGAGTTGAACTTTTCCTTAACATCTCTTGAAATTTTGACATCATCGATATCACAGGCATTTCTTCAGCGAAATAAAGAATATCACCACGACCTTCATCTTTCTTCGAGGGTTCTTCTAACAGAAACACCACAAAAAGAAGCAAATCTAAATTAGCCTTACTATAAACCCGGTCAGCATGATCTATAATTAGATTGGCCACGTGGAACCATAATTCTGATTGGAAGAATTCTCCATGGCCTTCGGAGAGTTTGATATGCAAGGCCAGCGTTTTCATGTGAATGAAACGCTTCTCAGTGGATGTTTCATTACTTGAGCAGGCAACAGTTCGGTTAATGTATTCAGGAGTTAAATGTGTGACCTCAGAGTCTGGATTTTTAACCCAAGCTTGAAGGGAACCCCAAAGCTTGGAACCGGGAACCAGAATCCATTTAGGTCCAAAATGTTTAGCAACTAAGGTTAAAGACTCCATTGAACATGGGCAGCATTTATACAGAATTCTCAGGAAGAGCTCTTGAGTTCCACCTTTGCACAGAATATCCTGATTTTGGATGTCTTTGAAGATGAACTTGAGAACAAGATCACGAGTTAATGAATCCAAGCTAATATTTTCCTCATTTGATTCTATCACATTCCACAATGAGCGTGATACGTAGAATAGTGGGGTAGGTCCCCAAGAAATCGACGTAATGCCAAGAATAAGTAAGCTCCATGCGTTGTCCCCTAAATTTGATGAGGTGGTCCAATAGGTAATAAAGGATTCAAATTTAACCAAAATCCCAGAGTCATTCAAAACGTCCTCGGAAATCATTTTAGTGGAGTTCAATCCTGGGAGTAGAATCTTTTCGAGTAGATAAGCAAAATCTGGCGAAGTCACTCCCATATCGTGAACCCGAAACTCGGAGAGAATGAAACTGATCGTCCATTTCACAATAAGTTGATTGTTGTGAACCATCAACCGATTGAACACAACTAGAACCCAAGACACATGAAGAGGACAATCATCCCCAGCGACAGATCCGGTCTTCGAAAGTAAACTCGTCAATTTCCCCAAGATTTGTTTTACGATATGGCCTTGTTTTTCATCAACGCTCTCCAAGATTAAATAATATTCATTCCACAGAGGTTTTTGGGCGGTCAAAGAGGGAACATGAACTTTGGAACAATCAACTTGTTCTGTGATTTCGATCGTAGCTAGGGTATCAATCGAGCGTTTGAGCAAATACAAGGCACGTTTTTGCACAATCGACTCGGCATGAGCAAGTCCAAGAGCCAGGATACTGAAGAATTGATCCAGACAAATACATCTAAGATTGCTTTCATTCAAGAGGTGATCCGCCATGATACACATAATTTCCAGACATTTTACTAAGGGTGCTTCATTGAGGTTTTCTTGATTTGAGGACAGTGGCAGTAGTAAGATAAGGTCAGGAATCAGACTTGGAAACGCTTGGATGATCACGGGCATCATTAGCAGAGAACCTTGGAAGTTATCTTGCAAAGATCGCGTAACAATCTCTGATCCTATACCGGTGATGGTCTCTAAAATCGTCAGATCAGTGACCAATCTCAATCTCATTGTGATTTTCACACTTGTTTTGAAACGTGCCAAAGTCTGAGGCTCTCCAGAGTTATTTTTTATTTGGAGTAAGATCTCTTTGAAAGACATTCTCAAATCCTTTGAAATTATTTCTTTGCTCTGAGTCAAAGCTTCTGGGGATTTTCGCAGCTCTAGGTTCTCAAATAAATTTAGAAGCACATCGAATAATGAAAATCCCAATGCTTCAGGATTTTGGCACATCCCAGAAAACACTTCGGCCATTTTCTGAGCAACAAGTTCGATGTTACCGCTCATTCCACCGGATTCCACATCATGGATGAAAATATTCATAAGTGAGACTAAACGGTCTTGCGCACAGATGGAAAGGTTTTTCGACCCATTTGCACAATCAATGACTTTATCCAATTCATGGCAAAGCCATTTGTAATCCATGGTTCTAGATTTGTGATCTACACGTGTTCTCTCGATGTTTAAACTTCACTTTATTTAGACTTGAAGCCACATGTTTTGTTGTTGTTCCTGTAATTCCAAGGGTGACTAAGCTGTTAATGCTAAAACTTCAAAGTTGATTGGGCAAGTTAATCCCACATTTGGAACCGTCTTATGGTCTTCTTCACTTAATTTTACCATTCAAAAGTTGTATCTTATGCTATTCCGAAACAATCTTGTCATTTGGTATCTTCTGACTGATATCTAGCCCTCCAACTCCATGGTTTTAGCCCTGGGCAAAACTAGAGGCCGCAATAGTCTCATTTAGTGTCCTCCATAAAGGCCACTCGTCCACGTCAGCTGGCTTTACAAAGGTCATTGCATAACGCCACTGTCTAGCAACCTTGGGAACCAAAGGCCAACAGAAGAATTCCTTTGCCACAAACGCTTCAAAATCCTAGTTTGATCATGACTGCCATTCTAACAGAGTTCAAGTTAAACTCACCAAGGAACAAGTGACAGGAAAGACAAGTTCCAATGACTGTGCCAAAGATTAGCGTCTCGTTTTCTGGCTGTGGCTTTTTGGGATTGTATCATGTGGGTGCTTTGGCGTGTTTCAACGATTACAAGCACAAAGTACACATTGAACATGCCTTGGGAGCATCGGCAGGAGCCTTGGTTGCTCTGGCCGCCATCGTGGACATTCCCACTGATTTCTTGAAGACACGATTCATTCAGATTGTCAAGGACGCCAACAGTTTGCCATTCGGCGCGTTCAATCCCAAATTCAATGTAACCAAATTGTTTCAAGACGAGTTAGGAGCTGAATTGGCACAGGATGCTCATAAGCGTGTTTCAGGCAGGTTAACCGTGTCGCTCACGGATCTCACCATGCAAAACAAACTAGTTTCCCATTATGAATCGAGGAAAGATCTGATTGACGCTGTGATATGTTCTTGTTACCTGCCCGCTTTCTCCGGATACGAAATCCCGAGCTACAAAAATCAATCCTACTTGGACGGAGGATTCACTAACAATCAACCCATTTTAAGCGACAAAACTCTACGGGTGAGTCCTTTTGCGAGCCGAAGTCACATTTGTCCCGTTGATGAACCTGCCACATATGCGAACATCATATCCACGTCTCGAATTGGACCAGAAGAGGTTGAAGTCTCGACCATGAATGTTAAAAGACTTCTCAAGACTTTTCTACCCGCTGAAGACTTAGAGATTCTCTACAAAGAAGGCTATGACAACACCAAGGCATATCTTGAGAGTGAAAGTATTAAGAATCATTTTATTAGTTATCCTGTTAAATCTGGCGACGGTGACAAAAATGGGTCCTGCCCCCAGAATAATGGAATTGGCCCCAACAATCATTAATCCACTCCATCTTTTGTTCATTAAAAGAAGATGGATGATTTCCCGCCTGGAGGGTTACGAACTCTGATGACAGGCTTACTATCCACAACCGATCGGTTGTCTTGTCTGTGATTTGCAAAAGGATCATTGTAGTTCTCCTCTTGACGTGGAGCTGCTTTGGCCGTGGCACCATTGGCGGCCACTGGAGTAGGTTCGGCAGGTTTAGGGGGTTGTTGTGTTTCTGGCTGCACCAAATCAAGTTTACTCATATCGACGTACATGTCCTCGGCAGAACGTTCCACTTTGACCTCCTTGGCAATCCGAATATTTTCATTAGCCCGCACCAAATCATACACATAGGGAGAATGAGGCAAATTGGGTACAAACTTGCCAGAGCCTTGGGTAACATTAACTTCTCCATTCTCAACAACAACTTTTCCATTGGTGAGCACAACTTCAGCCACTCCATGGACCGTCATACCCTCAAAGATGTTAAAATCCACGGCATGATGATGAGTCTCGGCTGAAATGGTCCGAGTACGGTCTGGATCCCAGACGAGGATGTCGGCATCAGAACCTGGAGCAATCACGCCCTTCTGAGGATAAATGTTAAAGATCTTGGCGGCTGTTGTGCTGGTGACGTCCACAAATCTCTCTGGGCTCATTTTGCCGCTCCAGACTCCTTTCTCCCAGATCACGCTCATACGGTCTTCTAAGCCGTTGACTCCATTGGGAATCTTGGTAAAGTCGTTGATTCCCCTAGCCTTTTGGCTAGAGTTAAATGTACAATTATCAGTGCCAGTACATTGGAGATGTCCTTGAGCCAGAAGGTCCATAAGGTAATCAGGTGTTCCTTCATCCTCTCTCAAAGGAGGGCTCAAAACATAAGCAGCGGCATGTCTCCAACACTAAAACATGAAAGAGGATCTGAAATATCGGAGCATTGACGGAAAACATTTGCAATGTTACCTTGTGCCAGTAGTGTGTGCCATTGCAAGCCAAAGAGGCTGCAATGGGCTCTCCGAAGATGACTGCGCCTTCCTTCCTCTTTTTCATGATAATCTCTGCGGCAGACTTGCTCATGACATGAACCACATACAGTGGGCACTTTACTTGATTAGAAATCACGCAAGCCCGAAGCACGGCTTCGGCCTCAACTTCCTCTGGCCGAGAGAGAGGATGACCCTCTGGGCCAGTGATTCCCATGGCTAACAGCCTCTTCTGGTTTTCTTCAATAACATCGCCGTTCTCGGCATGAACCTGACCGATGGCCCCAATCTCCCGACAGGTCTTGAACACCTCCAACATCTCGTGATCTTGGAGCATAAATACGTCCTTGTAAGCCATGAACATCTTGAATGAGTTGATTCCGTATTCCTCTGTGGCCATGAGACGCATTTCTTTGCGGACATTCTCATCCCAATGCTGGAATTCACTATCAACTTGAGGGACTTGTCCTAACTCATATCAATGTTTTGAATTTAATATTTACCGTTATAGCCATGTGGAAACTGTAATCGCAACAAACTTTTTCCTCAGCCCATGTTTTCCACTTCCTATATGCGTCAACGAGCTTTTCACCTGCGACATGTTATTGAATTTTATTATTTTGCGGAATAGGTTACTTCATTCAGTTTTGAAACCCACGCAATTGGTTTCTCCCCCCAAAAGAACCAGATGCATTGTTTACTTTAGCTTGATCATTGCGATATACTGTACATTTATTGCCCTTCATCTCTAGCTGAAATTGTCAACTCACCCTTCTGAGGGATAACAAAGTCGATGATCATGGTCGTCCCTCCAGCTAAGGCAGCTTTCGTGCCAATATAAAAGTCGTCCACGGCCTGGGTTCCCATAAATGGCATTTGGCAATGCGTGTGGGTGTCAATCCCACCAGGCATGACCATCTTCCCTTCAGCATTGATTACCCGTGCCCCTTCTGGGACGGTCAGGTTTTCTCCAACTTCGCGGATGACCCTAAATTAAGAAGACAATCTTCGTTACAACGTTGATTGGGATTATATCAGGTCCTCTAAGTAGCTTTATATATCCAAGGGTAGACCAAGATCCTATCTGCATGATGGTTGTTTTATTAGGAGAACGATGGTAAAACAAACGACTGATCTAGTTAGTGTTCTTTACCTGGAGTACTTTTCGAGGTATTCAATTCATTGACTTTAATCAGCTTGTCGCTTTGACGCTCTTTATGAAAAAAATATCACGATTTCTACAAGAAAAGTGACACTAAAGTTTTCTTTTGCCACTTCCACAATCTTCAATTTCAATTGTACCTTATAGTTTTCCACCAATCGGGGATTTTTTTTCACCTGGCCTTTACTTAGACCATTCAGGCATGCGGAAGCTAAGGGTTACTTCTCGAATGGTGGATCTAAGATGCCAGATGAAAGAACTTGAATACTTTGCGAGTGTCAATGAAGTATGTAAGAGGTGTTAGATGCTGAAAAGACGTACGCAATCAGTGGCTAATACGTTGAGTGGCTTTTGGCTTGTGGGGCTTTTCTCAAATTAATCACGCCTCTTTTCATCAAAGACATGGCTCATTTTGATGAGGAAAAAAATGTCAATTCAACTTGATTCCTAAACACATACATCTGTACATGACCACTTTTGAACACCTTTCTTCACATTGGTAGGTAGGAATACATTTTTTTCTGCCTTGACGCTCTGAATGACGAGAAATGACTTTAATTGATCTGATTGCCAGGAGGACAATTGAGCGTTAGCCTAAGGCAAGGAGTTATTTTAGCAATTTGCCTGACCAGTTTAAAGTCCTCTAGCTACGCTCGCAATTCTGCTTCCAGAGTTCTACACAATTGCCCATCTCCAACGCTAACTTGGGTATTTGGCCATTGCCTTGGAATATCTCGCTCGGTTGCAAATAGCTTAAATGCAATGAGGCAAAAATTAGAGAATGTCGTATTCGACGCCACGGTTTCCCGCCCGTTGTAACGCAAAACGATCTTTCAGAACGAATAGCTCTGTATATAATCCATTTTAACTTACCCGCCTTCAACCAAAACATCAGCTCTGATGGACTCGTTGGCGTTGACCACGGTTCCTCCTTGAATTAGAACGAATTGAGAATCCCCCATTTTCCTGCTGAAGATCCAAATGAAAACTGTAAGTAATGATTCCAAGTCTTGGAACGGATCACCAGCGAATTCAAGTATTAGCTAATCGGGGCAAAAACTGGCTGGACGACACTTCCGCTGAAGATCTGTTTTGAAAAATACTTGACAATCGTGTACATCCGACTGTACTCGGTAGTACAAACATTGGAAATAGAGAAGTGTCCCAAAATCTGGTTTTCTTCATCGATCAAAATATTTTATCATTACTCATCGTCCGGTTGCATACTTCCCCCTGAATATGCAGTAATATGGACTTTTTTCATTTCGGTATTTGTGATGTGTGCTCGAGATGGATGAGCATTAGAAAAGCACTCATAGGAAATAATTGCTTCCTTCTTCAACTTCTAAGTCTGTCTCTCAGACAAACAACAAACGCACACCGTTCAGATCTTCGACAGTAATTAATCCTATAATCGCCTCGTGCCGTAAATGGTGTGGCCAATGAAGGTAGGGACTGATCCTCAGAATAAAGTATTACGATGCGAGTCATCCAAAGCGCTTGAAAGTCGTCAGTTAAAAAGTAGATCATGGTTCATTTCTTCAGAAATCTGCCACCTTGGAGGGATCGTTTGAGGGTTTTGTCGGACGGAAAACAAATACTCAATCTCTCTCAATTGCATTGCTATGGCGACACGAGCAGTTTAATTGCCTTGGTTCGATTTCTAGGAGTGTTATATTTACTCGAAGCCCCACACTTAGGTCTTATCCCTTCATCCTTTTCAAATAATCATCATTATTATCTCCGCTGAACCTATAATTGGCTGCAAATTTTGCGACACCGTTAACTACCCTTTGTAGCGGAACGAATGCAAAATTTTGCGATGTTCTCAACGAATCTTTTGAATTCGTGCTGTTCGTCCTGAAATGAGTGACTGAGGTGCATATCAGCTGAGAAGAAGCTTGACGAGAAAATCCCAGGGATTACTCAAGAAATGACTAACTACTGACTGGAGACTTCCGTTGTGGTTGGACTTCTGTCATGATTTTTCATGAGGAAAAGTGAGATATCTGAGGGTTTCACAGTTAGCCGTTGTGACAATTGTCGCACGAGTCGTTTTCATGAGATGAGAATCGCTCCTTCACCATCTAGTTAAACGAGGCCTACCAAAGATCCCACATCTTCAAGGCGCCGATGAAAGAGTGCGAATGCTCAGGCAAGCTAAACTAGATCACGTTGACTGTCAAGTGATTGAAGTAGAAAGGATGAGAGAGTGAATGCACAATAGAGAATGATTTTATTCATTATTCTGATTTAAAATGATAAAGATTGGTAATAATGGAAGCACTCAAATGAAACTAGACTGATAAAACCAAGTGACTCGATTTCGTACTTTTTGTCTTGCTGTTGCTGTAATTCTTCTTGTTGGGCTCGAGATTCTACGTAATACATTTTCAAGGAGCATTTGACACACTAGATTGAAACGAATGGGAAACAAAGCAAATGAAATTTAAAGGCCTCCTCCTCCTCCTCCTCTATCCATCCATTCAACCAACCAACCATCAACCCAACCATCTAGCACACACGTACGCACGCACGCACGCACGCACGCTTGATTCACTTTCTATAGAAGTCCAACTGTTGCAGTGTTGCTCAAGTTGAACTCTGCTCACGAGAGCATCTTTTCCCTCGTCGACGATGACATCGATCACGAATTACTTTTGCGTGGTGTGCGCTAAGATGACTTGGCTAATTAATCCATCAATAGAATTGTCCAATTCTAGTCTCATCCTCCAGGAGGGTGTGCACGAAATTGCGAGGAAAGAGCAAGACTTGCAAAAAGTGTGATAATTGGCAGGTGGGCGGTGCGTTTACCAGAACCCACCACAGGATTTGCCTCCCGGAGGGGCTCGAACTCGCACAGAAGATCGTTGAGGGCTACTCCGGGCAGAGCTATCAAAATCAGGGACATCGGGATGAGATCGGAGGTCAAAAGTAGTTTGATGTTGACTCGGGGCCGGTTCAGCCTGGTCTTGCTTTGGAGGTGTTGGAGGAGGAATGTCACCTCCATTCATGATAGCCATGTCAGTTTCTGTGCGGGCTACTCCCCTTGGAAATTGGTTATCCGCCTCCTCCTTAGCAGCCACTTTGTCGTAAACGTGCTTGGCAAAAGGTGGGAGAGGTAAGAATCTCCCCGCACCCTGCATTACCCGAATTTGTCCGTCATCCACGCTCACACGACCCTGGCTGATCACGGTCTCGGCTTTCCCATGACAAACCATTCCCTCAAAAATATTGAAATCGACCTTCAGTTGATGGTCCTTGGCAGAGATGACGTGCGTGCTTTCTGGATCCCAAATTAAGACATCCGCATCAGCCCCGACCTCAATGCGGCCTTTGGTTGGGTAGAGATTGAACAATTTGGCCGGAATGCTGCTGGTAAGAGCGACAAACAATGTTGGATCCATCTTGCCTGAATGGACGGCTTTCTCCCACAGAACCGACATTCGAGATTCAGCTCCATTGACGCCAATGGGAATCTTTGTGAAGTCGTCTTTCCCAAAGGCCTTTTGTTTGCCATTAAAGGTGCAATGGTTGCTTGCAATACAATCGAACCCATCGTTTTCCCCTTGACATGCAAACTCTAGGAGAGCCTCTTGCTGGCCTCGTCTGATTGGTGGAGCACAAACAAATCCAGCGGCATGGCGCCAACATTGGTTCCAGTAGTCTTCTCCAGTACATGCCAAGGCTCCCGGTGTGGTCTCGGCAAACACTACTTGACCTCTTCGCTTCTTCCTTTGAATGATTTCTGCAGCCAAGGCGCTCATAACGGGCCCAACATAAATGGGGCAACCAATTTGGTTGGCTAGTGTAGTAGCCCGCATGGTGGCTTCTTCTTCTGCCAACTCAGAATGGGCCATGGCAAACCCCTCGGGCCCCGTGATGCCCCTTGCCAAAAGTGACCTCTCCTCCCTGGCGATGAGCTCACCGGATTCTGGATGGACCTGAGCTAGCGCTCCAATGGTACGACAATGTTGGAATGCATCAATCAAATCCAAATCTGACATTTTGGCCTTCCCAGACATCGAGAGATGAAACGTATTGACACCGAATTCTTCTCCAGTTAGAGCTTCCATTTCTTGCTTCATCGACTCGGTGAGTTCTCCCCCGGGTAAAGCCACTCTCAGAGCATAATCGCAGCATACCTTGTCTTCGGCCCAACCTTTCCATTTGTTAAAAGCATCTATGAGAGATTCCTCTGCATCTTCTGGAACCACACAATCAATGATAGTGGTTGTGCCACCTATCAAAGCTGCTCTGGTTCCCCGATAAAAGTTATCCACAGATTCAGTAACGCCTGCAAAGGGCTTTTGAAAGTGGACATTGGCGTCCACTCCTCCGGGTAAAATGAACTTTCCCGTTGCATCGATAACTCTGGTTCCCCCCGGGATAATGAGATGGTTGCCCATTTGTTTAATACGAGCATCTTCAATGTACACATCCACTTGCTCCATGCCATCTTCATTCACCACTTTTCCGTTCTTGATTAAAAGCCGGCATTGCGCACTCTGAAGATGGATAGGAACCTTCTTCACCGGAGTGACCATGATTCGAACGCCTTTCAGTCAAAGACTGGACAAGTCTTCACCGGTTGTGCCTGGACAAAGATCTCTCACAGGACTGAATGGCTAAAGAAATACACTCGAATTTCGAATACCGAACTGTGTTTAGCAAAAGAGCGACGCCTCGATCGATAATCAGCTTCTCGTCCTCTTCTCCTCTCTGCCTGTTCATCCACAGAGCTTGTGGCACACACAGTGCGTCCTCAGACCCTTCCTTCTCTGCCAGAGTTCTCGCTGAATGAAAGAACGAACAACGAAGCGAGTCATGCAACCAGAACTCCACAGATGATTCGAGCTTGAGAGCTCTACAGAACTTGAGCAAAGGGAGCTAGGTAAGTTCGGAGCACAGAGCTTTAGAGTCCATGGCAAAATCCAGAGGAAGATGGAAAAAGAGCATGGGCTCGAAACGGCGGGAAACAAGGAGTGAAGAGGCATGCCGGCGGAGGTATTTCCACGTTACCCGGAAACCTCGAGCAAAAGAGCAAGGACGGAGGGGAAAAATCGGTGGAACTAACTGGGTGGGGCGATAATAAAGTGGAACACGGGGGACGAACCAAGGGGATTGATCAATAAAAGACGACTATAGTAGGTCACAAGTTTGAAAACGAGAGCAGGACTCTGTTTCCCTCAGACTTAAAAGAACCGAGTGCGATGGACGTGTCTTTCTTCCCCTTCCTCCAATTGTTATGCTCATTCATCGCTTGAAAATTGGAACCTGAGAATTGAATCTGTCAAAGCATTTCTTGGTGACCAATATCTCCCTCGTTTTCGTTTGGGCTTGCATCCCAGGAGATCAATTTTCTGAGTCCGTTGGAGATTACTTGTCGCTTGACTTGTACCCAAAACTGGAACATGCACACATTGAAGTGCATACAATCAGTATGTTTGGTGGCTCACTTCTATTGAGAGCAGGGAAAGTGCCAGGTTGAGCTTTTGGTGAAGGTACAAGTAGACAAATCTGAGTCTAAACAAACCCCTTCTTGTTTTCCGCATCAAGTTGCTCCTTCAGGGAATTATTCATCTCACTGATCTGACGAAAGTGCTGGAGTGAAATGAGGCTTGCATTCTGTTTAGGAACACTCCATCCACTTATTCAACGTGGTGGAATGACAGGCTCATATCCGTATCGTGCTTTCCACGTCAAATATTTCGGAGTGTAAAATTAAAATATGATTCCACAAAAAATCGTCTTCGGAAGCACGCATATTAAGAGGCACAACCAAGCGAATGATTAGCTTCATCATACCAGGTGATGACAAAAAATTGTATCAGGATGACAATTATTTGCTGTCGAAATGGCTTCTGGGCCTGGGTTATGTGTCTCGATTTACATCATATATCCGGTCATGCTTCAGTTCTCTAAACAAGCAAGACTAACGGAGAAGCACGTAAAATTGCTCGGGTTGGTCGCTTTCCAAAATCAACATGAGAACAACGATTTATACTACCGTAGTTATGATGATGACTTTGAATTCATTTAATAAACTACTTTGAGCTACACTTTTGACGATTATTCGTTTCAATACAATGTAAGTTACCACCAGATGATTGCACTTTCCCAGGCTAATCGTTCAAGAGAATATGGAAAAAGTGACTCCATCGTCACAAAGCATTCTACCACTGTTGGTATGAATCTTGCATGTTCCATTCTTCTCAATAGCGCCGGTAAACTAGTACTGGGAAATTTGTCAATTTCGCCTCTTCATTGTGTCGTCTTTTCCCAAACGCTCAAATGTATTCATGGTGCATGATAGCACTTCTATTTAATGCTGTATAGGCAAGAAAATTACGGCTAGAGAGCCTGCCTCCAATTACACTTTCTGACCAAATTGGACACTGTCAACAAGAACCATCAAATCCCAAACAACCGCTAAGTATGTATAATTTGGGAAACATTTAGAATCAGTTTCCACTTTCCAGTCAAGTGATGATGAGTGGGATCGTGTTGACCACACGTGGGGAGGAAATGATCCCATTTGTTCTGGTGTATTTTACAGTATGCATCGCTAGATATTTAGATGTCACTAGCTAGCTGTGATAAGGATTTCAAAGATTGATTTCATTCTTTTGACCAAACATTGTGAATGACCTTTAAATCTTTTGGAGGATATTGGGTTGTAGGCGGTAGCGGACAAGCCAAAATTCAAATATCACCTATAGCAGGGGTCGGCAACTACTTTTGGGTCAAGGCCCACCAAATTTGATTATATGTTGTCAGGGTCCCACCAAACAGACGTTGGTTGGTTCAAGGTCCCACAAATAAAAGATCAGAGAGCTTTTGGTCCACGAGTTCATTACTATGGATGTCTCGCGGGCCCACTATTTTGGATTTTCCCATAGCTCCTGGGCCCACCAAAAACCACCCTTGGGCCCACATGTGGGCCGCAGCCCACCGGTTGCCGACTCTTGAGCAATAGGCAAGCATTGAATGGTTTATTGAAGACAAATTTGTTTTCTACACGTGTGTACCAACAACTTCAAAATCAGGATGAGCTTTTTTAGAGAAGACCTTCCTCGGCTCATAAATTCAATTTTTCTTTTTGTGAATGCAGAGAAGCTGGTTCGAAGTCACATCTGTTTTTTTTAACTATTTACGTCACTGAATCCACATGCTTACATCAGGAGGGTTTTCTAACACGATTATATAGTTTATACTTTAGTCAAATCACTCACATGCCAAAATCCAAGTGCACATCTCTTTATAAATTGGTTTTACTTTTTTCCCGAGGTTGTGTGAGATTTCATTGGAAAGTCCGTTTGCAGAACATCAGACACAGATTTGCAAAATCAAAGTTAAATACCTTGCTACTGATACTCAATATAACCAAGGAAAATATCAGAATATTTGTGTCCGATGATGGATTCGCTCCGGTTGTGCTCATACTCTAAAACATTTTGACAAAGGTTTTTTTAAACCAAAACCAGCCGAAAGTGGCATTCCAAACACATGCCGGGATTCATAGCACTTTCAAGTCCAAAATTGATGTTGCGATGCCAACTCGAAACAAATTAATTTTCCGTTACGGAAAGTGGAACCCCCTGGTATAAGCAGTACTTTCTTTTGGTTCTGGATTCTTACCCTCCCCTGGGA
>JAAGOF010000185.1:1548448-1672587 GCA_010645155.1 Tigriopus japonicus | reverse complement strand
TACCCTCAACCAACTTTCTCTCCTCCTCTCCTCTTACTCAGGCCCTGGTAGAATGTAACCCGGGTAAAAGAAATAGCTATTCTGTCACGTTTTGGGCTCTAATTAGATTGGGTTATTTCAATATTCCCTACAGGCAGGTTTGCAAATGGTCGAGCAACTCCAAAAATGATTCACTAGGAACATGATCGAAATGAGCGATCTCGCATAATAGACTTCATAAATATCGGCTGTATGGTATTCAAAGAAGGTATTATTTGACACTGTCCGTTTTTAAGAGCTTCTTTTCAATCCTAGGATTGAAGGTTAGGCCTAGCGATCATAGTGGCTTCACGTGCGCTCTGAGATAACCTCCAAATCCTAGAGAGTCAATATTAGTCTTGTTCGAACAATGAAGTCTTCCTTTATCGAGCTCTTACGTTGTTTTATTTGATGTCCCCAAGTCTTCGTCAGGAATGTGTTGGAGGTGATCCTTTAACAGCTTTTAAGGCAGGATTAGAACAATTCTCCAATGAAATTTGTAATTACCCTCTTATTTAGAGGTTGTTCAGAAATGCCAACAGTACCTCGTTGGTAGACCACATCATATAAATGCTCAAGCAATACTTCTTATCCATGTTTGTTTTGTTATTACAAGAGATGTCGTCCGTTGTAGCTGTATTAAATATCCACTAAATGGAACAAAATGTGGGCTTAATAGAAACAACTTTTTTAGTCATTGCGTTTCATCAAACGCTGATATTCAATCTGTTTTTAATCAGAAGCTAAAGTATCCTTGCCTTTTCAAACGGCCCTGTTTCCGTTTGATACATTCAAGTCTACCCCCAATGCTTTCAATTATTGGCAACTATTGGATTGATAGTTTTCTCCCACCAAAGTTTATTGCAAATGTCGTCCATCATCTGTCATAAGTGAACCCAACCATTGGTTTGATTGAGCAGGGATTTGCTTCACTTACGTTGATTGATGATTGCGAATCAAGCCGACCACGGTGAAATAAAACCAATCGGAGATGACTGCGGATGGATGAGTATCGAGTATTTCACACACAACTTAATGGACTAAACCACAACTTCAAGATGTTGTTTGATGCCCAGATTGAGTTGAGAACAATCAACAGGTGTTTTCGGTAGTATTTCCTTGCTCGTCGGTCTGGTTCTTCGTGTTCCTCTGAACCAAGCCTGCCAGGAAAGACGCAAGGGGGAAATCGAATCGCCCGAGTACAACGCTACAAAACTACTACATATCATTCCACCAGGCCGGTTTCAGCCGGTACAAATGCAACAAAGGTAGAGATCAGTTTCTTATGGCGAGTACTGCAGGTGGATGGATACCTGTTCTGGGACTGCTGCTGTTACCATTCAACCTAAGGCTAGACACTTTTGGTGGCATGATCGCGGCCTTCTTGGCGCCATCCCTTGTTTTTAAATGGTTGTGTCGTACTGCAAGTAAAATCTCTCCTAGATAGTGGGAAAATGGTTGGTTGGGCGGCCATGGTAGTACCATGCTCTTCTGAATGACTCATGCACATGTGAGCCCCACTTTACACCATGGCAAGCACTCCAGATTCGTTTTGGTTTGTCATTGTTGGACTGAGCAAGGTCTATACGTGCGATCTCACCTGAATGAGTGGGAGAAAATGTGCTGCTACCGGGATTTGTAGCCTTGACTTTATGAGTGACACTTATAACAATACCTGGGTCCTGGAGTGCACTCGATATGAAGGGGACATTGCTCTTTTGTGCGTTTCTGGTCTCTTTTGCCTCAAGTTTGAAGAGTGTCGAAGTTCTATAAATCACAGGACAAGTCAAGGGAAACAGTTTGTCACTAAACATGATCCAGTTTCATTAGAGGATCTTGTAATAAGATACAAAGCTCGGCTTAGCGAGCCTTTGAATGAACCTGAGAATAAATGTAATGGAATGTGTCGTAATCGCAACATTATAACTTATACAAATTATTACTGAAATATAGCTAGCAACCAAAGCACTACCCAGTTTTCAAGCATTTTAATTTTCCATCAATTTTAGGCTTTTCAAACAAAAAAACGGAGCGAATTATGGGAGCACATATGCTGGGATCATTTAGGCTTCTTTTCCAACTGGTTTTTGTTTTGAAATATTTTGAAACAACATTTCAGCTTCACATAAAAGCTCACTTATTTATAGCCCCGTGACATTATTGAAATAACAATATTGAAAAAAGCAACCACTTCAGTGGTTGTACTTATGGGCTCATGTTCCACAAAAAGACACTTAGAATATTTCAATTCAACACCATACTTTTAAACACAACATAAGCTTCTTTTTATTTCAATGCAAGGACCTCTGTACAAAAGCCAAAAAGTTAGGACTGAAAAGTCAAGTGGTTGTTTTTTTGTCCACTCAAGAGAGCAAGAAACCAATCAACTCAAAGTTTAGAACCTGTGTACCGTAACTGGACGATGCACCCATGTAACGCAGTCAGGTGTTTGGCATTCTTAAGAATATACGCACATTGATCACAAAGACGATTAAGAAATAACATCTTCACGGACTTTGGGTGCTTCTTCTTTCTCGAGCCAATTTGAGGGCATCAATTTGTTTTTTGGACATTTTGGGCGTGTTGTCCTCCACCACAGCATTGAGGTTGGAACAATCGACCAAGTAAGCTCCTCGTCGTTTGGAATAGCTAACCATATTCTCATAGCGATAACCCCATAATATTTCATTGGGCAAGTATGACGAGCGCGCTTGGACAGAATTTCCTGTGGGTTCCACGATTCCCTCCAGTGAAACGATCATTTCAAAGCGAGCAGAAAGTAGGTCCTTAGGACCAAAGGAGTAAAGAGGACTGTCTTCATCAATTTTGTGGCTAAATGTTATGGGCCAATGAAGAAGAGCCCGATCTTCTTCTGAGCCCATTTGAGAGCTAATTTTGAGCTCAGTGTGCTCAAACTGGACTTGGACGCCTTCTTGAGTGATTTTGCGATAGTGGATCAGTTGGGCCCTAACATGAGCTTCGATTAAATGCGATTTCCGCATGTTTCCCACTCGAAAGAAAAGATAAAGCTCGCCATCTCTTTGGGATATAACTGCATTCTTGGAGAACATCACCGTATGCGATCGACCTTTGGGTCTGGCCAATTTGGCAAATACGATACCGGCCATGCACGCGCTGATGATCACACCAATCACGCTTTGCATACACATCACTATAATGGCAATGGGACATTCTTCTGTGGTCTGCCTCGATCCGTAACTGAAAGTAGAAAGCCAGAAAGATTATTTTTGATCTCCATATTCATAATTCCTGAGATTTCAATTTTCAAGTTGTTTTCTTATCGGGGAATAATGAAAGACCCTGAAAAAGAAAGCAGGTTGCAATTATTCAAATAGCTTAATGCTGACTTTGAGCAACTTCATTTTAAATGCACCTGATGAGAAAACTCAAGGACCGATAATCTTTGGCCCAAAACTAAACTCATGGGGCCGTTCATCAGACTTCCTTTTGAAATACTCGATCTGATTTATTGGAGCCAACATGCGACCTTTTTTGATGGTTTGAGTTTTCAAAAGTATAAGGGCAAATTAGTAAGTGGCATCTAAGAAACGCGCTGTTCTTATAGCTGGGGATTAACAAAATCAAGTCAGATTTATGGTGTCAGGTGTACTTTCTTGTTATTAGGTGCATTTGAAACGAAGAAGCAGTGCTGAAAGTATCCTCCTGGCCAGTTGACTTGATTTGATTTTTATACTCGAGTCATTTGATTAGTATAGCTAACGTATAACATGAGACCCAAAAGCTAAGTATAGTTAGTTATTTTCATAAGTCAACATTTCGAATGAGTTCTGATATTCACTTGATTCAAACAAGGGTGACTGACTTAAGAGAGGCAGGATGAATTGGAGACTGAGCGTAATTATTATGACTCGACGGAGTCACTATTCCCTACCCAATCGTATGTTGCGTTTCCACACTGAATAAGAAGCACGAAGAAAAATTGTTGATTGCCCAGACACATGGGGTAAAATTTCCCGACTTTTGGTTGATTCCGTTCGGCAAATTGTCGGGTTCCAAATCACCATGAAGCCAAGCAATGGCCCAATAAATGCCGCCAAATATGAACCAACTCACAAAAAAGCTAGTGGCAAATAACATCAATGTCCATCGCCAAGGCATATCCACCGCGGTGGTGAAGATATCCAAAATGAATTTCCGCCTTTTCTTTGACACCTTCTTTAGCACCACGTTGCACTGTCCGCCTTTGGCAACGATTCGTTTCCGATCCTCTTTCAGCTTGCTGACCAGATCATTGGTCATAATGGAGTCAGTTCGCTTTCGCATATTCACGAGGGAGGCTTCCAAATCTATTCCTTCCAAGGATCCATTGGGACAGTGGTCAAAGTTCTTACGGAATAGGGAACTCAGGGACTTTCTTGTGGATGGTTCCACATGGTCCGACGTACCAGATGAGATCCGATCCGCCTCTTGCTCCTTCAAATAGTTCAACAGAGGAATATTGGTTGTGAATTGATTGTCGTCAACTTCCAGTTGGATGGGTTCCAATTGACCTTGCTTGTTTTGAACGGTAATATAACAGATTCGCTTGGCCTTCTCCGCTTGGTCATCACTGCTGAGATCATCATCATCCGAACTGGTGCTCTCTTCTCCCGCGAGGATCATCTCCTGGTTAATTCCCACCTGATGAGGGTTGATCTCCATGTTGAAGTACTGATGTCGACAGCTCATCAGTTCCATTCGGAATGAGCCTCGTTTGAATCCTCGGTTGGATGTCTGGATTAGGCTTGCCGGAGAGTTGGACTTCATGAAGTGGATGTCAGTGTTAGTGAAAATCCCACTGGCGATACTACTGCCGCAACTCGCACAACTCGAGCTACTGCTACTAATAAGTGGGGTAGCACCCAAGAGCCTCACGTCTCCACTACTCATCATCTGGGGCCCAACTTCTCTTTCATGTTGAGTGTGAACAGCACGCAAATCGCCTTAAGCACGAGTTAGACTACTTTTTGCAGAGCCATTTCTCGGATTATTTTGCAGGGATCGATGGTCAACATCAGAAGTGCAATGGCAATTATGTATGGATAGATTGTTCAGTTCAATCCAAGCTGGTTCGACAAGGATCAAACACTTGCCTAGTTCTTGATTTCCTTCGGTGCACTTGAGGATCGTTTTGCACTTTGTTGTTCTTGTCACTTACACTTTGTTCATTGCCACAGTCACATCTTTTTATTCAAATTCAATCTGCTTTTAAACAAGATGATTGATGAACATTTGACGGTTCAACTTTGGAAAAGATTCTCCCTCCATTCATGGGCAAATTTGGACATCGAAGTTCGAAATTTGAGTAGTGTTTTTAGTCCAACACGAACACAAGGCGTTTGTTTTAATTGGTTGAAGGAAACACTCTTTAGGTGGGGCCTTTGCTCCTGGAACTGCCTTATGCGTTTAAAGTGTTTACTAGTACCTTCTATAAGGTAAACTTATGAATATACGTAGAGTGCCAGCTGAACAATCCCATGCATGTGGGTCTGTCCTTCTTCTTACGTAGTATAGGCTTGATCCGTTAGCCCCAAATACAGATGTGCGGCAAAGGTCATCTTTCACCTTCTTGTTTCATTCTAGAGGCATTAAATGGAAACATTGTAATACGAGTACGCTACAAAACGGTCTCAATAAATTTTCAGTCATGAAATGATAATATCGGGTTGTCGAAATTGGTATTTAGAGCTGGTATACTTTTTGGGGATTTCGGAGAAATGAGGAAAGTCTGTGAACCCTGCACATATGTGCATGTTTAAGATCATTTGGTAGTTAACAGTGCGCTTGGGAAACTGCGAAAAATTGTGAAGTTGTCTTTCAAAAATTATCATTATGCCACTGAAAGACAAACTATGATGGAGAGTAAACTAATAATAAATTTAGCAAAAATGATTATTAAAGGTTGCATTTTTTTAATTCGACGACTTTGTTTAATGTCAGTACAATGTCGCATTCCTTCTAATTGAATCAGGTAATAATTTTAAAAGTAGCATTATGACTAGCAAGTGGGCGAGGGGTCTTCAGTACCGATTCCCATTACAGATTTTAGTTAATTTGTTCCTACTAAAATCTTTCAGAAAGGGCACTTTCGAGAAAATTTTCCTCCGAAGGAAAAATCCCAAGAAATGAGTTCACAAATCATCGACATAAGGACAGTATACACACGAAAATTAGATCCTCTTTGGAACGGGCGTATGCAAATTTGTCAGATTGAGGGTATCGAGTTTCAAGTTGACGGAAACGATAACTCCAAACGAAAGCGAGTTAGTCTTACCTCTCTTGCAACATCCACAAAATCCAGAATTTTCTGTCGAGAATTCACTTGAAAAACGTCAAAATCTTGCGTGTTTTGGAACTTGAAATTGGTTTCAAACTTTTTTGTTCCTACCAAGAAGAAGCAATTGGATTAAAAGAGGTTGCTTGTAATGACTAACACGAATGTGATTTTGTACATCGGCAAAGAGTCAAGAATCAAAGTCGTCGCGTCGTACAGTGTATATACTTTTTCTTGGTCCTAGATTATGAATAGACAAAACTGGAAAATAAACGTAATAGAGATATGCAGGAATGTAAAAAAATACTGAATAATCAAACAAGAAGCTTGTACTCTCATTCGGAGAGGTCCGGATACAATTTGTTATGCTCTTGACTTGCGGTTACATCCAATAAGGAAATGTCCATATCAGAGGCCACCACCCCGTAATCCTTGAACAAATAGGCGTAACCCCAAGGCATATGATGATTAAACATAGCCCCACGAAGTCGCAACCGATCCGACAAAGGTTTGGTTTGGGTCAGCTTCCGAGTGATCACATCATTCTCCTTCCGCTTAAACATGTACACTTGTTGAGCAGGATGCTCTAATTGCAAGATTCCTGCATCTTGAACGGAATCCACGGCCGTTTTGACAGCAAACCATTTGCTGTTCTCGTCTAGGATGGTGGTGGTCTTATTTGAACCGGTTTTGTGTTCGTAGTCATCTTCATCGAATTCGTCGTCATCTTTGATGTTGTCTCCTTGAACAGTGGGGATGGGCTTCCAAAGCATTTTGATTATATCGCGCCGTCGAAGCCGCAGATAATTGACGGCTCGAATTTGCATGAACAATTTGGTCACGGTGGCTGCGGAAGCGGAAGCCAAGCCATCATTATTATACACAACAGAAAAGATATTGGGACACGCGTAATCCGGACGATCTGACTTAAAAACGGGAGGGGCTCCAAAGTTGATACAACGGATTGTAACTCCATCTTGAAGCTCCGAAGCCGATTCGCCCTCCAACAGTTCCATGGCCAATAACTGACAGAGACCAGCTCCCAAAGAGTAACCCGTGACAACGATTGAATAATTGGGATGAGTCTCCAAAGCTTCCTTGATTTTGGGCAGCACTTTGCCGATAATATTTTTGGCACCAATAACAAATCCCAGATGGGCGTGACCATGCAGGAACTCGGTGGAATCTGCGTAAAGATCCATGAACACATCCTTCATTTTGGGTGCAGGGAACATCCTTGTTCCGCAAACCACAATCACAATCTGTTCCAACTCGTGGACCAACATCATGGCGAAATCCGGACAATGATGATCCACGTGAAAGCTATCTGTGGCATGAGCAAAGACGATGCTTTCTTTCTCCAGACCGGTTTGATACATGAGGTTTTCAAATACTTGAGGATTAGGAATCAGTTCTCCCTCGGAGGTCTCATTCATATGGGCGGGAGCTTCGGCTAGTTCGTCATTATCCACACTTCGCAAAGCTTCAGCCACTTTCATGGTGTAGTGCCAATAGAAACCGAATGTGTGGAGCAGTTTTTCCTCAATCTCCGTATCGTGAATAAAAATGTTTTCGTCATTATACCAACTGGTAGCATTGCTATCCTGAATACGTTGCAATTTGTACAAGAGTCCCACTGTGAGGAGCATGGGTCGCCATTTGTCGTCGATCTCCTCACCGGTATCAGAATTGGCGTAGCACTCTTTCATTTCGTCGAGGGTGTCGATAACTTCGTCAATGTCTGGGTATTTCTTGGTAATCACACCCATGAATCCATCTTGCGAAATGCTCTCGTAGGCATCCACAACGGCTTTATAGGCCGATGTGGCCTTTTTGAAGCAAGCCATCATACTCAAAAATGTACAGTGGCAATACACGGAGGTCAAATAAACACCATGAATTATAATTTGTTGCCCCAATCAAGATGTTTTCCCAAACAGGGCGTATTCATGACGCCTCTTGAACTATGAGAGGGTCGGAGACAAGAAGCATTAGGATGTTCTTCAAGATCCTGTCATTGCTAGGGAATCCATTGGGATGCTACTCTGTTCATGCTCTTTCACAACTTGTTTCTGCCTCGACTGCTACTACCACATACTACCTACATTCATACAGTACAACTTAGCATGATAGTTCTTCCATGGGAAGCCTACAAACTGCAAAGGAGCTCGAAGAACCTTTGATGGAAACGCTCCGTTAGAGGGCAGACGGAAAATGAACAGTTTGCACGAAAGACATATGATGTAGCACACTCTGGCGTTGAAATGAGGAACCAATCTGAGTTGAGAGGAACCGGATTTCTGCGTGCCATCAGACTTGGGTCAAAAACTTTCCAAATATTTTTAAGATTGCTATTCTGACAAAGTTGGTTTCAAACGGGATCAATCGTTATCGGTGCACCTAATGCTTGTACTCTCACTGCCATGTTTAGGGCCCGGATAGATGAATGGATGGATTGTTTGAATATTTCAGTTTAAAACCTGGTTGAATGCTCACACTTAAATTTAAAAAAAATGATAGTTTCCGATTGAAATGACATCCTATGATTTCATAATTGAAATGAAATGCTAAAACTTGGAAAAAAATATGAAGTGAAAATCGTCAAAGTAGGATGATATGAAAAAAACTCCTGCACTGTAACTACCGGACTGATCAAAACAGAAGAAAGTAAAGAAAGCCGTCCAGCTTTTCTCATAATCCTGAACCTTAGAAATCAATGCAAAATAAACTAACAGGCAATTCAGCTATTTTGAATAAACGTGTCGAGATGCAGTTCGTGTTTTTGTGCCAAAATGTATCATTTTTCAATGAAAATTCGTCAAAAATATATTAACCGTCATTTAGTTTTAATTTGAAAATGGCAACAACGGTCTATTGGCCACATCCACATGACGCATCAATCACATGGTCAGACCTGTGTTTTAGTTGTTACTGAAATTACAATCACATAATTGCAATTACATTTCCAAGTAACTGTAATTATACATTTGAACCAATGTCATTGACATTTTTCAATTGGAAATTGCAATTACATTCTCACCTACTTAGGAAGTTCTGGTTTCGCAGATATTCCCCCACCTTTCAAATATTTTTCAGCATTTCAATCTGGGATCTTTCAATCTGGAATTGGGTGATTCACCCAAAATTCAAAAGGTTTTGGATGCTTTTCACATATTTTGCAAGATATTTTTTAAGATAATGCAATTGAAATGTAATTCAATTACTTTTAAAAGTAATGGTAATAGTAGTTAATTACATTTGAAAATAAAGTATTTTTTGAGACCAAAGTAATTGAAATTGTATTTAATTACATTTGAAATGTAATTGACACAGGTCTGCACATGGTAACAATCATAACATCCTATCAGCTTCCTGAATTCAAGATAAGTAATTCTAATACCAAGCAAAGCTAAACATGTCGGCCCATAGAAAAAGTGCCAAGGAATACATCGAGATGTTCCAATTGGAACAAATCGATCCCAAAGTGGGTTACATGAGGCCAATGGGAACAAGCCCATGGTCCATCAGCAATCCTGAAGGGAACAAAAGGGTTTGTTACAGCACCATTTATTACCTTCAGACTCAAGGCCAAGCGAACAAGTTGCACCTGCTCAAATCTGACGAAGTGTTCTTCTACCATGATGGTGTGCCATTGACGGTGGCTTATTTGGATCAAACCGTTCCTGGAAACCTCGTCAAACTTGTTCTTGGCCCAGATAATCCTCAGATTCGGATAGCCTCGGGCAAATACAGGTGTCAGTACCTTGACAGCCAACCTGCAGATGCTTTCACATTTCTAAGTGTACTTGTTTCACCAGGATTTGATCCTACTGATTCTGTCGATGGAAACGCTCAAGATTTGATGAAAATGTTCCCGGAAGCCGCGGATTTTATTCAACGGTTTACTTAGTTCATGAATGATGTCTATAGATCTCGATTGGAATGCTCTCTGCTACGACATGATTATCGTCTAGGATCACTAATACATTGACTGCAAATTCTATACGAATGTCGGCTGATTTTATGGTAGCACATGCAAACAGCTGCGGAAGAACCATATGTAAGGGGATTTCTATCGATCTTGGAACATTACCATCGGCAATCTGGATGTTCTGCACTTCCGTATTATCTTTTAGATCATCTAACCCAACTTGTTCACTTCGAATAAGCTGAACCTCCACTGATTTAATTGGTTTGGTGCACATGTCCACGCAAAGTGTTCCGTGGACAGCTCGTCCCATGGAACACTGAGTCGAGTCCAAACAACCTCTAATCGAGAATTCGGGAACGTGTTTCATAAGTTTCCTCTTGGAATACTCCAACTTGTCTGGAGTGATGTGGAACTGGTAGGGTTTGGTTTCCAAAACTTTGGACCACTCGGCCTTGAGCTCAACAAAGATCTCTTTTTCCTCCCGGATGGTTTGAGCCAAGATTCCCCGATGAATCTCGCAAACAAAGATGTACTGAATATCAATTCTCACTCCATGATAAGTTTCCAAAAGGGCTCGTCGATCGGCATTAGCTCGAATGGGGATCTGGAAGTTCACCTTATGTTTTCCTTGGGGCAATTTCCCTGGATTGAGAAGCATTTCCTCAAACGTGGTGAGGGACTGGCTTTTTGAGACGCCATTGCTAATGGCAGATTTGGCTGGAATGAAGGTCCTTAAAAGTCCGCTTAAGGTTATGGAGACACCGTCGTGTTTCAAATCTGTCGGACAATTTAATAGCAATGAGCCTTTGATGGTTTCGCCTTCGTGGTAAGTTTTGGAGGGTCTATCGAAAAGAATCTCTATCGGATTTGTCGATGCCATGAGTGAAGAACTTGTCCTCGTGCACAGGTGCTTTATCCTTTGCTCCAAGATTTCCTTGGACAACAATAAGCCGATGAAAGAGTCGTTGTCTTTTCCTAACCGACTGTCAACTTTTGTCTCTCAACTACGAGAGGAAACTAGCTATGTGATCAACTCACCAACATGTGTAGTGTGGTCTTTATCTTATCACGAGTAACCACAGTTCACTTCAGCACCTACGAAACTGAGCCCTAGAGCCAGTAAAAAATACTCCCCCTCTCATATGTCAGATTGTCAGCCAAACGGCGTCTCATATTCCGCAACCGATATTCTAATGAAGACAAATTCTTAAAGCGTACCGCACTCTTAATTCAAATTCATTGTATAACATATTTTGATAAGAATGCCATTTTTATCTTCTTGAAGGTTGCTCACGGTTTAAAGAAGCGAACACGAGAGCATGACATCAATCAGGGACAAATCAAGATGATCCAGTCGTTTGCCACCCACTTTTTGTGGTGAATCTCCACGATCCCTGCGGACTCATCACTCATCCCAATGAAGTTGGTTCTCTTTACGAGGCATGGAGTGAGTGTCTTCCTCCAGCTGTGAACCATGAATCTAATGTTAGTTGTTCTATCCTTGGTTCGGAAAGGCTCAATTGAAGCCTTTTTCCCTTGGGCAATATATTGCTTGTGTTTCAATATGCTTTTGATTCAAATGATATGAAACGAAAGGTAAAACAGATTTTGAATAGTAGATCAAGGATTAAACCAAATAGGGAAAAAATGAAATGACCATATTTGTTGAAAACATAAAAATGTTGTGATTTATCGAAGCTTTCGGGATTAGAATGGGGTTTAAAGAGCCATTTTAACAGTTGGATCAATTAAAGATATAAAAAACACATTCTATATAACACTTGACCGACTTAAAATTTATCTCCGTGAATTGGAGTTTATTTTTGAACAACATTTTAAGACTTTCACTGACACATAAGTGGTACACGAAACGAATGACATAATTCGGGAGAATTAAAATTCCAACGGTGCTCGATCTAACGTGATCAAGAATCTTGCCGATAACTTAACCTTTTATGATAGATTCCCTTAAAGAATTTTTAAGTAGAACAAACACAGAAACATACAATAGTACTTTGTTTCTCCTTGAAAGTACATCCTGACTGATTGTTAATAAAGAGGATGATTGCACCGCATCGTTTTGATGCCAAGCCAACGATACGAGCGACTGAAATTCTGTTGTTACATTCGAAGAAGCTCTTTCTTTTGACTCGTCTTGTTCATGTGATTTGCCGACAAATCAATCACTGTTGTTGCAAGAAGCCAGCAGATTACTTTCCAGTTGTTCCCACCAACTTGTACAATGGACCAAGACAAAGAGTAGACAGGTGGATCGGACCACAAGCGAACAACAAAACACTTCACTCCGAGAGGTGTCCAAACAAGTTGTCAATTGTCAATGTAACAGTATGTGGAGACGAAACATTCGAAAAGGATCATGTGACCATGCACCTAGCTGAAGAACGAACAGATATGGTATTTTATGCTTACTTAACTAACGAGCGTTGCGCATGAAATATAACGAGATATAAAAAGTACAAATATAAAAGGAAAATGAAGAAAAAAAAATCTTCGTGTATTTGACGGATGCTAGCAATCAGCATTACCTGAACCTTTAAAAATGAACAATGAAGAGTACCTTATGTCACGGAACGCCAGGAACACTAACTCATCTTTTTTTTAGGACTCAGCCTTATTTTATTCGATATTCATTTGTCTTGTGCATTATAATTAGCTAAATGTCCCTTAAGAGATCGTCCAATACCCCGATGAGTGTGTTATTAAGACGACCCCTTTTAGCTCTGACCTTTTTTGTGGAAATTCCTGCATTTCTGCATTTGGATCAGCCTAATGTATGTATATGTATGTATTTCTGTAAGGGACTAGTTAATAACTAAGCAGGGTGAACATTCAGGCGCCAATGAATAATCTGAATTAAAAAAAAAAACGCATTTTTTTATTTTGTCAAGCGAGCTTCCCTCATTTTTCCCTAATAGAAATTGACTGCTATCCAAGTCGGGAGAATTGGAGGATTATCGTGAATAAAAGTCCATTATCTTAACATGTATTCTCTTTCTTGGCCTTCAAACTGCAAGTCCAAATGTATCATATTTACAGGCTCAGATTCATTTGATTCACTCACGGGACGATTGGGTTTAGGCTGGAAAAACAATTCTAACTTCCAGGAAGCCAAGACTGTGGGCCAAAACACGTACTTACGTAATTGCTTATCATTACATCAGGCATTTGACAGTTCTTGGGCCTGACAAAAGATTTCTTCACACCACCTTTGACCCTTTCTAGTTTTCCAGATACCGCTATTCAGCCCGCATTCCCGGAAGGAATGTTCGGCTATTTTTTTTATCTCTGAGGAATGACCTAAATTTCCCCAAACACCGGCAATTTCGTGGTTCATAGAAAAAACTGGCCGTAATTGATTATCGACAGATTCCAGGTAGCATTTTCGTTTCCCGGCACTGACAGCTACAAATACTAGACAGCGGGCATCCGAATGTTCCACTACTACCACATACATACTAGACATCACAATGATTCCCCTTAACCTTCCCACTGTCGGGACATCCATGTCAGCACCTACTAACTATTCATTTGTCTCCCTCGTAAGTAGAGCAAGCAATGATTTTTTCGGATGATCAACTACGTTCATGTCTACTGTACATATTTACAAAGAGACCAGACCGCGTGGACCATAGGACATTTTGATTAATTTAAGAATAGAAACATCCAATACATAGCAATACATATATGCAATACATATACACATAATACATAGAAATTATTCATACTTCTGTTTGATTCAGCAAATTGGCATTTCTCAACTCCTGGAACACACTTCACATTGGTTACAACTGGGGAATTTCAAATTCAATGAATCGCTCTCTCTCTCTCTCTAAATCTTTGAAACTCTAGAGTGTTGCTGCACAATCAGTAAGATTTTGCAGTTTTCTCCCGATTTCCAGCGTAGTAAGTAACGAATGTATCGCAAAATACAGGCCTTTTTTGCTAACGTTACTACGTCATTAAACGTACCGGAGACCTCAATGTTGTCAGGTCCAGACAGTTGGGCAATCCGAACTAATCGCTGTCGATGGAAACGCTGTCTCTTTCTTTCCGCTATTTCAGCCACGGATCAAAGCTTCTCGAACAAACTATTCGATGCTAACACCTATCTTAAGGAATCTCGAGGGAGGTGTCACTCAATCAAGTGAAAGAAACAGCTAGCCACTCACTACCCACTTCCTTACGGTGAAGCCACGTACTAAACAAGGGATTTTGGCTAAGTGTTCGTAGAAACCAAGTTTCATTTCAGTCTGTCTTCGTTGCTCTTTCGGCTTGTTCCTCCTTATCCTCGGTCGAGTGATGACCGGCAAAGAATTCGAGCAAATTTGTGACTGGGACTGATGAATGAAATGGACACTCGCAATAGATACTTCGACTACAGCAAAGCTGAAAACACGAGTCAGGCCTATAAAGTATTGAAAAAGCTCAAGAATAGCTAGATAAAGCACTTAAGCTAGTCAAAAATCTTTGACACATGGTTTTTCCATTCTTTGAAATAATTTAGTTTTCAAGAACTAGATTTTTGCAAAGAATTTGATTTAGTCTTCTTGGAACTTTTTGGGCGGATCACTTCAATTTTCTAAATTATTGTCTATTCTTATTTATTCTTGCTTTATTCTTGCCTTCTTTTGTTGCTTATCGTGTTGACGCAATGTATGGTTCTCAAAGATTCTCCACGTTCTTTAACGAATGTCAAAAAGACAAGAACTTTGCGTGCAACAAAAAGGTTCAAGCGCCTAGCTTTCAATCGCAAATTGATAGGTTGGGATCTACCTTTTCTTGGTGTTGAAGATTCACACGATTCTTGAGGAGATGTTTTAAATAATATCAGACTTGCTCAAGTTCTTTAAGACCCTTTCTCACTTTTTTGCTGTTGGTATTAAAGTCACAATGCGTCACTTGTCCTTATCCATAAGCCCACTTGCCATGCCTGTTCCAATATGTATTCACTCGTCTGAGATCGTAGATGGCAGCAAAAAGGTTGGGAGTAATGGAATGATGCAGGACTTTGCATATTTTCCACGTATTCAAAAAGCACCATGTTATAAGATCCATATTTGTTTCATTGTTAAAGAGGAAGGTAATTCCGAAAGCCTCCGTAGTTCCCCATGGAACCACTACAGGATGATTCATAACAAAAAGAACTACATACAAACCATGCGTGTAACTTATAAATAGGTGACCTCATTCACGATTGCTTGATAATGAAAAAAATGCGAGAGACAGCTATTTTCAAGACACAATGGCTCCTTCACTTCAACTCCCTAAGGATTTGAACAAATTCAGAATTCAGAGACTAGTTTTTTAAGACGCAAAGATCGATCTTAAGATCGTACTTTAGTACTGTAAGTTCGATCTTGAGATCGATCTTTGCGCTTAAAAAACTAGCCTCAGGAGACCGATAAATATCAATCTTTGCAGTATTAATCCAAAACAAGAAGCACCAACGTTGTCTAAATATACTTATGATAAATAATAATGTAAAACCTTTAGTAATATGTAATTAAAATGCACTTTCAGATAGAAAACCTTTGGCAATGTCAAAGACACTCAAAATTATCTAATACAGGGGTGCGCAAACCCTGGCCCGCGGGCCAAATGTGGCCCTCGAGCTGATTTCGTGTGGCCCACGAGAGGATCAGTAAAATAAATAAGGTTGATTATGCATATGTAGGGTTGGTAGATTGTAGAATTTCATGCTAGAAATTATTTGCCGTTTTGGATGATGTGGCCCGCGAGCGCCAACGGTCCGGCCAATTTGGCCCATTGCTAAATAAGTTCGCACACCCCTGATCTAATACATAGAAATTTTGAAAAATTCGATTGATGTTTCAAGTTTCGATTTTTGTCCATTTTGATATGAATCTGTTAGACATGTCTTTTTGTAATTTTGGTAGAACACATGATATTTGTGATATATTTGATATTGTAAATTATTTTGAGCTATTTTGACATAAGCTCAAAAATTCAAAAAAAAAAAATCATTTATTTTTGCAATAGTGAGAAGGCATATGAAATCCTTGGGAATTTGTTTTATTTGATCTTTATTTGATGTACAGTAACAAGTGTTTTTCGGCTTTTGGTGTAAAAAATGGACCATTCAAACCCAAGGTTTGAATGGTGCTGATACTCATAACACCTGCTGCTGATAAATGAACTTTTATTCAATTTAAATTGATTAAGTAACTAAATGGTCTCTAAAAAGGGATTAACTAGTTTATTTAAAATGTTATTTTTAATAGATTATTAGATATATAACTTTTTCCCTGGACCTAAACCTAAATAATATAATAACAGTAAAGTTGTTCACCATCCACATAGGTCCAAAAAATGCCAAGATGTTTTTGGGTATTTCGACCCAAACCTAAAAAGCCATTTGAAACACCGTGACTACAATGCAGTGACGCTTTCCCAAAAGTATGTCCAGTGCTATTTACTTTTAATATTAAATTTTTTAAAATTAAAAAATTACTTTTTTTAATATGACCT
This sequence comes from Tigriopus japonicus, assembly GCA_010645155.1. Taxonomy (NCBI): domain Eukaryota; kingdom Metazoa; phylum Arthropoda; class Copepoda; order Harpacticoida; family Harpacticidae; genus Tigriopus; species Tigriopus japonicus. Next base: position 1,655,833 of record JAAGOF010000185.1, on the reverse strand, counting down.
ACCCGTGAATTTTTAAGCTAAATATCGTGATTTTATCAGGAAAATTATAACAAAAAGCTAATAAAAAATTGTATCATCTTAACAAAATAACGCTCAATCTTGTCAGTAACTATTTGGTGATTGATAATACCGGTATTTTGAACGTATTGTAATTGGTTTCGATGATGTATTAGAACGAACGTTTTTTAACGTATGTCTAGGACGAGTAAACAATTTATCGGAATCGTCCCAAATAAAGTCTAAAATATTCCTCTTGTAAAGAGAATACTTTTCATCGACAATGAACATTTCTTGTATCAACTTCATGAAACTTTTTAGCGAGCAATTTTGTGCTTGAATCACATCGATCATTGATTGGCAATCTCGAAGCCAATGATAATTAGTCTGCCTACACAAAGAATTGAATTGCAATTCTTGTTTTCAGGATTTTTTAAGGTGCACAGGTTTCTGGAATTAGCTCAAGTAAAGAAGCTTGAAGTATAATTTGGAAGCGGTCCATAAATACCAAGCTGGCAGGCCAATTTGGTTTTGAATTACCGATGTTTCTTGTGGTGTTTTCCGTCTATTTTTCCCTTATTGCTCCAGACTCATTGGGGCTAATTTTCAAGGGTGAATGATCTGGGAGGGCTATGTTGGAGAACAAGCGGCCCCCTCTCGTTTCTTTGCTGTTCATCTCGAACCGATTGTCTACATAACAGAGAAAGATCGGACAACATTTATTGAACAAAGACTAGGGGCTGGATTCAAGTGAGTTTTATGCCCGTAATTAAGATAATTGAAAACGCCCATGTCTGTCGATAGAATGAACGGTGGGATCTCAATATAAGTGGCTCCTTGAGCATTCGTACAAGATGGTGGTCAATATTTCCATCCAATCCCAGTGCATGTTTTAGTCGGACGCTTCGAGTTGAAGGAACGAGCAAAGGGAATAATCAGACGGGCACAACGTTTCCTAATTAGGAAACAACAATTCACTTATGCAAAAGCATCGCTTACGAGGTTTACGTTACTGTCTTCTTTTGAGGGAGCTTTTCAGGACTGGAAAGTTGTAATCTGTTGATGTTGTCGATTTTCGCCTTACCGAAAGAGCTCAACTATCTGGATATTGGACGGTCTGACGCCATGCTGCGGCTTTCTGTATTATGAAGTACGTGGAAAGGGTCTCTGGTATTTCTTCTGGGAAAAAGGGGTTGTTAAACAAACGTCAAAACCGAAAGGGTAAATGCAATATTTTGCTTCAGGATTAAGGATAAGAAAGTGCGAGTTCCAAAATGCCCTCGATAAACAGGACACGCGTGCTTGAATGGTTGTCTTTGTGAGATTGGGCAATTAGTACTCAAATTTGAGGATGTCATGATATCTGATTTAGTCTCCATGTCCAGATGAAGTCGGGTCCTTGGAAAAACAGGAAAAAATTAACCGTGGAATGCAAGACAAATAGCACATGGACCTTAATGTCCTTTTCACATTCCCACTGGGTTGTCTTTGAAGGCAAACTGGTTTTTTATTAGCATACCAAAATTCAGTAAGAATGGTCGCTTGTTTTCGATTCATTTTCTAGTACTCGTAAACAATTGGCTTAAGGTACAGTTAATTGATATTTGTTAAAACTTCTTGTATAAAGCACACTCCCTCCACTTTAAACTCGATCTTGCAGCTTTCAAATCGCAAATTTATCCAATTATCATGACTGTATAAATGTGCGATACTCTAAAGAAATTTGCCCTGTTCTTTGCCTTCGGTTTCTCTTTGAAATCTGAAACCAGAGTCGTCGTTGAAAGGATGAGTAGTGGTTGGTTGGGAATAGGAATGAATGGTCTATCTTTTTTTTTCTCCGCTGACCACAATGCAGGTCTTGATTTTTAGCGATACTTATCGTTTAATTATGTGGTCACAATTGGAATGAATCGGGCACTCCTCCAAGTCGTGAGACGTTTATTGTAGTGCTCTCAGTGTTTTATCTTGAACTCAAATCTAGTGTGCGTCTTTATCAGGATCCTCAAATGGCCAGGGATAGTGGAGATAAGCCAAATTTTGATTTGACTTATGAGTCTTCATGAAGTCAAATTGGAAGGAGGAGGTGGGTTCCCGTATTGCAATTTTTAGCTCAGACCAACTAGTCACACTGTAAGAGACTGTCGATCACAATTGATTTTCCGTTCGTAATCCTAGTTTTGGAAAGCCAAAAATAACAGAGCTCTCCAAGCTTCAAAAATCCTCAAAGCATCCATATCTTTGGCACACATTGACGATGTCTGGAACATTCTGTTCATGGGCACGACTGAATCTTCAGAACATCTGGACCGTGTTGTTCCAACAAGTTCAAAAGCGCACCAGGAAAGACAAATATGTATGTCAAGGAGAGAAAACAAATGCAAATAATTGTGCATGATTGTCGACTCTTTCGTTCGTCGAAGTTGCAACACAAACGATCGGTTGAAAGACAAGAGAACCGACGAGTTCCTTGGGCTGTTTAGAGTATTTTCGTTTAAGACCTAATTGCTTCTTCATGAAGAGAAAGGGTAGAAGTACAAAAGCCTCCAAATTCCTGTACTACGCATGTACGCACTTCTCCGGGATGAGAAGTTATTTTTTAATCTCACGTGGAAAGTGGTGTTCAATTCTAACCGTTTGGTGCCAAAGCATAGGTTTCAGTGATGAATGAACCCATGACAAGATTTATGTTCATCGTATTCAAAGAGAAAAGTGCTTTTAAGTTCTCTTTTCAATGGACCAGACCTGACTTGGTCAAGATTATGGCTGCATCCATCCACAAAGTATCCACAGGTACGTGGTTTAACAGGATCCTACGAGTTTCGACGGCGAGCAAATGCCGACCGATTTTGACCAACGAAAATCTATTTTAATGGTAGAGTACACTACTTAAGGGAACCTATTCGAGTGAATACGGAAGCAGATCACACGCAGATGCAAACGTCAACCCCCTCTGTGAGGAAATGGGACCTCATTTTGAAGCAGATAGGCTACCACAGTAGATCCAAGAAAGGTGTCACGAATGGAAAAAGGATAGGGATGGGGACCACACCAAAACATTTCACCTTCAATTGGTACTCTGAATCGACGCAGCTTAGAACTGTCACAAAAGCCTAAAAGAAATGGATTTATGAGCCATTGTTGTACAGAGCAATCTAACAAAGATCAAATTCAACCGGATGGAAACTCCAATACTGCAAAAATGGTGTATACACTAAAAACGGATTGAGGAAACTTTCGGGGAGGCAGCCAGCAGTAGATTTGTCAATTGAATCGATCTGTTGTTTATTATTCAGAAAAAAAGGTTATCTATTCATTACGAGGTATTTAGAAATGTCACCTTTATGAGTCTCATTTGTGATATAAAACCTTTGGGTTTGCTCTGACATACTTTACCAAAGATGGATATAACCCAAATGCGTAAAATGGAAATGCAAATTAATTGAAATGACTTTTTAAAGCTTAGAATTGAGCAATAACCAGCCCCTGCATAATAAATCTACGTTTATAGAGAAGAGGATCCTGCTCAGCGATCGTCCCTACAAGATATTTATTGAGCATGTTTCGGTAGGTTTTTGGTTGATGGTCCGGTCAGTTTAGTTTGTGGACTTGAGTGAGCTCTCATGGCTAATCTTGACATTGACAAAGCGTCAGAATAAATCTGTCGCTGTTTTTGATTGGCCTAGCCTTGGGCAGTGGGTTTTTAGATTTTCATGAAGAACTTACTTCAGAGAGGATCCGCATTTAGAAAATCGCTCAACTGAGAAAAACAAGCCCCAAAAGAAGAATGAATGTGCGGAAGATTATTAAAAATGCTGTGTAAAGGCATTCCCGTGATAAATTTCCATCCTCAGTCATTAAAAATTTAACAGTAAAAACAAATACATGAACAATCAAATATGAGGCATGTGAGTTGTAGAGATTGCATTTGACAGGATAGGAGAAGCACAGAAAGGCACATAAGTTACTACAAAACTACCATGGTAGAGAATAGTTTCAGTACATAAGCTGGGTTTTGTTATTGAAAAAAAGTAGGTACTGATATTGCACTCTAGCACGATTATTTCTACAGTCCTACGCTTTTGCTTCTACAGTGTGCGGACTTAAAACCGGAACAACTTTGTAAAGGGTTTAATATCATCAAGATCAACCAAGAGAATGCAGTTGTTTCTTAGTACAAGAGAGGTTGGTAGGTTGATACAATTTTAGTTTTGATACAAGAAACTGCTGTAAATTGGTTTGTTAACATGAAAAAGCGCAACAGGTAAAGGTCCATTGATTTGCTCCATGCCGGCCTCACTGTTGATGACATCGCCAACATTGTGGGGTCTCCCACACCACTCTGTATACAGCCAAGAGGTCGGAAAACCTAAGCACCACCACAACAAAAGCCTTTCTCCTGATTGTACTTGATCAAGTTATTTTAAAACCATTTTGTTCAGATTTTAAGATCGCACCCTGTATACTTCCAAATGCTTTCAGCAACTTACCCATGATTTGGTTTATCTGATCAAACTACCAATGCTGACAATTGAAGAGAAAACCCCCCGTTCTTATATGTCTGGTTTGAATGAATGGAATTGATGCACCGAAAATATTCAAGTCTATACATTCTAGAAACCAAGTGCATGAAAAGAAACCGAGCCCTTTGTTTGCCCCCATGCTCAATTTTCATAGCCAAGCCCACTAGGTCAAATGAAAGAAAGGGCTCGACCAATGGCTCTTCCTAGTTGAGCATCTGAGGCCCACGAGAATTCTTCTTCATCATTCCAACACAAACATCTTGACATTAGCCCTAATCGAGATTCAATGCTCAGGAATGCCGTCTCGCCGACCAAACCATAAAGTAAGTGGGACAAGGCACATCTCTCTACTATTTTATAACAAATATCATGCATGTTTGAAACACCCGCCTTTTCATAAATCCTGGGGGGGGCTCACTCGTTCCAAGTCATGTTTATGTTTCACCCGGAAAATTGTCATTAATGTCAGATCGTTGTATTTGCCGCTGATCTTGCGCCTCATCTGAAATGCACGCACGAGGCCTGCTATATGTACATCGTCTTCGTTTACTCGAACATTGAGCATTACGCACGAACAATGGGAATATAGCACAGAGAGGCCTGATGGAAATTCATTTTGGTAGGCCCGACGGAAGAAAAAACAGACGAACAGACAGACTGGCGTGTAGACGGTCAAAGTTAGGTTATCGTTGTAGTCGAGTCAATCGCTTTAATGTGTGTCCGTGGATGCTAGTTTGGATGTGCATATGTCGATCCCGGAAAGTTGAAAAGCCTTACTAGACCTTAGTGAGTGGATTACTAACCGTACGGCTAGCTAAATGTACAGTACAATTGATGCTTTCAATTATATACCTGCTTGGCCTGTCTTGTCAAATATGATAAATAACTCTTCCAAAAATTAAATAAGGGGTCAAAGGCATGCGAGGCATTAGAATAAGTGGATGGATGGATGGGTGGATGTAGCCCAAGAAATACTGAACGTTAGGATACACGGATGGGATGAGCGTGAGGAATAAGAAGTAAAAGTGAAGACTCACCAGAGCAGAAGGAAAGAAATGGGACGAAGAAACCCACCCGAAGAGGCAAAGGACGACGAGAGTGAGGAGAGATGAAGAACACCACATAGGACGAGTACATAGAAGAAGGCACTTTTTGCATAAATTTCTTTGGTCATCACATGAGGCAGGTATTCAATTACCATTTTCATTAGCCAATTTTCAATCGCATAAATTACCTCGTAAATCATTTGCCTGTAGTTAAGTCATTTCGCAGTTTGAGCTCAAGTCGATATGCGATGCAAAGCGAATGAAAAACAGTCATAAAAATCGATATTCCAATGAACACCGATCTATGATGCGCATGACATAAGCAATCGGCACCCCTATCGCAGCACAATGCGAGCATAATAATGAACATAATGATGATAAAAATAGTCATAATGATTGTTATGAAAATCGTTATTGCTTCATGGAGAAGAGGAATATGCCACATGTCCCGCAGTCTAACGATCTGACAATACGCCACTTACATCTTCATCATTTCACCTTAAGCGTACGTAGGTACTTCGTACAACATCAGGCATGGGCCTCGCGAAAAATCTGCATGAAGATCACGTCGCTCCTTCCTTGATACCCGCAACCTACACACGAAAACCATGAAAACCAAATCATTATGATGATAGTCCGTGGCAACATCGTTAATAAATTAATCGATGCAGTTTTGAAGCAATGAATTGACAGGGGTCAGTCAGAAATGTGGATCCGCATCCGAGACGCATGTTACTCTTGTAGTTAAGGACAAATATTAACCAATTTGATGTCATTCAGCAGAGCAGCACTCTCAGCAGCCAGCAGAGAGCTTGTCATTTGCAAAAGCATGGTTTCTGAAAGTAACAAATGTCAATTATCTTGAAATGGTTGAAAGCAACAGTACGTTTTAAAAAGGTTAGAGTCAACTTTATTCAACCATTGCATGCCTTTGTCTGCGAACACTTGCAAAATTATTTGATTCATTAACAACCCCCCGAAGGAGAGTACTGAATTGACGTGCTGCTAATCTCGCCACTTTCGCATATGATGAGCACACTAGTGTGAAGATTATCTATAGATTGCCAAAAAGTGCTGCGAAGTGAGAGTGACCAACACTAACGACCCATAAAAGAGTGGGAAAGACCACCTGTGATGGGCTGTGAGCATTCCAAACGGGCAATTTCTAATCTTGTTCCCGCCTTTGAATGCAACGTCATTGCAAGAAATGTTATCACTTCTTGTGAAGAACAAGACAATTGTACTTGCAACACCCTTTCAATTCTTTATTCGGCAACCCCATAACGGCACTGTTTGAGAGCGAGCCAAGAAATACTGAATAATGGGATGCAAACGTATGTACGTAACATGTAAAAATGGTTCAGATGACATTGGAAAGACGAGTCAGTTAATTTTCAGGGATCAAAGTCAAGCAATCTTGGCCAATTCATTGTTACCTATTTTTTGATTGCTGACCTATAACCATCAAAATCTTAGGCAAGAGCTCCATAAGGTAAGTTAGTGGTGGATCAAAGTCGATACTAAGTGTCCAATTAAAATTTGTCGACACAAGAAACATATTTTAAATTCTAGTCACCATGAAAAGAGGTTACATTTTTGGGCCAATTCAAGTTTTTTCTGTGTTGAAAACTTGATCAATTTGAAATACATGAACATTTCACAAAGTACAAATTGAATTCCAAACGATGTTATCGTCCTTCTGTGCTTGCACCTACTGAGTTCATTTTTCTTGAAAGGAAGTTTATTGTCATTTGAAACATATTCAAAGTCTATCTAAATCTAGAGGGCAAATCGTTCATAACAAAATCGGTCAAGAGTGTTAGAAAGATTCCATTAAATCTCATTTAAGTTGTAATCCTCTTCCATCTTGACAGTAGCAAGCCGTTCCTCCCCATTTAGTTCCCATTTGAAGTTCCAGCATGCCTGACATTGTTTCCTAAAGAATCCATCGAAGCACCAATTTCTTTATCTTCTTGTCCCATTAAAATTACTTGAGGTCTCTTGTGGTCATCACTCATAAAAGACGGCTGAGATTTGATCCACAAGCATGTAACAAGAAGATCAGAGCCGGGTCAACTATGTCACGTGCGCAAAATTCAGAACGTGGAATGTGCATCGAAAATGTTCAAGATCAGAAGTCTCGAAGATGTGACTTTATGAGCTATTCCTGAGAAAGCGGCGTGATGAACTTGAATATTTTTCATGAAAGTCACCATTTAAGAACAGAAACGAGATCCCTTTTCTTGACATATAAAGTGGGCATTAAAGACCATTATTTTCTGTTCCCTTTCTTCCCAATTGCAGTTGTGGGAATGTAAGGATGCATCCCAATGTTTACGCAAGCCTCGGACTTTCGAGCGTCTTGGACAGCCCAGTGACGACCTTTCAATGATGATGGCAAAAAGTATTGGAGCAAATGATTGAAAGGGAAAGCAAAGTGGCTGTTGATGTTGTCACGTTAGTTTATCTTATCGAGTAAGCACTTGACACCAATTCAATCCTTCAGTTTCGTGATTGAGGACATGTTCAAGAGGGTCAAAGTGTGACACAAGGTTGAAATTAGACAACCTCTAACTAAGCTGCCTGCTTGCTTGATAGAATTTGGAACTGGAACAAGCAACGTCGTGATAATATGATCAAAAAAAGAGACGGAGACACGATAAACAAGCACATGTTTGGTTCTCATTGAGGAAATCCCAGTTTTGCAAAAACAAAACGAGTCCGCTTTCCCCCAAACCACGGAGGTTGACAGGGGCAGATCCAATTACCCTGTCTCCGTGTTTATACAACTTGATTGGTCCGGAGACGAGTCAATCCATTGACGGGGATGGTTGTTGCTGTGGGTCCTCAATGGTTGCTTGACTCTCCCGCCTCGCCCTCATCCCAATCAGAATGTCTTGGTTCTGGTATCCGTAGACTCAGTCTCTCTCTCAGTTTCTTGCCAAAGGCCGGCGAGATGAACCTTGGGAAGTACTGTCATCGTACCACATGGGCTAACTAATACACGTCTTGACCTCATTGGGCCTTTTCCTTATCCACTGGTACATTAATGTCCGACGTTGGACATCTGGCACATAAATATTAATTAAAGGTGAATCATGTTAGGTGTTAGATCCCTCTCAAAGGAATAAGAAAACAGGGTTTGAAGCCTGTCTATGAACTAATTTCAATATTGATATTAAGGAATGTCCAAGGGAGGGTTGCCAAATTTTGCAAACGTGCAGATCTTTCTCCCAAATCCCCCAGGTGGATGATGAGTTTCATATTAAGCATTATTACCAGTGCTTTCACCTTCACTCCGTTCACTAGACATTTCCCAAAAAGACGTATGTTGTGCTCTCAATAATGACAGCGTGGACTGGACTGGGTTCAAGGGTTTCTGGCTAGAAACCGCACCGTCTATGCATCGAAGAGGTAACTAGGGAGCTTCAAAAAGTCTAACATGTTGGGTAGATCACGACGATTCCCGCAACCGTAAGCCTTCGAGATCCCACCGTTTCAACCATTATTGCAAATGACCCCTTTGAATTGTTGAAACATTGCTCTTGGTTTAACGTCTCTGTCAGTACCTGAGTCATTTCTCAAGAACCCAAAGCCCTTCTTACACCCCCTGACAAATTAATGTCAGAAAGCGTCACCCAACTCTGACAAGATAAGAGAGGACGATCATCATTATCGGGATGATTGTGATGGGGAAGAGGACGCGAATCGGGGATCTTCCTGAACAAAACACGATCATGACTCACAGAGCTCGATCGACATCAAAGGGGTCGAACCAGCAGATTTCTCTCCCTGTCCCATTCTCACATCTCCTTGGATTTAGCTTCAAAAACGGGGGTTGGAAGTTAGATTATCAGGATTTGCCATTTCTCGCATCTCTTCGTTGTCATTTGCATGTTGAGCATGAAATCTACCAAGGTGAGAGCGAGGGGGTTGGTGTTTCATTTTTTTTTCATTGTCGACGTGTTCTAATCCTAAAGAAAATCCGCCCTCCACTTCAGCCAAGAGTTATCACCCGTTAAGCCCACCATCACCCTTCCTCGTTTCCTAGAAGAGAGATCAGATATCCGTCAGGCTTGAAAAATGTTCCCTCATTATGTGAATTCCGTTGAAAACAACTGATATATAAACCTACCCCCAGGAATTTCCTCTCCTAATGACTCCATATCAAAAATCCTTGGGCTTACTTACTCCCCTCTTATGATGGGAGTAGCTTTATTCCAACTAGTAACAAGTTCTCGTGACCATCCCGGATACCACAAGATCGCTCAGACATTGGAACGGGCGACTTTATTACTCACTCTTTTATTATCGGTTTGATAAAGGGTGTGATTTCCTACGTCGGTTTTTTACTCGTGACGTCGTCGGATCCAATGTCCTACATGTATGTCTGTTGTCGCAAGTGGCGGCGGTTGGTCGTGGTAATTGTCTTGTCTGGCGTGAGAATTACGGGTTTTGGTGGAGCCCAATTTTCATGCATCGCAAGCCCTCTAAAATAACTAAAGAAGAGACAGAGCGAAAGAGGAAAAAATCTTGCCTTTAGAATCCTCAGTAGTCTCTCTATCAGTGGCAGTCCACTTTTTCCTTGCTTTATTGGCTGAAAGGAATGTCTCGTTTTTTCCGCCTTTTTAAAGCCAAAGTGTCCTTTGTAAGCATCATAATGCCGTCCCAGCTTGTTGTATTCACGCTCTTATACCGCATTTGTAGTCTTATTATTATTATTTCTACTACTACTACAAGTATTACTGCTACTGCCACACCACTACAATAACTTGGTCCTGTTCTCTTCTGCTTTTTTACCCGTCCTTCCTTCGTTCCCCCGACTTGCATCGCTCGTAATGCCTTCATCCATGCATACCCATGTTCAACCTGAATACCCTTATCGAAAACCACCCAGCAGCATCCCGAAAGGATTCCGGTGTCGGATGCATTTGGGCTTCTCAAGCTCTTTCTTGGCCTCTATTGGCTTCTCTGGGACAGTCGTAGAGGTGTTCTGTAGAAGTGGGTCAGAGGAATGCTGTTGTGTAGAGAAGTGGTGTACTTGCGTATGTACAATCATACAACCATTCCCCTTTCCTTCTTTATCTTCTTCCTCTTCCACATGATCCATGACCGAGTTTGGCCCCGGGATTTAACCCGATGCTCAGTCAGTCAATAAGACTGGACATGGGTTTAGTCTTGGACGTCTGATTTATTGGCTGATATTGAATGCCGGGTCTTCCTCTCTAAACTTCTTTTCTTCTGTCTTCTTTGCTATCATCTTCGGCGATGTTGTGGTGGTTGTTGTTGTTGTTAGTTGTGATCGTCCTTGACTTGTTCGTTTATCTATCTCGGCTCTCAAAGCTAACCCTTTTCTTCCGTTCCGATGGGCCCTCTCATCAGACTAATCAATAATGATAATCAATAAATCAGAATGTCCATGGACGGGCGAAAATAAACTCCAAACAATCATGGTACACCCTTCTAACGAAGAGAGAGTGTCTTTTTAACATCCCAAACAATTCGACGATCTCGAAAACTTCGAATCAGCCAACACTTTTCCCCCGGTCATGGTGTTTTCGAGACAAAGGCCGTTTCGATTCAATTGTGATCATCCTCCGCTTTTGGACAAATGAACAAGAAGGTGCTAGTCATCGTCGTTTCATGCCCTTTTACGTCGTCTGAACATAGCCAATGAAGATGTTTATGATACGTTCAGTTCATCCTATGATAAAGACATTTCACCTTGTTCTGACGATGCCTACATAAGCCTACACTGTACAGTATAGTAGTGCATGTGCAGATGGACACGAGGTCCTAAGAACTTGGTAAAAGTGCGAGTACTTGAGCAACGCACAATACTGTAGAGCCATAGATGCAGTAGTAAAGCACAACACACTGTGTATGTATATGTAGGTACTTACTGTAGCCTTCGAACGATCATTTGCAGTACGTACTAGTAGTTGTGCAAAGAAATAGCCAACAAGAAGTATGTACTAGTGTACCGTATTTGCGAAAAGCTCCTCAAACTTGGCCATTCGGCTTGCTAGCGTGTGTATGCAAAGTGTTCATCCCTGTTGACTCGAAATGAGTCATTCAGGGCCAGTTTATGAGGGCGTTTGGAACAATGGGAAATAAATTCTCAGCTTTTAAATTGCAGTGGATCTTGAGTCGATGCTCAACACTCAAAAGAATCTCATAACTGTCGCTCTGGCATGTGGTCTTATCCTAATATAAAGCCATGTTAGTTTTCCTGGTCACTCTAGGCCTATTTCTTGACAGTTAGCACGTGGAGAGTAAATTTGCGTGCAAAATTGGACCAGACTTTGCTCGAGCTTGCTTTCATTCTCGTCAAGCAGAGGACATAATGGATCATTCGACTTTCGAGTGAACTTCATTCACTTTCTTCTGGACTGAGTCTTATGGAAACACTGAGTGTATTTTGCAAGAAGGAGTCTGGGACTGTCTCTTTTTTTCTAAATTAATTAAATATATTACAAGAAGCTAATGGAAATGTCGAGGTCTTCATTCTCATTTGCGTCACTTTTAGCAGATGTGCCATATTCCTCTACTTTCATCAGGAATAATATCCCGAAACCCGTTCGTTAATTAGCTCTTTGGAAAAAAAGGAATCATTTCTCACTTTCCCATTTTTAATTATGATTTTATTTGGAATAAACGATCCTTGGTTGAAAGTTTCCAAGATTTTTTTCAAAATCGCCTTAAAAGTTTCGTCTAGTCTGATTTTCTGATTTCGCTTTTTTCTCATGCTCAAAAGGCTGAGAAACGTCGTAGGATCATCAGAAATCAAACATTGTATAATTATTCTCGAGACGAGCAAGAACGAGGCAGGATCGATTGGATGTATTGTCTGCAAAAATCTCGATTCTGTTCATTTTGACACTCGCCGACGATCGCTTCCAAGTTCGTTCGTTCGTTCGTTCATCCTTCTCGTCCATCTTTCTCCTCTCAAAAGTGCTTTTCGGCGTTGATTTCTTGCTCGTCGGAAAGATTGTTTGTTTCAATTGCCAAGGGAAATCCGACAATTCTTGTGAGCGATATAGTTCAAAATTGAGACTAGCTAGCGACTTCATGCCGTCAAATCTGGGGGAAATTGATGAGCAAAACGGTGATTAATGCTTCCCTTGAATAACAATTCCCCGAATCCAGGCTTCTCTTCTGTACTACAAAGACTGCATTGTGCTGTACTTCTTGGATGTACTACGTATGTACGTACTCCGGCTACTCAGTGTCCAATGTGCTAATATACTTCTTAACGCTCTGTCAAGTGGGAATATTGGACCAAGGATCCTGAATCTTGACCACCAACTCAATACATGGAATGTGGGATCGTGAATAACAAATCTCTCTTTCTGTAAAAAAAACGTTCGCACTTCAATAGAAACAGCCTTTGCATGAATACAATAAGAAGGAGAAAAAATTGTTCCAAAAATAAATGTATTCTCATTCAAAATGGATTAAATGGAACGAAGTCCGTTCTTTGCCTCGCTAGCTAGCATTCCTCATTTTCTCAAAGGCTGCTTTTGCTGGGCACATTTTTGCAACACTTTGATTTAAGCTGCCATTGGAGTACGTGAATGGAATTTGATTTTGTTGAGTTGTTGTGTCGACTTATGTCGAAATGCTTTTTCGAACTTGTCGGTAATTCAGCATCTTGCGTCATTTCGTAGGGTTTTGATTTTGTCGAATCGATTCTACTCGGGAAAATTTCTTTGATTTTTGTGCTGCAAATGCATCGATGAAAAGGACCTATTTTCTGCTACCGAACCAATCATTATCCATCGTGAGTTTCTACTACTCCCAAAGCCCAAAACGATTCTGACCTCCCTCCCTACCTGGATTATGGCCAAGAGGCCTGCCTTCTTTCGTTCCTTCCTTCTGATCCGACAAACATTTTGAACCCATCTTTGAGCTATTTTGAGAAGTGCATTGAAAGTTCTACTTAATCAAGATTGACAAGCGTGTCAAGTCCTTCTCTTGAGGCTTCACTTGGCGAGAGGAAAGGCAAACGACTTAATTTTTTCAATTTTTACGCTCGTTTTTTTAGCTCTCCTCGTCCATTCTCTGTGTCAACCTTGACGATGGGCTCCAAATCGAGCTCGATTGAAAACATTTTTCCAACTCTATTCGGGCATTGAAGCGTGACTGGCGAGGATGATTTCGTAGATATCTCTGTCACAATCCAGACCACTCACCGCATGGATGAAAATACTATTAAGGAAGAGAACTTCGACTTATATTTTGGTACGTGGATGAGTCTGTTCATTCAATATATGAGCACAAAGCATCTGTTTCCTAGCCTAACTGTGATGAAATTCTGACGGAGTCCATTGCCCATGACAACCTGGACTGACCGAAAAGCAATTCGAATGTGTTTTCGTATCCACAACGAGCCCAATTCAGGTTCGTTATTTGAAAAATGGCCCCTTGAGGCGCTTTGTATTGAGCAAAACCCAAAATCCCAGTTCACTCCAATTAGATAGGGAACTAATTCGATGAAATTTGCCACTCCCCACACATTCGTCTTTGGTAGATGTGGTAATTGGGAAATTTTATGACGGATATTTGATGGTTAGAAATAAAATGTTACATGTCATTTAGTCAAGCTAAATTTCGAACACACACCTTTGGACTCACATTAGTACTTGATTCTCCGCTTCGGTTGGAATATTTATCGAGCATTTTATGCTTTCCATAATCAGCCAATGAAAAACTGAAACAAGCAGCTTTTTGACGAGAATCCTCTTGAAGTGAAGAAATTTTGGCAACTCTTTGCCCGTAAAAATGTTACTTAATTTTACATGGTGCTTGTTTGCCTTCGGATTTGGCAAGATTATCATTAAAATTTCGGCCAAAGCAACACATTTTGGAATTTTTTGGACTATTTTGCAATTTCTCAATAAACCTTCGAGAGAATATTGTAATGTTTAGCCAGAGTGTATTCGAGGATAGCAGATGGCTCTTAATGGTATATTTCTCAAGACAAGTGTGCCTTCTCACAATGATTTAGTGTACTCATCCTTCCAGCACATTTTTTGAACAGATTAGAATCTAAGCTTTTCCGTAGCTTTGTGATCCTTTACGAAGAAGCCTTCTTCTATTCTTCAGGCCAACAAATGAAAAAACGTTGTTTGTCAACTTTATATTCATTCGCCATTGCCAAAAGATTCTTTTGGTCACTTCGTTGAGTGATTTTGAACGCCGAGAGATCAATTCGTTGGGAAATCTCGCGGTCCAGACATCCAAACATGAGAGATTGGAATGCTTCAGAGAATCTCGCGATTGCGCTCTGACCATGGTCGTCACACTCCATCCAACGATCAAGAGTAGTTCTCTCATCTCCTTTCAATGCTATGCATGAAGAGATTCTCCGCTAAAAAAGCCCAAGAAAAGCCATCATTAATCAATGAGGAACGAATTCTTCTGTCTAAATGTACAATGAGGACTCCGTAGAACTAGATAAGATATGGTTTTCCCCCTCAGTCTATGACTTCATCGGCTCTTTGGCATGACCAGCACCATCGTTGTAGGACGATCGTCGTTCCCTTTTCCAATTCCTCTTTCCCCTTGGTTGTTCCAGTCAAGTGAGAATTTATTTTTATGACTATCACCATTTTGAGATGTTCATGACCACATGGCTTTCATCGTGACTGATGGGACGGACACTCAAAGCTCAATGGGAAACACTAAGTGAGGAATAACTAACATGTCAATTCCTTACCCACGAGGTCGTGGGAAGAAGCGCTACAGGTTTGTTTTTGCCAACCTCTTACTTCCAGTTGTCCACACACGTGGCGTGGTGAGTGTCATTTAGATTCCCAGTCAGATCCGGTCTTAAAAAGAGGACCACTCTGGAAGTGGAGGGGATTTGGTCTCGACAATGACAAAGATGCCTTTTTGCTGGCTGGCCATCATCCCAATCTCGTGATCAATAGGGGGCGAAACAGTGCAAGGAAGGAGAACTCGTAAGTAGAGAGAGAGAGAGAGAGAGTTAAGAACTGGAAACACACATCCGACAATCCTGTTTTGGAATTCGGTCCCCGGGCCGATTAAAAGCACCGATTTATCATATTTCGTGCTTGCCTGTATCCGGGGCTCAATTTAAATTTTGCTCAGATTATTTGTGCGAAACACTTTCCCCAGGTGGTCCACCTAATGGGCGCGTGTGTATCCGTCTCTCCGAATGAAGCACCCCACTGTGATGATGCCCAATACAATTTTAAAGCCAACGAGAAGAAGAAGAAGACCGCAGACACATTCTTCGCGAATCAACAGATCTCACGACG
Source organism: Tigriopus japonicus (assembly GCA_010645155.1). Classification (NCBI taxonomy): domain Eukaryota; kingdom Metazoa; phylum Arthropoda; class Copepoda; order Harpacticoida; family Harpacticidae; genus Tigriopus; species Tigriopus japonicus. Next base: position 1,639,984 of record JAAGOF010000185.1, on the reverse strand, counting down.
AGGGACCACACTACTACTGCAATGCAATCCCACTAAGATTATGATTGCTTGTTTGCCCGACCGGATTGCCTCTTCTGCCTCAAAGGTGAATGCTCATTAAGCATAAACATATCAATAATGAAGACTTATACGGTTTGGGCTGGATGGGAACCTCTTATCAGTCGCCAAAATAGATCTGATGGCTGCTCTATTTTGGAGCAGAAAAGATCCCAACCAGGCACTCAGGGCGAGCGAGGATAAGATGCTCAATTTAAAGATTACCCTTTAATGTGCGTCAAAGTGCATTCGGTGTTTCTGAGCGCCATTCATCATTGAAGGACGTCTTTTTGAAGTGTTTCTTTTTGATGACGATCTCGTGAGGAAAGTGGTGCTTCTTAGAAAGCGATGTTTTGCAACATTTGATCTTCTCAAGCATTGCGTGTCATGAGGAGAACAAAAACTGTAACGCTTGACTAATGACATTTTGCCTTATAAATTGGGCATGAGTTTCTGAATATTATTGAGTCGTCCAGTCGTTTCGCGGACAAAAAGCCCAGGCCATTCCATTGCTTGACATTGCTTATTAAATGCTGCTACAAAAAATGTGACGCCTTATCAAATATCTCTGAGGCAATTGAATGTCCAAGGCAATCGAGAATCGAGCTTAGGAAAGGCAGGCAGGAATGAGCCACGTAGAGATTGGATCAGGGCAAGTAAAAACGGAGATTAATTAAATTGTGTTGTGGAGTGATTCCCAAGGAGAATCAGCAATGAAGCCAAGGAATACGAAGAAGATGAACATGAGGAGGTGAGTCAAACGGACGTCGACGAACACCTTCTCATAGAGTGAGTTCGCGCACTATCAGTTACAAAAATCCAAAGTCATCTCTGATGAGCGAGCTGGCCTCTCAATGAAGAAGAGCTGTCTGTGACTGAGCTTGCTTCGAGTCGCCAATGAATCAAGTCTCATCTGAATTCAAGAGTCGCGATTCCTCAGAACATCTTCCTGGCTAGGTAGTGTAATACCACCAGAACGAGATGGCCATCGGCCACGAGTCAAAGACACATTTGTCCGTTTTCCCACCATTCTGACGGTTTTAACGAGATGACAGTTGACGAAATGCGACAGCCTCACGTCACTAGCGAGACTTTTTTAAAGCTTTGGAATATTTCCCCATCTACATCAAAAGTAACGCTTCATTTAAAAAAGTTGTATCTTCAGAGAGAATACTTACGTAAGCACAAATCTGGAGGAAGTTTTTCGGTCTCTTATCCAAATCCGCTTGGAACCATCATTTTGGCATTCTACATTGTACTCTCGTTACGTTCGGTTGCTCTTGGTGCTCTGGGAATGTTCGCGATGGATCTTCAGGGTCATACAACTGTGTCTTTTTTGTTTTCGTTAAAGATGAAGAAATTGAACTAAGAAAGGGAAATTCGTGTTTTTGGTTGGGTTGAGAGATGAAAGCTTTTTTATCTGCGAGACCTGTAAATAAACATTTAAATGGCTTGACAACTACTGTGCCTTTCTCTTCTTTGAAGAAAACCTATTCTTGTTACCAATGGGAACATGCTTTAGATCAATGAGAAACAACACAACAAATAGTGGATTCACATAAATACAATTACTAGATCGATTGAACCTCAAAAGAATCTAAAACAACCCCAGAAAATGAACGGAAAATGTGTCAGTTGTGGATGTGGATTATGCGGCCAGTTTAGATGTTGTGATATCCCGGCAAAATATTTCATGTTTGTCGAATGGAGTTCTTTGAAAACGTGGCCAAAGCCGAAGGCAGTTCGCCATGTCTCTGTCACCTCGATTGTTGTCTCTTTGATTGTACTCTAACAGAAGATCCCTCCATATCAGATGTGTGATTGCCATAGAACGAGGAAGCTCTGTCAGTGGACAATGATGTTTCAACCGAGGTTTCGACCGAGACAGTAGATGATGCCAGTCCATCATGATAGGCAAGACTTGATCTCCATCCTTAGATTAAACCAACTTTGTCAACTGGAATCGTCAAGTAAGTTGATAGTGAAGAAATCTTTTGTCTGGAACGTTCGTCTGGAATCTCTTGTTCTTCTTTATGTTAAATGTGATGATCGAATGATTCAGCTGGAACATCCTATCCATTTCCTTGTTACCGGGGAGTTTCCTAATAAATATCTTTAGATCATCAAACGAAGGACGATGTTATGCTTTTCGAGCCAATGTGTCTGACCCAGTGAAGCCTTTTTCTCGTCCCTTGGGACGATTTTTCTTACGTCACATGTGTTTCTACCCAAACTGTCCTCTGTTGACACAAATTGTCTCGAATATCGTGTTCTGTGGATCCCTACTCCATACATATAACCATTAACTCCGAACACGATGAAGCCGGCTTTTAAGAAACAGACTTGGGGAGCAATCTCCATGATAACACTTTCTTCAAATGATTCTTGTAAGATACCTTGTTGAATCAAGAGGATCAACATCTTTTGTTAAGGCTTGTTTTTTCTTGAAAATAACTCATCTTTTGCCTTTCTTTCTGAATAAATATGAAGTGGAAAGTGACCACGATTTAATTGATTTCCCCAAGTCTTTTGGCGCACTCCCTACAGAGGGCATCACAGTTGTTGTCCATTGGAACTGCCCTGTAATCCAAGACAAAGTGGGGTCTTTCTAAACTCATTTCCTCAAATGGTTCCCACATGTTCGTACTGTCATTTACAAGAGGCAAGCAGAGGCAACGAGCAACGTATAGTAATACGATGGTACTTGGTACTGAACGTATGTGGTTCGTAGTACAAGTGCGATCAACCTCTTCGCCGTTCTCGTTCAGCTCTAAGGGGGCCTTAGCCTCGCCAACAAACATTATACACGGCATCTTGGATCCTTTCTAGGCGTGATTAAGTGCTTGGATTTAGCATGGAACAACTTAGCTCGAGCCCAAGGACCATCAGACCCATCCGTCGCAGCTGCTCGAGATGGATGGATGAGTGGATCGACGAGTAAAGGCCGGCGGATGAAGCCTCAAGAGCGGGTAGCACTTGATTTAGTCGTATGTACAAACTAGCCACATGTCATTAGGCCCTCGGGGGCTTGTAAGATAATATTTATGCTTGTCTGGGCCTGCCACCCGCGATAGATGCGACCGGGACTAGACCAATCAAAATGGACTAAGTTCTTATGTTACATCTCTGTGGAGGCTTCCCCTCAATATAATCATTGGCATTGTAGTTGCCATCACTGGGACGTTGGTATGCAGAGTACACTAATACTGATACTCGTAATTCTTCCACCATGGTGGTCTTGAACAACAATGCTTTGATAAGAAGAAAGCTCAACTAAGTGATGGGCCCATATAACATTGACCTAGATATCTTTCGAAACGAAGTTCCGTATCGCATATGTATTCAATAGTTCTCATCAGCCTTTGAAGACTGCCCAGTCCCATTCAACCAGTCTGTTAGACACATTTGAGAAGGATGTCGACCAATCCTCAAGGAACTGACCTCTTAGCGAATGGAAAAGCTTCCTCATTCACATTTGACAACATCAAGCGAGATCAAATGAAAAGAGGTACGGCTACGAAAGAGAAATCACAAACAAAGTCCGGCTTGTCTCCAGGGACTACAGTACTTGTAGTTGAGAAGAAGGACCCATCTTGTTCAGTTCAATGCCTCAATGCCATTGACAGACTTGAGCTTTTTCACCAATACATTGCCTCAAATTCTTTATAACCAGTAGACCTCGATTTTCAGCGACTGCTTATCCGTACATCAAAAGTAAGAAAACTATTAAGGTCTGAGTCTTTAATTCAATTATCACAGTCTTCCCGTCTTTGAACTTCGGTTTCGTCCTTTGAGTGTCATGATAGAAATGGCTCAGAAAGTAAAATCGGTTTCAAGCATTTCTTCCGGTTAGTTACTAAAGTTCAATAACTCCACAGATGAGTGGTCATTTTTATGAAATGCATACAGGTGAAATTGCAATCCCCCATTCTGTGCATCGGAGTACTCGTTGATCAAGTTCATAATTCAAAATGCTTTTGACGAACCGTTGCTAAAAGACTGAAGGAATGGAAAGGGCAACCGAAATACGTAGTATACTCTCATTTTGTGAGTGCAGGTGCTAAGCGTGGCTTCAGTTTCAATTAGGATCCTTTTGATTATTGACCCTTGACCTTTCATTTGCTTGGTAATGAAATGAAATGCACAGTGTGGGCTTCCATACGTAAATTTGAGCTTGAAACGTGAACGGGATTGGATGCACAGCTTTCCGAGATTACTTCTATTCAAGTAGACTAATTTGATATGAATAAAAACTTATTTGGCCCATTGTTTTACAGACAAGCAAAGAAATGATTCAATGTAAGCTTCCAATTCTTCAATCAAAAACTGATTTTTATATGAGAAAAAACAACAAAATCACCAGATTTTAATCATAAATGCAAAATGGTCCCCAAATATTCTTAAAGGCAAACAATGCCAAATACTCAAAAATAACAAAGAAATTCTAAAAAAAAACCTATTGACATATTGTACATAAATATTCAAAAAAATCGCAAGTTAGGATTTATTCAATGAATCATAAACAATTTTTGTGGGCAATAATGACAAATATGACAACTGAACAAATTACAACTATGAGAACCGATTTTGATGCATTATTTCGCGCTCAGTACGAACTAGTTTTTAACTAGTTCAAGCTAAGTAGATTAGTTTCAATTCTGAAAGCATTTTCATCATTTTGTTCAATCAAAATTTAACAAAAAATAAAAAAATATATATGATAATTTGGACTAAATTTAATTGACTAATTGTATTTTCCTTTTCTTTTACCACAATCGAAATATGAAAAACGAGTTTTTCTTGACAAAACATATTTTGTCTGTATATATAGCCCATTTTGTTCTGAATTCTGTTTCATTCGACAGAAGAGAGCTTTTATCTATCGTACTAGGGAGTTTTTCGAGTTTTTAATCATCCTGCCACCAAAATAGCATTGAAGTATTCAATCAATGCTCTTATTCGTTTACTCCAATTGAATTTCCCTGGTTTTATCACTTTATTTGTTGGGATAAATACATTGTATGAAAGTGGTGACAATATTTCAGGAAAGGTTTCTCTAAAAATTACAACTTGTCAACATTGGCGTGCTGTCTGTTTTAGAACTCGGTTCTTTGAATTGAAAAAACTCGTTAATTTTGCTCCTCCGAACCAAATGGAAACAATAAATAACTGTCGAAAAAAGACTTCGTGTCAAATCATTCTCCCGACAATGAAAGTTCAGAGATCTAGCTGATCATTCAACGAGCTTTGCCTTTTGATTTTAAAGACATTGGCGGTGTAATTTAAGAGCTAAATAGTGAAACTTGTTTCGACAGAACACCGACACTCAGTTTTCCAAAAGGACCTCTTTCAGCATCAAGGTTAAAAATGAAGCTCATTCGGAACTGAACTATCTATTCTGGTTATTGCTTTATGTGTAAACCCGGAGCCCTTGGTCGAGAAAATTGATGTCGTAGTGTGATTAAAAAATAAAATGTCATATGTTTTTGAGCAACAAGCGCGACGAACATACTCGGAAGCCTAAAATTTTTTCAGCAAGAATCATCGATGAAGATAACTGTCCTTGATCAAATATTTATGTTTAGGCCTTACCTAAATCTGGCGAAATGTTATTCTTTACTGTGGTAAGAACGCCACGTCTTGTTGAGGCGTAACAAATCCGAAAAAAGTGCTAACTTTGGAAACAGTAAAAAGCCATTGCATAAACGAATCCTGTTCTTCAACAGGTTTGAATTGGAGCTCTTTCCAAACGACGTTTTTTAGCGTTGATCATGAAACAGATGGTAGTACGTCAATAATCAACATATCAAGCGATAAACTTAGACACCTTTTGTGGAAGTGACAACGGAACAAACGCTAATGATTCGGTTCCCATCCGTTAAACTCAGCCATGGCTTTTAAATCTTAATTACTGGAAAAATGATTTGCTCGAACAATGAACACTTGTGGGGTCAGCCACCTTTGTTTTTTTTACAAATTCAAATAACTCCTAAATAACCAACTGTTAAAAAGAATTTCTGTATTTGCTTCCGTTGGTCCGATCATCGTTCTCATTAATATTGCACAGCAAATCACAATGATCCCTAATGATGTCGATGAGAGAGACAAGAGCTCAGAAATTGCCTCTCGCTTTTTTAAAGCAACTGAATAAAGTGTTTTTTCTTTAGGTAGGACAAAGATTTCGTTGAACATGGGCTTGAAGACTGACGCATTGAGGCCAATTTATGTAGATTCGTCTTGATTGCAGATTGAGACAAGTCGTTTAAGACAATATGTCAATCGGGGAGGTATTCCTAGCCAAGGCCCAAAAAATTCTCCATTAATGGAACACCAGGCCAAGGAATTTTGATATCAGAGTAAGAAACCGCGAGACATTTTCTTTCTGCTTTGTTCCACTTTGGGAGTTTGGCCCCACAAGTCAAGCAAGTATTGTGCTGTGGCGTTAATCCACATCCAAGGCGAATGCAAAAAAGTGGCTCATCAAAATTCCACTCTGCCCACATTTTGTGCAAGTAAAAAAGGTGCTTTTTTCGCCCTAATGTTTTTTTTCTACGTGCACTAGTTACGTGCGGTAGGCAGCGAGCAAGTAAGCAAGCAAGCATATTGGCCGATTTCTTCGTGGTCGATCGGTACCGGAGAAAACTTTTCGCAACTTGAGCCGTTCATCATGATGGAAATGTTGGTCAATTTGAGCCCACCACGATACCAAATCATCAGGATTCTTCTCCTTACCGCCACCACCACCATCACCTAAGGAGTGTGGATATTATCAATTCTGGAGACTTGTTCTCCCAAGCGTTCCTCAATTACGCATGGGTGGTGCAGATTCGAAATACTCACGCAGGAGTTTAGCAGCCGGCTCAAGATTCCTCTACACTCACTCACTCATTGCTCCTCAGACCCACATCCAACCAAGTGGGTTCATATTCTAATACGTACACGTCTTGTGGCAAGGAGGAGACCATAAGCACGCAAGATCCTAGACAAAGCGAGTAGTGCCCATTGTTCTTCCATGCAAATAGGTGGGTCCGACCGACCCATCCACCCAGGGAAGAGTATTAATTAGAATGAGCCAATATCGCCTGCACATTCACAGACCGCTCATTAATATCCGCTATTTGTCCTGTTAACTAAAGCTCTCGTATATCATCCCATGCAAGTTCTACTATACATGTACATCCTACCAACGGGTTTCTACCAACACGTGATGAACACTCGGGTCCAACATCCTTTGTGGATGGAGGCTTGTTGAAGGGGAAAATTGCCTTCACCAACGAATCAACTCCATTTTGCACGCCATTTGAGGTAATGAAAAAGAACATAATTGGTCAGCTCTTGGATAGACTCGACGTTCTTTAAATTAATAGCCCTAATAACTTCAATTGACGAGCCTGAAAAGTGAGACTGGAATCTGGCCGGAAGATGGATGTTGGAGGGGAAAGTTGGCTAGTAAATCAATGAGCTCATAGGCCTATCTATCTCAGTCCACGTGACGCCAGCTGAGACCACTCTAGTGACTTAAAATGAACCTGTCTAAAAGCCTATTTCACGGTGAGAAGAAAAACTTAACAAACTACTCGGAAACTCCCATGAGCAAAAAGAAAGTTCATTACCAACTCGGTGAAACTGACAGACACAACTCGTTTAAACTTTCAAGTTTTTAACTCGAATACGAGAGGTGCCTAAGAATAGTAGCTCAAATCGCGGCATCGGTGAGAAAGAAAGGAATTGGTCAACTGTGCCAACCATTTGTCACTCCTGACGTCGGTCTCGATAAATTGTCGCCTATATACTTGGTTGGTCGAGAACCAAGAACCATCATTGGTGCAAGAGCATGCAGTCGAAGAAAAACCACAGATTCCTTGATGGCACAACACTCGTCCCAACCTCTCTAGAATGGTGCCTAGATGCGTAGATGCGCAATTCTCGGATAGACAGGTTCTAAGGGTTCGCCGTGGATCAAGCACCGCACGATGAATGAAGTACGTAAGGCCTATCTTCTGCCAAGGGCCCAACAGAACATTCACGTCTAATGGGTTTGTCGTGATCACGAGATCAAATGAAAAATCTGTCACTCAATTTTGCAAAGAGTGCTGAGGTAGCCACCGACCCCTAAGCACATCGGACGCACTCGTACAAGGCATGCATGCACACTGCAACAACAATCGACAGGGGCATTCTCAAGTTGGCTTTGGCAAGAGTGAATAAAACAATGACACAATATCGTTAATATATTCACACAGTGATCACGGAAAGCTGGAAACTCTCCTTGAAGATTATTTATAAAAACACCTTTTCATTATTAGCACTGTCGTGCTTCTGGCTGCTCTTAAACGGTATGTTTTTCCTCTCAAGGGCAAAAGTATTCTTTTTTAACAAATATTATTGTGACTATCCAAGCAATGAAAGACAAACACTTGCTCGACCTGATTTTGGAGAACTTAACAATTTTCCCATACCGAAACAAAGGGCAAGTCAATTAGACTGCGTAGCAAATAACCAAGCCAGCCTTCAAGTTTCGAACTTAAAACCCTCAATTATTGAGCGTCAAGTTTTCCTTCCCAATTATCTTGGACCCAATTGCAGAAAGCTCTTTACATATCTAGACCAAAGCCATGTTATTACCGGCCGCTCAGATTTGTACCAGCCTCTCCAAACCACGATCATTTCGCACATACGTTCACTGAGTGGCGGCATGTTTGAACAACCCTGTTTCTCTGGCAATAAAGACGACGACGACGACGATGATGATGATAATCTTCTTTTTTGACCAATTTGTCCCTAGCACTCACATGGTTCGGGGTCCCTAGAAGGAAACCCACACAGCAGGGTCCGACTTTTTGAGGCTTGACTTAAACCCATGACAATGCTGAGCTCTTCCGAACATCTTGGATGGATTTTCATGGCCTTATCGCATTAGTACAAAACGCAAATAAACTAATCTCTCTCCGCCAAATAGTCTTTCCACACCGAAGGTTGTTTCAATTAAGCAGAAATTCTTCATGCGATCAAGCGAGGGTGAACTCGAGCTTTGTTGGTGTTCAAAAATAGTAAACCATCTTGAAGATCATTTCTCATGGGAAATGTCAGATTTCATTACAGATTTCTCTCACTTTGGCACGATTGAGATCAATGTCGGCGGCATGAGTGAAAACCGAGCACGATCGGAATGATTTCTGGTCGGTGTTTTCTCTCACCAATGAAGTCAAGAATAGAAACGGATCGCATAACTGTTCAGTACCACCAACTACAACGTTGAGTATTTCTGGATGTGCATACCTACATACTGTACATATACCTACCACACCAAAGGTAATCCAAAGTCGCTAAGCTTTAACAAGATCCATCCAGAACATGCATAGGTTGAGTTAGTAGGCATACCAGCGAACCATTTCAAGTCAAGAAACCCCCGAACCAAGAAAGAACCTGAAGTAATCTTTCGCTCTCTGCCCACGACCAGAGCAATATCAAAATGCTGTCATACTCATATTCGCAATCGCACGAGCAAACCAGAGTCAGATTTCATTGTAGAACAAAGCAGAACATCATCACCCACCATATTTGGTTTCGTTATTTGTGCATGCTCTGTTTTGATTTAAAGAGGATTTCGTCCATTTCATCTCAATGGCGCCACCAGCATCACTGACTGCGTAATGTAGTCACTACGAACATAACTGGTCACTACTCGCTACTCACTACTAAAGCTGTGAGCAAGTTGCTATAATTGAATGCACGCAAGCAGGTGCCATCGTTTGAGAGGAGCATCAAAATGGTATGATAATCCGTATTTGCCAGGTTTAATGCCTTGACACACAATGGTTTACTGCCTAACTGACATGAGTTAAACCCGTTCTTTTTCTTCGTTTCTTCTTCCTCCTCCCTGTTCTGTGTGGAATTGAGCATTTAACGTATTCAAGATGCGACAGGGGTCGCTCATATTTCACAACGACATAATCTGGTCTTCATAGGATCAAAGGATCAGCTCGCTCTCTCTCTCTAACTCTGCAATGAGGATTGCTAAGATGACGAAGCAAGTACACGTACTTAGCAGACACCGCACCAAAAACCTAGCCCTTGTCCATAACCGAGACCCCCAAACAACAAAAGATGGCTTTGCTTGGTTTTGTTAGTCCACTAAATGATATCCATAGAAGTTAGATATTAACCAGTTCTTCAAGACTTTTGTAGCCTTGCTGGTGATCAGTTTCAGTTCCGGAATCAGAGTGGACAGGTTATTCATTGTCTGATGGGGAGCTCGTCAATTTGGTAGGGATGGGCTCTGCTTTGGAAAAGAAACTGACAACCAAAGATAAGCATGCTCTAACCTTAAAGTGGGCCCTTTGACGATCTATCTTTTTTACAGACAGAAATAATCAAAATGTTGTATACCAGAACAGGGAGGTTGCCCTTCCCGTCTAATAGCTTACGAACTCATCCAAGATTACAGGAATACCCAAAATGTTTTTCTAAAATTACCCAGCCCAAGCTAGAACAAAAAGTGAGTCCAGCCAGATTCGATCATTAACCTTCATATTTTCTTTAGACTTATCTATGCTCATTTTGATAACTTTGGGAAACTAATCTCATATAACGCGACGGCTGCTCAAATGATCGCCCATCATGGTTGTTTGAATTGCGACTAAAACGTGCACGGTAGTCTTTGTCTGATATTTGGTATTTTTGGGTTAATCAAACCACAACCACTCAAAATAAAAGCGACATTTCATTCGAAAATGGGAAATGCATTCCTTCTGTTTACAGACTCAAAAAGAGACACCAGTTTGACGTAAGGGTTATCACTTATCACTTTTCAGAGAGCGGCACAACCAACAAAAAGCAGGTTACCAAATGACGAAAAAGCCCTCTCTAGCTTGGGAGGGATAAATCTCTCCATCCATCCATCCATCCGTCCATCTATCTATCTATCCATCCATCCGTGTTTTTTCAAATAACCTGTTTCCACGACAAAGTTATCACTCAAGCCTGCATGCCACCATTAAAAAAAGAGAAGCCATAAATGTTTCGAACCGACATTGTGGCGACTTTTTATTTCACGAACATCACCCATTCGTCGTGGACCATGCTTAATGCAAATATTGGCAGTCACTCGGTCAACTGGAAAGAAATTCACGAACGTACAGTTCTGCCAACGAAAACTAATCATTTTTTGTTCTCCATTAAAGAAACCATAATTTGAGACAAATTGATCCTCACTGAAGGTCACCTGTCGCATGAGTTTAAATTGAAATTAATTTTTGCGTCCCAAGTGCCCCACCAAGAGGAGAGGAATTACCGTGGAACAAAAAGAGCCGCACTCTTCTTCTTTTGTGGCAGATGAATTGCGTGTCTCTGTCGGTTCACTTATGGCTCTAAAGTGACGAGGACTTTGTGGGGGAAGTGGAGAGAGAGAGAGAGAGAAGTGATCAGAGGCGATCAAGGGCTAGAAAAAGACAAATGCTTCTTTCTCGCCGTCACCAGAAACACGTAATCAGGCTCGGCGTTGGCCAAGGCAAGGTTGTCGGCCACAGGTAATGGGTGGGCTAATGATTTTTTGAGGCAATAAGGCGGCATGTTGTTAAAAAGACAATTTGTCTTCAACAATAATTCGCCCGTGTCGGAAAATCCTCGAGAGAAGGAGAAAAAGAGCAGCAGAGTGCTAGAGATGAGCTTTTTAGTCTTTACCTTAATAAGGCTTGTCCCGGGATACGATGATGATCGTTGTCGAAGTGTTATAGTCGTCCAACCTGCTCTTACTTACTACATACATACCGAACACGGGACCGAGGAGTAATAATCAATTTCAGAAGACTTCGTCCTTGTTCGAATCGTCCTCGGGCGGCTCGATTCCAGAAATCGAATCTTTGAGAGCCAACAGGAGGATGGAGTTTTGAGTATCTATCTCCTCTACTCTCATCATCAGCATAGTAAAAGTAGTTGCAGACCCCGACTTGGGCTCTGTTCACAAATTGCCCTGCACAATTTCAGGGAAAATGAAACGATATTGCATCAATTTTGGGGAACCAGATCAAATCTCTGTTCTTTCGGGTTTTCCCTATTCCATTCAGATATGCAGATCAATAACAAGCGAGGTTGGCACTGTCAATAAGACTTTTGAGAACCGAGAGGCCAAGAATCCGGTGGTTTCCAATGAAGACGTTGATTGGTTTTACATCTCGCTGGGAGTTTCGAGCATCGAATTAATTCGTTTTACCCCACTTTTATTCATCAGGCCATTACTGTGTCACTAACGAGGATGTTCCCATGATCATGATGACGAGACAGCCAGACAGATCTTCCAGGCTCATGCTTAATGAGGATGAGGACGATGATTGAACACGATATCGCCTCTACCTACGGCTATGTACTAGTATATAGTAGGTACCGTCTCGTCTAACTCAAGGCATCGAGTCGATTGGACGGAATTGAGAAGCCCAATTGAGGGTAAATTAGATTTCCAATCCGAGGTGTTTGATCTTTTTCTTTTCTTCTGAATGTTTGGTGATGCTGGGAGTGTGCCAAGACGAGAAACAAGATCGACCAGAGCACACTGACACGTTTTGGGAGTTAGACCAAAATGTGTATGAGCGTACGCGTATGTACTCTCAACTAATAGGAGAGCAACCAACAGAGTTGACCCGCTTTACGTTTATTGATCCAGACATGTTTGATTTATTTCTAAAGAGTGAAACAAACGGATCTCCGACATATCGGGGTATCATAAATAGATATGAATCATACGCCAAGGTTGTTGGGCTGTCTAGTATGTACAACCATGATGGTTGCCCGTACTCCTTCTCATTTCACATTGTTTCACGCTCTATATCTTTGGTGTGTGGATCATGGTGGTAATTCACATCGAATGTTGGAATATCCATCCGGACAAATGATGGTACAGTACCAACGTTCACCATTTTCTCGAACCAAGACAAGAAAGAAGTCATTCGGCCAATGAGCTACCTACCTAGATTAGGGCGTTCAACTTAAATCCTCCTCCTTTGCTTGGTTCTTGTGTCGTATAGAAACGGATGCATTGCCAAAAGTCATTAGGATATCTTCCAATTCATCACCTTCATCCGCATCTGCAGCCGTATTAGTAATCGAAGACTCCTCATCAACCAACCTTAATACCCACCCGACCAAGCAACAAAAGATTCCTCAGAGCAAATCAAGACGGTTTCATGGTCCATACTTTCAAAGAGTCGTTCGTAGCTTTAATTTCCTTGCATCAACTCTTTTCATACTACCAAGCTGCATGTCTCAAGAATATGATACCAACCCAAGATATTGGCAAAGATCGACAATATGGCGCCAACGTTCAATGACTTCCAAATTCCATTACCCACGGAAGTTTGCTTGCTAAGTGAGAAAACTTGTGACTAGGCAAAAAATCGTGACGAACGGTTGGCCTTTTTGGACAGACACGCCATGTAATTGATGGATAAATAAACCATTTAGGACGGTCAAATATGGTTACTGGATTTTTTTGCACCAAAAATATTTTTCTCATGCTGAAATTTGAAATTGACCCTAGGAAGGAAGAAGTGAATGGGAAAAAGATTCTCTCAATTGATGTGAATAGACAAAATTGGCAATAAAATAATTGTTCCTAATAACAAAGTCTATCGTGAAGTTCAGTTTAATTCAATTATTGTGCCAAAGAAATAATGAACATAATGGTGAAAATGGACAAGTTGGGTCGATAAGCTCCTCAATTTTGCACTTGTCAAGCAAGTCGCCTAATGAAGTGTACATGGATGATTTGATCGACCTTTCTTCTCTGACAAATTATTTGAAGAAGAACCATGGCTAAAATGAGTTGCCCTACCATAAATCAGAACAAAGAACTGGTTTTATTTTTCTTCTTACTACTCGAGGTCAAAGTAAGACCAAGAAGCACTGATCAGAGGTATAAAATATTAAACAATTACCAGAAAAGGGCTAGTTCATTCATTCTCGGTAGGATTTCCATTGAACTTTGAGAGAGCATAACTTTTGACTCCGACGTTTGATTGAGCTAAAAATTGAAATACGTATCCTAGTTAACATGGGCAAGGTCTCATTTGCAGAAGAACGTAATGGATTTGTTCCTACTGGAATTCCTTTCGTTAGCCTCCCAGTCCAAATAAATTCAGCGGTTCTTGATAAACCAAATTGTGGCCCTACTCCTCCGAATCACTATCAACAATTCCTGCGTATTTCCATTTATTGTTTGTCAAATATATGGGCCAAGTGAGTAACTTCACGCCAGTCTTTTTCTAGAGAACGTGGAACACGATACCGTTCCAAATCTGGGCGGATATTTGGCCAATAGCTGGATCACAGGGACGGCGATGACCATCATCATCATCATCGTCTTCATCATCATGTGTTGGTGCTTGAGTAAGAGGAATGCAACTCGACCATCATGCACTTACATCCTCAGTCAGTCAGTCAGTCAGTCAGTCAGTGGGTCATTCGCTCTGCCAGCCAACCCCTCAGCCGTTAGCCATTGGTAGGATGGTTGGTTGGTTGGTTGGTTGGTTCGTTGGTCAGCCATGCAGCCAGCCAACTAGCCAAGCGTCCAAGCAATTGGTCGTTGGCCAAAGAATTTTTCCATGCCTACCAGCAGAAATTGATGTCCAAGTCTGAGGAAATCCATTAGTATTGCCAGGCAAATATGACAAACGAGGTCTAGAATCCAATGAGTGCGTCAGGACCACGGTGGTTCTGTTGGTAGGGGAAAACAACAAGGCAACTTAGCCATCAGCCAGCTACGTATAAGCCCGAATGAATACATTGAAGACAGAAAGAAAAGCAAGAAGGAAAAAGAAAAAAGAAGAAGAAGAAGAGTTACTCGAGCGACCTTCAGGAAAGTGGGCCATCTGGACTTCTATTCCGTTGGGATTCTTGCCCAGGTCCACGAGCTTTTCCAACTCTGTGGGTCCGTTTCTCAGAAGTCTTAGGCCGATGTTCGCGACACTACTGTTGTAAGTCACAGTACGTACATAGTACACACGACATCCTGTTGGTTGGAGACGATAAAAAGGCATAAATTTGTAGCCAATGATGCCAATAAAGCGGCCAGACTCTAACAACGTTAAGACAGAAGAAAAGGGAGCTTACGATTCACAATGCATGGAGAGCAGCAGCAGTCGGAAATGGGCCCTGTGTTTTTGTCTCTGTCTCTCTATGAATGGGTGTGCGTGTGTTTATGTGTACATGTCCCTTTCTCTTTCACACACATGAACACGAGTACATACGTGGTAATGGTGCCCAAGCAAGGAAACACGTTGGAATGAATGTGTTGTTGGCACTTGGCACGTGGGCCCATTGGCGGCGGTGAGAAAGTAATACCATTCGAATTGGAATAGAACTGGGACATGGTTTATTAGATTCAGATTCTGCCCCAATTAATGTCTAATGTAATTGAGAGACAAAAGCTCAGTGGTGGTCACAATAATGACTGGGCCATTATTGGTGCGAGACAATGGCTCTCTGATTTAATGGAAGAAAAGGATTTCACGCCAGGCATCCTTGTGGTGGTTTGGTCTGGAGCAATCCCAATGAGATGAAATAATTACATTGGCCCACATTCACACAGAGAGTGCTTGAGCGAAAAAAGAAGATGGGGAGGAAATTTAGTACCCATCTATTTGTCTAGCCCAATCCAAGTAGTCTAATAAATCAAAATGATGCCTTCGAACCACGTCATTTTCACATTTTATTCCATTAGATTTGCACGTCCTGGGCATTTATCAGAGAAATGGATGCTCGCTAATTCGCGCATGCAAATGGAGCCAAATGGGATGGAGCACTAAATTCTGGAGGATTATCTTCCTCCTTTTATGCCTATTCAGCAGAGTGGCCAATCCAGGAGTTCTCATGAATTTAAAGAGACGACAAGGAATTGGCTGAAATAATGAAATTTTGACGTAAGCGGATTATGCCGGATTGGATTAGATCCTGGGAAAGAGTGTCTGTAACTGCGAATTGAACAGGCAACATTTGACCATCCATCATTGAAAAAAAGCAAGATGGCATTTAAACCGCATGTTAACCACCGAGGAATGTCGATTACTCTCTCATGCTCCTCGATCCTAATTACAAATTTCTCGGCTATAATCTTCAACCGAGAAATACACACACTACCGTACATGTACACTGTAGGCAATGAGAAACGTGTGTGGTCATGGACTTGACCGCTGAATGCCAGACGAAAGTGGCATAAATTGCTAATAAGCCGATTGACTTGAGGTCTATTGGTCCATTCGCCAAGATACAGAAGATAATCTTCCTTTGTCAAATGAGGAAAAGGCAAGGAACGAGATGATGCATTCTTGTGCACGCAGCTCATGCTTTACTGACTGCACTTGCAATTTCACATGAACATCCGGTTAGAATGGGTATCGAGCTGGAGCAGTTTCCTCACCCCTGAGTGGCCTTTACCGCCATGTAACCATCTACCCATCCATCCATAGATCTATCTAACCATCTATTGTGCGCTCCATGTTGAATTACCTGGGAGGCATTCGTGCACACTTTCGTCGCGCTTATTCATAGCGAATCCAATGCATCATCCACGTGTCAAAACATTTTCAAGCTCAAATTGGTCTCATCTCAGTGGACAGATTTGCATATTCGTGTAATAAGTAATTTCAATCTGCATATGTACATGACCCACCTTTAAGTGCAAAAGCGTCGGCGAAGCTCTCTCTCTCCTCGTTCTCTTAGGGTCCAACGTGTGTCAAGCGAATATGTTTATAGTGTATTCTGTCATGTCCTAAAGTTCACTAGAGCCCGCTATTTAGAGTTTGTCGTCAAAGCATCCGAGACGAATGGGTCTAACGCTTTAAAGCCTTTTAAATCTGACTGATATTGAATTGCAATTTTTTTTTAGCCCTATCTCGTCGATTGATGACTTGGCATTTCCGGTGGAATCGGACTCACCAGCAGACTTTACTCCTTGCAAACTGGCTCGATGCATATGATCAAAGTGATGTAATTAATCTTCGCCAAATGTGATGAATGTCCTGCATCAAGTTTGATCTCCATTTCGTGCCTGCATTAAATGTGATCGCAACTGAAACTAATGAAGCTATTGCTTGCAAAAGCAACGAGCTCCGGACAAGGTAAATAAACATTTTTTGCACGTAGAAAATCTCTTTGGACGGAAGGCAGGCAAACTTTTCTTGGGCTTTTGCTAAAACGTGGCCGAGTCCGTCAGAACCCTGAAAACACGACGATGTTGTTGTCTCTGTTCGAATAGCGCAAACCTTGTCCATTCTCTTGAACTCTCTTAAACACTAAAAACACGAGACTCGAGAAACCCTAAGTTTTGACAACATTTGGTTCGCCTCACTTTCAAGTAGCTTTATTCGATATAAAGTCAAACGACGTGAGATTCTTCATTTCCGTGTGAAGTTGTGGTCTGCAAAGATATTGAATGGACTTTCCGACGTATTCTCGATCTGTACTGAAAAAAAATGGAAAAAATGCCAGGTCTTAACAATAATCTTCAATGACGCAGTTCTCTTTAACAATGTGAATTCACTCTGGCCTATCCATGAGCTTTTCTTTTTCTCCGACGCAGTAAATTGGGCAGCCCAACAATATCCCTCCTCCCCCCTCTCATCATCTCCTTCTTCAGTTCTCTCCCGCCTTTTCCTCATTTTCTTGTTTGTTCCCCAAATCAGGATTTTAGGTGGCCAGATTATTTCCGATAATCAGTGCTCTTCGAATAAATCCCCGTGTTTAGTAGCGTAGTTGTACCCCGTACGTGACAGAGCGTGTTCTTCTGAATGAGTGGGGGAAGAGCGAAACATTCATTCCGAAGTCATTTGGGAGTTCTGAGGGTCTGGTATTCACACTCACTCACTCACTTCGGGGAAAAGTTCCCGCTCTCATGACAGCCTCGAAATTCAACCCGTCTAATGTTATGTAGTGCATTTGACAGAAACAGGTCTAAGTGGCGAGATTCATCAACGAGGGGGTTTCAAAATATATGCAATTCACTTGCATACACCATTTGGGGGGGAAACGAGGAAGGATCCGGAAAATTATTCAATCACACATGACAAAGCTAATCTTGGTCCAAAGCGAATGTGCAGCCTCTATTAATTTAATGGAAAACTTAAATGGGTATTTTTTGCCTTGATGAAATGATGTTGTCCCATTTCCCTTCGTTCCTTTTCTTGTTTCGTGTGACTTGGAAAGTGCATTGCATTCTTTTTCGAGTGGCACTTGCTCATAATTGAAACGTTATCAGGAGGAGAGAGAATCGTCATCCTGGAAAGCCATTCGGGGAACATCTTAGTAAAGACGATTGATCTTTTAATACAAAAAAGCATTCACGAGAGGTCAAAAGGCAAGTTGTCGAAACAATTCGCAATCCATTTGACTTTTTTGTGGCCTAGCTCTGAAGCATTCCATTATCCCATTAAGTACACATCCATGGGTAGTTCGTAGTACTTGAAATATGACGTGGCTCACCCAGGCAATGACGCTATTTTCAGACTCTCGAGCAAACCGTGACTTTTTGAGGTTTTGTCGAGCATGAATGTGTTTTATGGCAATCCTGCCATCTCAATTCGAGCGGGTAGAGTGGCAATTATAATTATGTCATAACAATAACACACTAGTTGGCAATTCCATTCCCACCAATCTCTTGCAAAAGCATTTTTTGCAGGCCGCTTATGGTTTTCTGAGGAGGGGGCATTTCTCGAAGAGCCCGAAAGTGCCAAATTTCAGATGCTGACAAAGGCCCTTTTGTTAGATCATTGAAAACTTCTCGAGCGGGTTTCTAATTATACTTTGCCGTTGTTTTTGGCAACATGTCTGAAAGACATTCACCGTCTGTTGAGGATTTTGAACTCGTTTGACGAAAAAGAGGCTCGAGACTTTCGTAAAGCTGGTTTCAATCTCCTCTTTGAAAAAGTTCCCACCTCATTTTCTTCAGTGTTGAAGGAAAATGAAGCCTCACGTTCGCTAACCTTTTTTCAATTCTAAATTCAGCTTTACATGCTCAGTCTACAAATCTCCCACTGTTTGTCCAAACACTTTTCCTCTGGATGAAAAAAGCTTTGAACATTTTTTGTTCCTTCACTGAAGAAAGGTTTCGTTTTGGGAGAGACAAGAAGAAGAATCGACTTTCAAGTTGCATTGAACTACGAGGATGCCCCATATCACCAGTGAAGAAGATGGGTGCCGAACACGAGGGGTGCGTGGCTTTTCGACACAAATGATGATGATGATCAGAGGAGAAATAGAAGAAGAAGAAGAAGAAGAAGAAGAAGAAGAACGACGAAGAGAAGGAGAAGGAGGAAGAGGAGGAGGGTCAAGCATTGTGGGCGAGTGGATCTTCCTCCCTCTTTAACTACAAAAACGGGAACTTTTCCACACACTGACTTTTGCTTTCAACGCTTCTCATGTTCCACTGCTCCACTGGCCCAAGTGCGTAGTATTGTTCGCAGTAGTACTAGTGCTAATACTAGTGGCAGGATAAGCCAGTGAATCCAGCCCACCTCTTTGCTTTACCATCTAAAAACAGCCCAAAATGAGGGGGAAGTCTGAGGCATTAATAACAATCCACTCCGATGGCCCTCAGAGCTTGTCCAAATCTTTGGCTCCATCAAATGTGGAACAATGTAATAGTGGTGGTCGGCCATGTGAGGGGAAAAAGTCCCATTTTTCGGATCGTTTCTCCAGCTGATGCTCCCAAAGCTGTGTACTACGTCTGTCCAAGGGGAGCCATCCACGGTTTACTGTATTTGTGGTCTATTTACAAGCCGGAATGTCGGCTGGGTTCAGTCGAATGAGAATCAAGGTTGCCACCAGAGGCGAACCATTTTGGAAGGAAAAAATTGCTTTAGTGGCAAACTCTGGCACGACCGTATCTTGACAAGGAGTGAAGGTCCCCTCGAACCAAATCCAATACTAACTCTAATGCCACACTACTTATGAAGTAGTACGAACCACGACCGTTGGAACGAACTGACGGGACGCGTACTAATGACCTCTAAAGATCAGTCGAACAATGGGAACACTACCGGAACATGGAGAAAACTAGACCTTGATGGGACAGAGTGGCTCACTTGAAGGTCACAAGAACGGAAAGAAGGGCACCATTAACTTGGACCTGGCCAAACTATATTGAGATGTGATGTCCGTGAATTGGGGGATTTAAACGGATGCTTGAACTCTTTCCGAGGCTCGGCTTCGATTAAATCGGCAAAATGAAACGACCTACTGAAAGAAGCTAACCAAAGCCTCCTGGTATGGTTGGAACATTCTTATTCCCGAGGGAATGGAGATCTTTTGAATGTTTCCAATGCAAGACTGTTTGTAGCCGAAATGCAATTAGTCGAATAGTTTTGGGGGAGAAATTTCTTCCAACATACCCAATTGGAATGACTTGGGAGAAATGTTGGCGATTGTGATCACAACGGCCAAATAGGGTGAATCATGCACAGGTAGGTGTGCATACAATGACAATCACATTCTCCATTTTATGAGCGTGGGGTCACTTAGCACCGTTGCAAGTCTCAAAGAAGACACACATGCTCATCGAGACTTCTCTGCAACCATAAGTGGATTTTGGATCAAATTAAGCACATGTTGGTTTATGAGAGTCAATAAAAACTTGTGAAGAAATTACATGATCATTACATATTCATGCATCAATAGCAGCATATAAAAAAGGCAACACTTGTCAATAGCCATGATCAGTAGGAAGGTGGTTCTACGGACGCTTCGTGGATAAAGGATCGAACATCTCCAGACACGGCCCTTCTCACGCGTTAGAAAGATTTTGAATTTGTGGCTAAAGCAAGGAACAGATTCTCAAGCTTGAATCAATTGGTCTCCTTCTTATAATCTTCGATCGATTCAACTTGTTGATTCCATTGCAAAGCTTCTTTTACGTTGGCTGAAATATGAAATTCCTTATTCTGCTATGACCGCATACATCTATTGTCGGTTCTTCTGTCATTCTGGCAGTTACCTTGGACTAATACTGAACAAACAAAGCCATCCAGAGAATCTCTATCATGTCAGCCAAGTTTTGACTTCATTTCACCGGCGGCCGTGTTTACTTTTCTGCCCGCTACAGTACTAAATAGTAGACGTCCCAAACAACGTACCTCGTGGCAGAGTTGACCCTTTGCTTGACAATCTCACAACATTTACTACTTTGCTTTGTCCCCTCTTACATCCTATTACCAGTGCTATCACGGGTCGTTCGAAGGAGTAGAACATTCTCCAGATTTTTGAGTGAGTTTTTATTCGAGTGGTGGACTGAATGGGAAGTCTCTTTAACCTTGCCAAAGACACGGAGGTAAAAAGGTCCCCTCTCCCACACTTATTATTACGGCGCACTACTGCACCTTCAAACAAACTACACTGGAATGTGCGAATGTATTGAAAAATGACTGAGAAACTACGATAACATGTCATTCTCTGACGTAGGAACTCCAGCCTTGAAAGGCCATGAACTCGCTTTCATTCAAAGGATAGGTAAAGGCTAAGTGGAATGGCTTTGCCTATCAATGAAATATGCAACCCCAAATTTCCAACGAGATAGAGATATCAACAAAAACTATTGTAAATCCTGATGTCAGCGATCCTTTTCATTGTGGTTTCGCATCATTTGACATGTGTCATCCTCTAAACTGTAAAATTGGGTTTGGGGGCATTCGATTTTTGTCCCATCGGCATTTCTTTTCCATTGTCATTATTCGTATTTTTTGGGTGATGATCCTGACCGTGTGATTCTTGGCCACTTCGTTTTTGCTCACGATTAAAGCGTAATTGTCATTTCGAGGGAACAAAAACTTGTTCCAAAATCATTGCATCACGTTTATCTATACAGGTTGGCTCTAAACCGTCTCCGTGATCTGATTCATTGGGCTTTAGAAATGCATCCGATTCGAAGAACAATCTACATAATGGTTTGAATTGCTAACTTTGGCGAGCTCATGTCCTGTCTATTCTGCGGTGATGTTTGGCCCCAAACCTCATAGGCCCAAATATTGTACTGTATGTATGTACATAGTAGTGATAGTACTACTCAAAGTGGGAGGGAGCATTGACTTGTCCACATTTCCCCCTCTCTGGATTGATTTTACGGACACAGTAGTATATGCAGTAGTTCTAGATTCAGACCTACTAGCGAGAAGTGTTGGCCTGAGATGGCATGTACTGTACTTCTAGTACTGTGTCGGATAGCTTCGAACATCGTTGTTGCCTTACATTAAGTGACAGTCAAACGTATAACAAGCGAGGTGAGTTTCCAACTTTGATTGCATGGCAGCTATATTATCGTCGTCGTCGTTGTTGTTCTTGTTGTTCCATTTGGCCTGCTTGATTGCTCATTTTTCCAGTGTTCCTGGAAAATAGTCAAACAGCAACACCATCGATCGACTTTGCTCAATTCACCGAGTGAGCGAGCATCAACGATGTCGACGACAACGAAGAGGACGGCACAAATGTGCTCACCCATTTCTCGTGAGTCAGAGCGTAGAACGCCTATGTCATGCTTTTGTTGTATTTAGATAGTAAAACGAGCTCCAAGTCCAAGCTTTCAAATAGATTTCTCTCATTACGTCGCGTATGACTACCTATGAAATTCCCGCTTAACACTCCTCGTCATCTCGCACCAATCCCGTCTACGTAGTACCTACATACGAGTACATACCCACGACCGACGTCTACGACTGACTGTCTGGGCTGCTTATGTGTGAGAGTGGACGTGAAACAGTGAAGCATCCCGAGTTCCCAAACCTTCACCTACATCCGTTTGAAGTCGGAAGTTTCCATGCGGCCACATTATTACGGATGTAGGATATCTGACTAAGCACGCAGTAGCAGCCTTTGCCAGTTCGTGAACGGTGGATTGCGGAAGAGAGGACGGTTGGAAAAGGGAATCTCGGACGGCGACGAGCGGGGCCATTGAGTAGACTGGCTTGGCGTCCTTTGGAAAAGTCGGTGAAACGCGGCAAAACTTGATGATGCGAGAGCACTTGAAGCCTGTGATTTGAACGAGGTGATTCCGTGGGAGGTTGTGGCTGAAGCCTCGAATCAAATGGCATTCCAGAGGGCGACCAAAGCAGCGTCACACGTCAGAAAAACGGCCGTTTGTTCTTTCGAACATCTTCGTGGATAGTAAAGAGAGAACGAGAGGAAGAGACAGAGACAGAGAAGCAGCGAGACACACATACACTCACTCACACACACATCCATTCACTCACTCAGACTCGGTCGTGAAGATTTTTCTTGCGAAAAAGTGAGTGCAGCCAGTTTGCTCTTGGATCCGGACAGGTAAAGAAAGACAAGAAATATCTCTGAGAAGCATTGCTCCGTTTTGGACATGAACGAAGAGCAATCGCAACACCAGCAATAACAACAACAACAACAATAGACACTAGTTTTGAGTGAGTGGTGACTGTGTTTTCGTCCGGGAAGTCTGAGTGTTCCAAGTGTTGTTACCTGCATGACTGCTCGCTTAGTAGATATTGAAAAATAAGAGCATCATCAACATCTTCATCCTCATCTTCTTTATTTCGACCGGCACATCGTGGAGTCGATGCTAAAGTGATGCATGCTTGTTGTCATCGCTGTGATTTCCAGTCCTGGAATTTGCTTTAGGAGCTCCTCGGAGTTGAACCGACAGACGGACGGACGCAAAAAAGGCATTATAGTTTGTGACACTCGTACAATTTAGAAAACTGCCATCATTGGCTGAGGGAAAGAGTGAACACCGCATGGTCTTGTTGAACAACTCTGACCATTGCTTCTATGGATAGATGGATGGATGGATGGAATGGAGAAGACGACGAGGAATGGTGGGCCTACTCACACATTAGAGTCTGGAGCTCCTGATGTAATCATCGACGTCATGATGATTACCATTTGAAAATCGTCTTCGTCGCCAGTTCAAAAGAGTGGAGCCAGTTTCTAGACGATGACTTTTCCATATATTTAACTCGCCCTACTTTGGATAAGAATATCTCGTTGGAGGCATCTCTCAAACCAGACAAAACGATTACTTAATCAATAATCCCATGAACCTCGGAGCTGAGAGAGGTCAACAAAACCCATTGCATTAAAGCTCAGAGATCAATTTTCTCGAGGCAGAAATTTGCGAAACACAACCCATCTGCAGCGGATAGAGTGAATCACGCCAATTTCTGTGTTCCATTATCAAGCCAGCAACGGTATTTAGTGCACGTGTTTGTCTCTCAAGGAGTCAAAGTGGCAATATCCTTTTTCTCCTCCTTCTTCTCTAAACGCGCTGTACTCAAAACTAAGGGGTATTATCCTGATGGATTTACGGTGTCATCAACATTGTTCAAAGGAAGTGGACCACCACAAGAAAACACCTCTCAAAAGTGAGTTGCATCCATTCACACACAACACGAAAAGTGGGCCCTTTTTCTACTTGACTGGCTAAGGTAGGCCTTCTTCTTATTCTCTGTGTACACACGAGGAATCCGGAGAAAAAAGAACAGAGACATTCAGTGAGGGAGAGGGAGACGAGAAAAACAAACCTGACGAGAACCCATCTCGTGAAGCGAAGACCCTTATACTAAACCCATCTACACATCTCCAGTCACTTAGGGGCATCGTCTCCATTTTGCGTCAACATTGTTCATCATCATCGAAAGTTAAAGGATCCACCCGCTGTATTAGACATCGGGGAAAACAAGACGAAGAAAGGCCGATCGATGCCAGTGAGAGTCAGTCGGTTAGTCAGCCAATCTTGCTTGGCCACGATGACTTCAACTCGGTTGTGTACAGTCAGTCTACTATATGCACACCCACACTGAAAAGAGCACCTCTTCGCCCCCCTTAAGTGTTGACAAATGAAAAATGAAAGTGCCGAGAGGCCAATGATATCCCAAAGGGAATTCGGGGAACTCGAGAAGAAAATTGAAAAATTGTTGTCAAAGCAAACGCGATTTTTTGCCCATCCTCAAAGCGGACGGAGAAATGCGAGGGTCTGGAATTGTTCCGAAAATGAGGCAAAAGCATCGAAAGGCGACGAAAGCATAACACTTTATTTATCCTCCAAATGTGTGTGAGTGAGGTCAAGCGACTTGATTTAGGCTCCTCGGACTTGGTCCTTGTTGGTTGCCGGTGAACGTGAGCACTCTTCCATACATGAGCTAGTTTTCCAAAGGACTTGCCTTTTGAAGAGTACCACAACGACAAGAGCAACAACAACCAAGCACGCCACAACCATTCACTCATTTACTCATTCGCTGTACGAATAAGTCAGCCCTTCGGTGAAGAGTAAGCCCTCATTGTTATTTTGCCAGAGGGTTGAGACCATCATTACAACAAGGCGACATTCGACCGACTTCTCTGGTCGAATACCTCATACTTCGCGCACACATGCTATTACCGCCAACCTTCTATCCCCATCATCAGAGAACTACGACGGACCACTTGGGTTGCCAATGGGTAAAAGCCGTACCTGATGCCACTGGGTCTTAATTGCTGGTTGCTCCAACGAATCAAAGTGAACATTTTTTTTTGTTAAACGGACATTCGAGTCGACCTGAGAAGACCCCGGTGCAACAATAGATATCATGACGAACAATTCTCGACCATGTGCTAGTCCAGCTTGTACACAGACTTGAGCGATGAAGTGGAAACGGGCGGATGTAATTGCTTGTCCTTAAGTAGACGCTCTTGAAACCAGCGATGAAAGCAAGCAACCAATGGTTGGTAGTGGGGTCATCTTCCGAAATGGGGCCCTCTAGATCTCTCCGCGACAATAAAGCTCTTTTATCTGATGGCATGGACCCATAAATCAGCTTTATCACTTCTGAAAACAAACTGTTCATTGTGCACATCTCCCACGTTCCTTCCTAAGTGGGCATTGGAAGAGACAAACACTCTCGACAAGTACAGATACTTATTTATGCAGGCAGGCAGGAATTTCCTGCGCCTTGAGTGAGACAAAATGCAGTTAGACTCTCCAGAGATCAATAATTTCTTCATGAATGCCATGATCCCTGGGATGAACGACAGCTCACCGGATATGCTTTCAGGCATTGCAGGACTCTCGTCCATTGCCGGAGGCTTTGACGATGCAGTCTTGGATGGGGTGGTCGGAGTGGGAGTAGAGGCTTTAGACTATCCAGACTATGTGATGGATCCCATGTTTGATAGTAATTTCTCAACCATGCCCACACTGTCATCACCCGGCACTTCACCAGTGGACCCCTTTATAGCCATGACCTACGACCGACTCAATTGCGGCCATTTCACTGTTCTAGACAATAAACTGCATTTCACCAGTGACGCGACAGAAACGTGTCGATTTTGGACTGAGGGTGTGCTCTCGCTTGTGGTAGCAGCCTTTGGGCTCATGGGCAATGTCGTGTCGATATGGGTCCTTTCTGTGCCCGAGATGCGGAACTCATTCAATCGTTTGCTGCTGGCTTTGGCAATTATTGACTGTCTCTTCATTCTCCCTGGGATCCTCATTTACACTTCCAAGGCATTTGCTTGGAAGGCCACGTGGTATAACTATGCTTTTCCAGTCTTTCTGTATCCGTTCTCGGAGATCGCCCTCTGCAGCAGTATCTACATGACCGTGGCCATTGCGGTGGAGAGGTATATAGGTCTTTGTCTACCCCTTCGAAGGCTATCTCGGCGGCCTTGTACGGCCAAAGCCTACATAATTCCAGTCATCCTCATAGCCCTGTTGCTTAATGTTCCAAAATTCTTGGAATCTGAAACAGTTGTAGTCAAAACCGGACTGTTCAGCAACGAAACCAAAACGAAGGTCAGAGTGACAGATCTGAGGACCCATCCTAACTATATAACCTATTATTGGATGTGGACTCGGCTATTAGCTACGGGCATTCTGCCACTGGTGGTGTTGGCCATTTTGAATTCCAAAATCTACCTCTCCATTCGTCAGAGCAAACAGCAACTTCGTATATTGGCCATTCGCTCGGCATTGCCAATGGCCATCCTCAGTAAAAATGCACCTAGTGTCCCAATGTCAGATCTTGCAAAAAATAAGGTAAATCCCCCTCATGACTCCGAGGATCCCACCACCAGCATCATGGGCACCAATGAGGAGAGTGAGGAGCATTGCCACGATTCACCTCGATCTCAAGTGGGCGCCAAATCCACCGAGGAAGGCGATGAAGTGGAAAATCGTTCCTCGCCCCTAGCACCTCCGAGGCTTAAGAGCAGCCAGCAACCCCTCGCTAATGGAGGCTCACTCCACCGAATTGTCATTCAAAGAAAGGCCGCCCAAGAGGAGGTCGTCAATCAAAATGGACATTCACCCGCTTCTCCATCCGCGTCAGGCCTGGGCCAACGAGGGGTCAAGTTGGGTCGAATGGTCAATGGGCAACTAAGACAAATGCAAAGATCAGTATCAGCTTTTGCGAGCGGCGAGCCCTCAACAGCCTTCCGAAAGACTCTCAGACTACGTCGTGAGAACCAGGCTCCAATGTTACGCTCCAATTCCGCTGCTGTAACCTCCGCCTCAGCTCTATCGAGTCGGGTTAATGGTCATAGCTCAGCCTTTCAGTCGCAATTGTTAACTTCCTCGTCCAATCTGGCCTCCAAAGGGGCTCCAACAGCCACTGGAGCAGGGGGAGGAGGTGGAGGAGGTGGAGCGGGGGCCAACAGCAACGACATCAAGTTGGCTCCGATTCTCTTCGGAGTGGTCATTGTCTTCGTCTTGTGTAACAGTCTCCGTGTCATTCTCAATATCTATGATTTCTCAGTTGTGGATAGCATCATCGATTGCGAAAAAAAGGGTGTAGGACGCTTGCCGCCCTCGTGGATTCTTTGCAGTATCTCCGTGTCCCATCTGCTCTTGATGGTGAATTCCTCCGTCAACTTCTTAGTCTATTGTGTTGCGGGCACTCGATTTCGCCGAGTACTCGTGCGGAAAGTCAGAGCGGGATTTCGGAAACTTCGAAAGATCCTAACCAGTCGGTCCAAGGGTTCGCCGTTTCAATCCGCTCCTGATATGAACCGTATGCAAAATGGGCCTCGCCATGTCATTGGTGAAGCTCGAGGACTTTTACAACACGATCAAAGACGTAACACCACGACGACGTTGCTCTTCACGACAAATCCTTGTCCAAATACCCTTGATATTGAGCCCATAGGAGGTGCTGTGTCAGCGTGCCATCACCCTGTAGCCCGTAATAATAACCTCTCAGCTCGCGCATCCTCTCTCAGGAATGAGTTTTTGCTGGAGGAGAGTGAGACCGATCCACTTAGTGAAAATGGTGAGGGATCAATTCAAGTTCAGGTTGATTCAAACACCCCACGTGCTTCGACTAGTCCAACCCAGCGCCATTTTAATAGCAATGCGAGTAAGGCCAATGGCTCGCCTCCTTTCTCTTTTGCCTTGAAAAACTCAAAGGAGACTTCCATTTAGAAGACATTCTTGCTCATCATATGCATTTCTGCTTGGAATCTATGTAAAATATATTGCTTTTTGTACTAGATAAAGAGAGAAGAACTTAGCGTTTGGTTTAGTAGATGCTTCTTGTTCCAGGGGAACTGGGAATGCGAACATTGCAATTCAATGCCTAAAATATGACACTGCTAGAGTCTGTTATTTATGATTTGTGATTTTCTAATAAAGCCAGCATTAACAGTGACTCGAAAGGGTTTCCACTTCAAATTATATTCTCGAGTTTCAGCATTTTTTCCGTACTTTCAGCACGTATTGGGCCGGTATTATTCGGTCCTTTGAATCCCACTCATGTGAAATGACCTCATTTCAGGCCTGATGATTTTAATGAAGCCTCTCAACGAATTTGATTAAGGCACCTCTAAAGTTTCACGTCTAAGCATCGTCTGATTTGAAATCAATGAACTAGATTCATTGGCATTATCCAAATAATCAAGTCTATTGTTTCGATCATGTGAATTATTTGAAGTGCAAAGGAACTCCTCGAAAAGTCTGGAGCTCAGAATGGAAATGACCGAAGCCACCTTCGATTGACGACAGACAACTCTAATTACTAGAGACTGGAAGTTTCGGCGAATAAAATCTAGAAAAGATAAGACGAATAAAATTGCACGATTGAACCAGAAAAGACGAATACAACTGCTCTTTTAGACAAAAAAAAAAAAGAATTTTTGGACCTTTTTGTGTTCTGGGTGTTTGCAAAAAGGAAGCTAAAAGTGTTCAATAACTTCAGTTTTCCAAACCAGAAAAGGTCCTCCTCCCCTCTGATTAACTTTTTCAAAAGTAACCAACACTTAGTTCAAAGTTTGACTTGAGAGCACCCTTGCTCATCTGGCCAGATAATGTAATCCTGACCGTTTCTATTTATGTCTGGTGGGTAAATCTTTTAGTAATAGCCCAGTGTTTATCAATGATATGTGATTGTGCAAGTTTACTCGTCTTAAGTTTCTGTCCCTATTGATTAACTTCATGGAATTGAGATATTTGGCAATTCTTTGCCTCGTTCCCTTTCATTGACTGACGGATGGAATTGGCAAAGACCGACGAACATACTTTGTAGCTAATCACATTCGCGAATTGACATTATCCTGAAACAACTGGCGTTTCTTCAGGCATATCTTGCTTTCAAATGCGTGACATCAGTTAAAAGCAATCTTGTTTGTCACTCCAAGTGATTTCATTCTGTCTCCACAAATGAGTTCACCCATTTATCTTCTTCTCAAATTGTCTACCGAATAACTACAACCGAAATTTGACCATGGCTTAAACCTTGTACGGCTAAAAACATCCTGCCTTCAAACTGAAACTTAACTGCAGGCATGACTGTCTTTGCCAAAGTAGAATAAGTGGACCGGCTAAGTAGAAAGATTCTACTTAGCCATTGCTATTTTGAGATCTTGTTATCCATCTAATAGAAATTTGATTTCCGCCTTCTTTACTGATGTCTATGCTTAAACAGGAACCACTGTACTTCAGGACAAATTTCAAAAATACACAGAGGGTCCGATCATTGTACTAAAATGTGAGGTTTTTGCAACAAATATATTGTTCCGTTGAATTTCCATTGTTCTAATCGGACCCAATGCGTATTTTGAAATTAATCCTGGCTTGAGCCATCCTTGGCTTAAACAACTCCAAAACCATTGTTAATGGGATGGCAAATGTCAATAGTGCATTAGCTTCAAGAGGAAATCTCATGCCTTTCAGCACACCATTGCCAAAATGAAATGAATTTTTCAGTTTTAATGGAACTATTACGTCACAGCATTTCTGATGTTATAGTGTTGTGAAATATTACGTCAATGAGAGCTATGCTCATAACCCTACGTAATGGAACAAGCATTTTTGAAAAAATACTCAGAACATTTTAAGTGTATATTTTGATACCCAATAGTAGTAAAAGAAGACCAGCACCCGTGCGTAACCCGCCCACTGCCCGTGATCCTGGTATGGGCGGTGGTCTTCCTAAACTACAATCGTTGAAATAAAATTTTGATAATATTGAAATATATACATATGGCATACACATATTGAAAATATGTTTCGTCCCTGCTGAGACATTCGAGTGGGAGAAGTATTTTCCTCTTAATGCCGTTCAACTTACACATAAAATCTGATTGTCGCCAAGGACTTCGTCAAAGACAAATATGAAATAAATAAATATAAATAAAATGAGCATTTAAAAATAGTAAAAATGGTTCCCTTGTTATCACGAAATTAATCCTAGATTGCAGTTACTGTCCAATAAAAGGTGTCCCAATTAAGAAGTATTACCAGTAAGTACAATCCAGTATTCCACCTCCTCCAATCACTTTTTGATGTTGCCCACGAAAGTCAAGCAACTCCCATATGATAGATCCCTTGGGGAATCCGAGAAGCTGCTTAAGTGACCAGTCGGGCATTTGAGGCAAAGTCAGTTATTGGAAACTTGTCCAACGCCTAGTTATTAACCCTGAACATTCACTTAGTAAATGTCAGGGAGTCTCATCTTTCTCGTTGCACAATCGGTAACTACGATCGTTTTGGATCATTTCATGAATTGTATAATTTTCTTCGCTTGCTTACATGTGGGAATGATGAACAACATTTAGGCCAATGGTCATTCAATTCTATGTTATCTGTTGTTGAAAGCAAAAAAAAATCATTGAAATATCGTGTTTTGTTTGTTAAGGAGCCAGTACATCACTGATAAAGGGTGTTCCAGGAAGCAATCTTCCCTCTTCTGGCCACTTTTGGGTTGCCAACAGTATATACTGTTCGTACTGGTAGTCGTTTACGCTAAATGACGGTCCAGCGCTAAATTTTGACTCCGAAAAGTTAGGTTTGGAGGGTGGCTATCAGCCGGGATCGAACCCTAGCCATCAGCACGACAAATCGACGCAGTACGCACTACGCTATGCCTCACCCCTTTATTGAAATATCCGACTTCAGTCTGAAAATTCATTAAAAGCTCTTGTTTAATCCCAGTAAACCATACATCATTACGATTTTATGATCCTTAACCCAGTTTTTAAGGCCTTTTGTTCACTTTGATTTTCATGTGAACAAGGGATGGACCGAAAGAGCTTGCAGCCGAAATCACGGCGAAATTCTGATTTTGATGTGCTTCAGGTGTGGCATCCATATATTTAAAAGTCATCTTTCTTTTGTTTGTTCTTGGCTGCTTGATCAAAAAAATCCCGGAAATTTCAAAAATTTCAATGAATTCAAAAGTTTGATTGGTATTCCTGCATTCGTAAGAAGAGCATTTTTTTTTGGCTTCAAGACCGAGGAAAAGTTAAAAGAAGAATAGTTTCCTCTGGTTCACTTTGAAGTTAAATTGACACCTTTACTCTGTGATATTTTGAATCGATTTTCTCGAACGCACTAAATATGGATTGCATAGTTTAAAAAAAATCATTCAGTAGGTTTTTAGGTATATCACCTTTTTCCTGGACCTAAACTTATATAATACAATAAAAGTAAAGTTGTTCCCAACTGCATTGTGGGTCCAGAAAATGCCAAGATGTCCTTAGGTATTTTTATCCAAACTTAAAAAAGCCATTTGAAACACCGTGTAAACTTTGTCTCGTGGGTTAAGCGTGAACATAATCAGCACAATCTGCCGAAAAAGGTATTTGACAAAAAGGGCGATCATTGGCGTCAAAAAACCTAATAGTCAAAATCTTGTGAATCAAAAAAGTGTTTGTCTTGAGAATATTTGATCGCTCTCATGATCGATTAAATTGGGTTGATAGTATTGAGTGAGAGAGAGTTGAATCGGCAAATTTAACTCCTTTTCGCGTTAGGGAATTCGAACGAATTTATTTCCTTTAGGAATTTTATCGATTGTTGACATGTCTATCGAATCGGTGATGGTAATGTAACTGCCAGTCTAATGAAATTTGTTCTCTGTCTGAAATCTTACCTAGTCTTTCTTCGAGCACTCGGGAACGCTTCTGCAGTCAGACTTTAATTATGTTGTTGTGATTAGTTGTGATCTAATTTTGAATGAGTCTTGAGATCACTTCGGGTCAACCAATAGGATCAAACATGTTGGAAAACATGTGTTTGTTTTGTCGGAAAGTTTTGCTCCCTTCCAAATTGGTGAGCATCAGAGTTGACCACAAGGAATGGTCCACCTCTAGAATTAGAGGCCAAGGGAAGTCAGGGACGAACCAGACTTGTCCTAAAAGGCAATTAAGCACGGCTAAGGGATCTACATGACCACAAACAAGGTCTCTGAAGCTCAGATGTCGTGTGCATGAGGTACGGGAAGGCCCAAGTAAAAGAATGAAATTCAATTTGTCGTGGGACCCGTCAACAGGAAATTTTCAACAAGGCATCCGACATGAAGCTGGTGACGGATTTCAGGCTTTTACAAGACAGAGATTTTCAAGACCGTGTGTGGCGTAGAAGTTAGACATTGGAGTCTAAATGCGTATCGTCCTTACTTGTGTATCATACTTGTGTCTGTAAGGTATCCTCATAGCAAAAATCCGGTACGGCCTATCATGTTATGCTAGTTTGAGGCTTCTGGATTCTAATCCTTTAGATCCCAAGATGGAAAAAATTCAAGTCATCCTTAATGATGTCATGAGGCTAATGTTAGGCGTCAAGAGAAGTGATCACATAACGATCAGTGAACTCAGAGGCAAAACTGGCCTTGCATATGTGAACCATCTAGCGGCCGAATGCACGCTGCTGGGCATGTGGTCGGTAATGACGAAAATAATTCCGTTCCTAAGAACATTTTTGGAGGACAAACCATTTGTGACGTGTCGTGCCAATGACAACGGCCAAATTCATCAACCGGACCCGAGATTGGCCAAACCGTCGTGGTTTTGGGCCAAAGGAACAATGTTATGGAATATGGCCCCGAGGGAACTGAGAATGGCACAATCGCGAGAAGAGTGCAAAAGGCTCACTAGGCTGCTTGTGCAAACCTTTCCTCATTAAGATCCACTACAAATGACAATTGCTAATAACATTGACGAGCCGTTTTGTGTTCTCAAGAAAGTCTGTTTTTAAGACTTATTAAAATAAATCCTCCTCCTCCTTGTTTCGTAAGTTTTTACGGAGTTCCAATGTTCCAGTTTTATGAATCATGCTCTTTTATTTGATTGGGAAAACATCTTCTCCACCGAAATCGCCTTTTTTGTCCAAGGAGAATGATTGACACTTATATTTCTGCAGCTTTCACGACTCGTTATGACCAGGGTCACCAAATTTGAGTTAAAAAATTGCCAAAAAACACTTAATCATTTTGAGAAATAATGACATAATTAAGTCATGACAGGCAGGGTTGTATCGGAGAAAACCCCGCCCGGGTATTTCGGGTGTTTTTTTCGGGCGGGTGTTTCGGGTTATTTAATATTTTGTGTGTTATTCGTATTACTAACTCTTAACATTATCTTCTTCATATTGGACCACATCAACATATCACAACTAAGTTTTTGATGATACATGACATATTCATTGCTAAATTTTTCGCAATAAATAACGTTTTTTTGCATTTTTGTCTGAATCACTCAAATCCTGCTAGTAATTATTCGAACTATATATTTTACACGCACTTTCACCAGACCTTCTCAAAGAATTAATAGTTTTTTTAAATTATAGAATAATTTGTGTACAGCAAAAATATGTTCTAAAGGAAGCCAAAGTTTTAAAAACACAAACTTACGATTTAAAAGATTTCTCAGAATTGAGACAATTTTTTGGCCAAATTTGACATTTTTATTTCAAGTGAAATTTCAAGGCCAGAAAAAAACAACTTTTTAGCAACTTTCGTCGAAATGAGTGCAAATTTGAATATAAAATACTATAACTTTAGGGCTAAAAGCTGCAACTTTGGGCAAAAAAACTGCAACTTTATCCAAACCTTATTTACTGATTTATTACATATCCCAAGAATGACTCAAGTCAGGATTACTTTCAAAATACACTTGGGTCAATGAAAACAATGAAAATTCAACGGAAAAATATGTTATTTTGCAAGAACCTCACATTTTATTACAATGATCGGACTCAACGTGAATTTTTAAAATCCGTCCTCAAGTACAGTGGTTCCTGCATATCCCTTATGGTGTTTTTATAGGAGAAGTAATTGTCAAAGATTGAGATTATGCAAGATTATGCAACAAGAGGTAGAACGAGCTCATTTTCCGCCTTTGCTTGCCTGAATTTAAAAGGCGTACAACTTTTGACTCCGTAGTTTGATCGAGCTAGATATTTGAGCTAAATATAAGATATTCTCTTGAATTGGAGCAAAGATGATAAATTTTGAAGCTACCATCTCAGTCTAGGTAGTATGGTAATCTATGGTTAGACCCACTTTGAATATTGAGAAGAAGAAAATGCCCAGAAAATTGTCTTTAAGCTTTTTTAAGTGACCTTATATCGCTTTTTTCCGTGACCCAATTAAGAAAATTGAGAGACATATGCGGTTATAGCATTTGCACCTCAAAAACTGGTCTCAAAAGTTTTTGCAATTTAAAACTGACTTCTCCAACTCAAATAAACATCATGGATCAAATCACGGCACATCATTTGTGTAACATTTTCGTGTGTAATACATAGACTTCGATTCAGTATTGGACAAATTCATCCTTTCGGAAGCTCAATTCTTTTTTCAAGCAAAATAAATTAGGCCCCGAGGCTGGTCCAACCCCATTTTTCATTGGAAGAGATTGTTCAAAAAGAATTCCGCCATATTTCTCAACCTCCTGACTCAGGAACCAAAAGTGAGAAGATTTTGAAAGCCTAGTTTGGATCACACTCAGCCCAAGAGACGTAGTGGTCGTCGTTGGTGTTGTTGCTGTTGGCGAAGGTCCTTTCGTTCGTTCGTTCGTTGGTTCTGGCCTCTGCGTTCACTTCATTGACTGAGGCTCTCTTTTGTCGCAAGTTTTCACTTACACTACGTTACGGGGACATGGTGACTTGATGGAGCACTTCACTTAAAGTCGAGCTGATGATTTCCTGATTTTCCAAGTTCTCCTCCGAAGCCTTTCGCAACTTCAGTTCAGGCCAAAGATTAGCTTAGTAAGGGAGCAACATTCTTCTTCCAAAAGATTGATAATATGAAAGCTGCCGCAAAATCTGGATGAAGGATCAAACAAGGGTCGACACGTTTTTGAATGAATGAATCAATGCGGAATCTTTGATAGAGCATTCTGGTACAGACATTGGTCTCGAAGATTTAGTCAGAGGTGCAACAGTGTCTGAGAATTGAGTGAAGTGTTCATGAAACTCGTCCAATCTTGGACAGTTTTATGCTGCAGAACTTTCTTCCTTGCACAATTGGCATGACAACCCAAAAAAAGTTTCTTCCCATATCTGAAGGAAGTCAAGGAGAAGTGGTCTGCGTTTCTCTTTTTTTCTCTCTTATCTCTATCAGGCAATTTTCGAATTTCCATTTGAACTTTCCTAAACCCCATTTAATATAGCGTAATGTGAAGAAAGTTCGTTCCATTCAAGAGAAAGGCGATGAGCTTGACATTCCCTCTCATATACCGAACTTGACAGTAAATGAAATCTGCGAATCTTTTCGCTTAAATGGAATTAATTTGGTACTTTTGATGTAATAAGTTGAATTTGAGAAAAAAAATTAATTTCGCGCCAGAAGCTCTGTGTCATGATAACCAGATAAGTAAGTAAGCAACCACTTTCCTAACATGTTTCAGTTGCTTACTGCATCCTTTTTCCCCGAAATTGGTGTTCTAGCCCAACTGAAGCTCTGATATTCAGAGATTACTATCTGCTTGAATCCGTGTGACGTCTGAAAGATGGGTTTGGTGATGCCAGGAAGATTTTCCTGCCTCAATCAAACGGAAGAAGCGATTATATTGTGGCAAAGGCTACCCTTTCGACGGCCTTTTTGCGCCAAATAGCAACCTGAATAGCGGAAAATCCATCAAATGATCAAATATGAGCAGAGTAGACAAATGGATTACTTTTAATTTGAGGGTCGTAAAATGGGAGGTTTTAAGCCTGGAGGATGGTTGAAGTTGAAATTGGCTACTGTGTCACTTGATAAAACGTTCCACGAACTGTTCCAACGTGCAAGAGCCATAATTCGAAAGCTTCTCGCATTTACAAGTGCAACTTAAAGTTCCCACTTCATCATGGTTTTCCCATCAAGATTTTTCAAAGGTGCTTAACTACATCATGTGTACCGACATTGGCTCAAAATTCCTGGAAAGGGATTCTATTGAAAGTGCTCTCAACGGGGCTTGGAAAATGTACCTAAACAAATGGCCAAGATATTCAAAAAAGCCTCTCTGTTGACCGAACGACACCCAAAGTGTTTGTTATAATTATCTTAAAAATCATATTCTTTTCGCATGGATTACCAAGGCTCAGGCTTCAATTTTATTTTTTTGCAATATTGAAAATGGTTTGGATTTTAAACAAGAGATAATGAGATTATCATATGTTCACTGGATTCATTATGGATAATGTGTATGTACCAGCAACATAGATCATAGCTAGACCAACAAAGATTTTGTTTCTATTTTCAAACAAAACATTGCAGTAACCACATGTAGAATACGTCAGACTCAGATCCGAGAGAACCACAGATATTGACAGATACGACATGCTGGACCAGTCCAAGGATCACTAAATACCTGGATGCCTCAGCTACTGACATTTTTTGCAGTCTATGCCAGACAGAGAAAAATCAAAGTAAACCAAATGTCCGACTGTTAATTCAAAGCTCACGTGCTTAATTTCAACTTGATCAATTGAACTTTGTGTCAAGTGAAGTAATTTTAAGCATAGAGCAATGCTCGCTCTTGCGCCCGAACATTTGCACCTGCCGATTGTAGGGTCAATTAGTCACTCAATTTTGCGCGTATGTACACCAACTCTTACAAATTTCTAAACTTTGTTATTTGTGAACGGGAGACGTATCATGCTGAAATTCAGCAAATGACATCCCTTAAATGTCTGTCTTATCAATCTTGTCAAAGGAAAATCATTTACTTGAATGAAATTCAATTTATAAAAAATCCACTGTCCAGAACAGTTGAGCAAAGGCTTACAATTTCCTTGCCACTTCCCCTATCAATTTGTAGGCCATTTTTGAAGTAGACTTGGACTGCTTTGTTGCAATCTGTTCTACTGAGCAAAGCTGTTTTTAATAGTAGAATAGAATAACTGAATAACTATATACCAAGTTCATTAACTTGCTAAAATACTTAATATTACAGTCTGAAATGTTGTTGCCTTTCTTAATTGGCCATTTTTGCAAATATTAAACAAGCTACTTTAAGAAATTAAGACTAAAGCCCCATTCCATGTTATACCTGCGCTGGATTTTGGACATACTTGGTAGAATAATTGTCGGAACTTTCAGTAATATTCTGGCAACCTTTGGTCAGCTGTCTGTGAAAATTGTCCTCCAAAAATAGGCAAGTATCTCGCATCTGCAAATATCCGTAGAGAGAACATCCTTGGTAAATTGACTAGCATATTGATTAACTTAATGCATATTTTCAGATGCCAGACGAGCAAGAATATCAGGCAACAAATGCCGTGAAATAAAATATAGCAGCTCAGTTTCAGTTTAAACATATTCGACACTCTGCGACATTTACAACAATTTAAGTTATGGCTCTCCCTTGTATAGAAACCATTTCAAGATATCTCTTTTTAGAGGGATCTTGGGTCGTTCCTTGAGCCATTTTTAAAGTCTTCTTTTCTAGAATCGTTTCATGTATTGGCTCCCCGGAAGTATCAAAACCATTGATAGGTTTTGGCTGGTTGATTTGACGTGTACTAGTACAGTAGACTTTTTGGAAACGCATTGTCGACCAAGGGAAAGGCGAAAGCGAGCGAAAGGGTGTTAATCTTTTTTATGGGAAAGCTGTTCTTCGCAAAGCGCGCTTTTTAGGTCCCTCCCAAGTGACTTGGTCGTAAATACCAGAGATTGATACAAGGCAACCGGACTGAAACTTTTTCCCCATCCCACTCAATAAAATATTACGATATTGGAACGTGGATCAGTAAACTTTCCTCGGGGCACTGCCCTCAGGCAGTTGTCGAGTATTTGTAGGAATACATAAGTGAGCAAACTGCATGCACCCTTGAGACTACTCTGCTAGTACCTAGTATAGATGTACCACAGTGCCCTCAAGCCACGATTCACAGACTATTGAAGGCCATGATCTTGATGATATGTTGTGGTGATGCGTGAACCGATCCTTGAAATCATGGGAAACTCAAGCCAAGAAGAAGGAGGGAACAGAGCAGAGCCTAGCAAAATTTTATGCGCTGAAGGTACTAACGGCAAGTAGGAGGAGAAGGAGGATCAGTGGGAGGTGTCCTGTCAGAAGCAAATGACGATGAAATAAACAAATACATGTCAGATCGGAAGTACAGTGATTGATCCGCGAGCGGTTATCACGTCTAAATTTTAAAGCAGCTATTTACACTGACTAATTGCCAGACATTTTCCGCACGTGGAAGGGTAAGGAAAAGAAAAAAATAACATTTCACTGAGAAACATTCGCGGAAAACTTGACTCAACCATATAAAAATTGAAAGAGAGAGAGTATCAATCGATCCAAAATGTCAAGCTTCATTCTCAAATTTTCGAATGCCTATCACTAGACCAAAGGATCTACGAACCGTTGAAAGACTTGGAAAACTTAACACCGTTTTCCTGTACTGCTCGCTTAGTCATTCAGAGAAATTTCAAAATGGGCTTGAAGCGGGTCCAATTTGTTCAAAATTGCATCCATCATAAGTCAGGAATAGTATTTGAGAATTTGTCCACTCCTGCTTTAAATGCTATTAGGAGATCAGTAAAGTTTGATGTTTTGACGAATCAAAGACGGATGCATGCAAAATACTTTTAAATTTGGAAGAAGTGGAACATCAGCTTTAATATTTTTCAAACAAAATTATTTATCAGCAACAATTTTGTGTGAGTCACATCGAAATTGCATCCAGCATGAGTACATAATGCTCTTAACTTATGTTTGGACCAAGATTGAAGCCTAGAGTGGCAAAAAAAACTTTCTTTCATTTATTATCACACATTTACATTTTACTAAGGTTTTTGTTTGCGATGAAAAATTGCCAAACTATTCTATTTTTTCTCAATATTGTTACTTTGACTTTCACAATTGTCTCGCCCAATTTAATTCACTGATAGTTTAATCCCCTAAGGAACGTAGAATTACCATAATACTTTCCAGAACTTTAGGAATGAGTGTCTACGTGGATATGGTCAATGCAATGTGGTCAATGTGGTTAATGTGGTCAATGCAAAGTGGTGATAGGCGGAAGTGTTCCACTTTAAATCGCAATTCTCATAGGTTAAGTATCGGTATCGTAGTAACAGTTTCAGGCATTTTGGCCAAAAATCCGATGCTTGTGTCTTACTAGGAACGAACTCTGAAAGAAAGCAATGTGACAAGACGAACTTCTAGAGCGAATAGGTGTGAAAAATGAATTTCGTTCCACGGACAAAGTAGCTCACTTCAACAGCTATTTGGCGAATTTCAAAAATTTTGAAACAGAACGAGGTCCAAAACTATCGACGTTGACATGAAACTAACAGTAATCATCCAAAACTGAGCCGCGATATGCGTCTTTGTGGCAAGGCAAAAAGAGTCCTTCATGTTTGTTTCCAACGATTTGAGATGGTGGAAAAGATGGAAAAGAGATCTGTGGGTCAGTCCGTCCCAAAAAGTGTAGCAGGGCACAAGTACAAATCCTGCTGTCTCATGTGTTTTTGTGCTCCATTCTGGAGTATGGAGAGGATCAAGTGTAATGATGATAGGTTGCTTGGTTGTTCTCTTTGGCCAAAATCCCTGGGCCGAGGGGTCTAAAGAGGTCCAATATCGTCAATGGATTCATGATTGAGATCCCATCAGATCCATTTGCGGCAAGCTCTAACCCCATTTTTGCCAAGAATGTTGTTCCACTTTGCCAAGGAACAACCATTTGGGGCGAAAAAGAGGCGCCAAGGAGGCGGAAATGGGGAACACGGAGGAGGAACGAGCAAGGCCGAACCAAAACAAATTACGATCCAATGGTCTTTTCTTGAACTCGGGGCCCAAAGATAAGGCGCAAAAGTTCTTCTCATTGGCCTTCTCGTCTCTTCCTTCCTCGTTGGCTCGAGTTTTGCTTTTTCCCAATTTCGAAATGTTCCCCATGTTCTGTGACGGCGTTTGACCCTTAACTGGACCATCGAGACGTGATTCAAGGAGCCGATCTTCAAAATACGAGGTGATTCAATGAAAACTGACTCAAATAACTTTCTTTCCCCGGTGGAATTTCAGCATTCTCCAATTCTCCACTTCGATGGACGATGGATCAGGGTCATTCTCGGAGAGTGAAAGAACCCGACAGATGTTGTCCAATAGCTTGCTTACCTTTGAATGAAGGCTAGCTCATGGGATTTAGGACGCATATGGATAATGGAACCACAGTTCAATGTGAACCGCATTCGACTAAGCCTCTTTCCAATAATCTGGAATCGAACGTAGTCTTCGAAGAGTGCGATACAAAATGCAGAGTATTTTGACAGCGTGCACCTTGCTCGGCTTTTCCAATGCGAGAACCACAAATACGTAGTACTACGTGAGAAAGAAACCTAGCTGCGGTAACGGGATAAGCACGAGAAGGTGAAAAAAAACGATCGGAAGTCAAAACAGAGCATATATATAGAATACATTTTATTTGCCAAGACATCGAGCTCATGGCCACAAAAAGAGTGAAGAGCTCGCAAGAGCCGCGCTTGGGACAGGATGGAACATTCATCGATAAGTGGTGGGACAACAACAACACTGGCAACAAAAACATCATGGGCATCTATTTGAGGGATCAGGTTTGTGAAAACGAGATCTGCCAACCACAAACTCATCTCTGAAGTGGTTCAACGAATCCCTTTTCTCTCGAAGCAAAGGGAAGAAAGGTTAGAGGTTCGAGATGGGATGCGGCATAACTCGCTCTAAATGGATATGGGAATGAATGACACCCCAAACCTCACAACAATATTGGATTACTTGTTGATAGTGAGACCAATAATAAACATGATCTAAATAAGCAAGAGAAGTCATTATTGGAGACCCCGAGGACGTGTGAACGAACCCCTCTCGCCCTCAGAATATTGGTACCACATGTGTGGGGTTTCGAGTGTCACCAAGTTCGTGTAAGATTATTTCTGCTTTTCTGAGAATGCTCTCACAAATATTCGAAAGAGGGCAAATAAGGAACGAAAAAAATTGGACCAGATGAATGTCGTTGGTCTTTGGCAAGCACAAGAAAAGGGGAGGACTACGAAGACACAAGGAGGAGAAGGAGGAGGACGAAATGCAAAACAGTTTGTTGGGAGTTGCCTTTGCCACATTACCAGGGGGAAAACGACGCCAAATGGGACTTGCGTCTTCAATTTTTTTGGCTCTATGGCAGAAATCAAGTGCTTTTAATAATATGCACAACAGCTATAAGTGATTTCATTGACATTGAGCATCAACCTCCGGATGTCCTACAAAAATCAAAAGCCACTTTTTCAAATTTTATGAAAGATACGTACATATACGCACAACGAACAAAAATTGCGAAGCAAGGGAGACTTTCCGTTTGTCTATTTTTTGCCTCAGGGTAAAATTAAAATATCTTTGTTGAAGAGAACATAATTTGCAATTAACTGTATTATCGGAATAATATGCAGGAAGATCCACAGAAGCAAAAAGGAAAAAGAAAAATCAAAGTAAGAAGAAACGGTCTTTTAAAGACAGGATAACTAACTTTACCACTAGTATTTAGTAAAGCGAGCTTTTGCATCTTATACCTTTATTCTTTACAATATATTTTTTGAGCTCAACATTCACGCATCGATTGGAATCATAATATACTGTTGATGAAGTGTGAAGTGTTAAACCCTATCACTTCGACGTTAGATCGAACTTTGTAGTCAGATGTGCTTGAGTTTCCCTCGTACGTCAACTACTTATGCAATCACGGCCACTACTGTAGTAGACGTTGGAAAAGAGAAGAACAGTAAAAAAGAAAAATGGAACAAACCCCCCAAGCACAACGGGATAGAGACAACAGGAAAGTATCATAGGATAAAAGCTGTTGCGGTTCGGGATGAGGTAAGATCTGGGCTCAAATCAGTTGTGGAACTCCCCTCTCTCAAAATTTTGGAGTCTGTCCATTACGGATCATAATCCAAATGAGAGAGGGAAGCATAAAGCAATAGCATGAAACAAAATCTTTATCAAGTGTTGCCCAGGCTCTAGAAATAACTCTAGAGGCTGGAATAAATGTATTTTCCATCAAAAGTGGAACCCATGACATGGTGCTTCATGTAATAATGCAAAAAACGTTTGGGAATGGTCCTTTTAAGACGTCAAAGGTACATCCAAATGACCATTTTGAGCTTCTTTGACTTCGTCAATCCTTAACTTGATGAAATATCCGTTCACGTGCACCCAAAATACGATGAGAATGAAGCTAACCATTAATGGGATGAGTGCCAGAAGTGCCAAGATGGGAACAGGTGAGATGAAGAGAAACCAAACGATGAGCAAAGGTATGCTAAAGCCAATCACAATAATGGCCAGCATGTTGAACAGTAACCACGGCAAAATCCACCACCTAGAACGAATTAAGAATGCATGATAGGTAACGAGGTTCCGACTTTTCAAACTAAAGAAGTACATGTGTGGTCTTTGAGAACCTTTTTCGTGCTCAGGATGTTACTTTATTTATTTTTCGGGGTCCATGTTTTACGTGAAGTAGTTTCGAATTTTAAATCTTAGTAATAGAAAGTTGTTCAGGTTGATTGTAGGTTAGGTAAACAGGTCACAAACAAAACGGTCACATTAAAAAGGTCTTACGGGAAAAAGGCAGGATTGTTTTACAAATACTTACAAACTTACGTGAAAAACGTTTGAAATATAATT
Source organism: Tigriopus japonicus (assembly GCA_010645155.1). Classification (NCBI taxonomy): domain Eukaryota; kingdom Metazoa; phylum Arthropoda; class Copepoda; order Harpacticoida; family Harpacticidae; genus Tigriopus; species Tigriopus japonicus. The sequence goes on along the minus strand of JAAGOF010000185.1, from coordinate 1,596,607 downwards.
CAAACAATTTTTTATTCACATCTTGCTACTTCATTTTGCATCTTCTGAGTAGTTTCCTTTGATTTCAGATCACGCCAAATGATGAGAATCCATTGGAATAAGCATCCATGTGCTTGTTGGCACGAAAAAAGGAAGTGCAACGGTTTTCTCGGTAAATCAATAAAAATTTGCTTTCTGTCCTTCATTGTCATTCAAAAATGTTGTTAAATTTCAAGACTGATGGCTATAAAAACCAAAAAGGAATGAACTGTGGTCCAGTTCAGGGAAAGTACTTGCATGAGATATTTCATACTGAAGAAACCATCTCGCACTGCCATATTGTCAATGGAAAAGAAAAAAAGCACAAACGTATTGTTAAGTGAGAGAAGTGATTGCTATTTTGTCCCAAAGTTTTAAAAATGCCATCCTGCATGAAGGATAAGCTAAAGGATGTATCACGGAAAAAAAATAATTTGCTTTTAAAAACAAAAGAAGCCGACTACAACAAATTCAACCTTTTCAAAAACGCCTTTTTGATTTAGGAACAAATTAAAGCACTTCGTTACTTGTAGTGATGGACCGAAAGGGCTCATAACCGAAACCGAAAGTTTCGGCCGAAAGAGGGCCTAACCGAAACCGAAACCGAAAGCAGCTGGTTACAAAATTGTTCAAATGCAAAATCTGCCTTAAAAATTAGAATGCTCATGTGTTCGATGTTGGGTAGTCGCAAATTTTGAAAAATCGGAAAACTTAAATTTCAGAGGTTTTTGGACAAAATTTTTTTCGATTTTGTTGTCAAACTCTGTCCTTTATAGTGCATGTCTGCTTTCAGTTTCGGTAGGCATAACCGAAACCGAAATTTCGGCCGTAATTTCGGCCGAAAGCGCTTTCGGTCCATCACCAGTAACTTGTAAGGTAGTTTTTATTTGTAGAGTCATCTATAAATTCTATTAGATATGGTATAACTTGGCTACAAAATTTGCAGCCAAACATGCTTATAGACAAACTTTTGGACGTTTTTGTTTTCTTCTGCTCAATTCTCAAGTGGTCTTAAGGGTGTGTCTAACTAAAATATTGTCGAAATCTATTTAGCCGTTTATCTAAATTGATGTAACGACATCAATTTAGTCCTTCGACAAGGCTGAACAAAAAGACCGCTGAAAATAGATCTGCGAAATAGATTTTCGACATATTTTATAACAGTAGTGCTTTATGTACATCTAAGACTTTGCCAAAGTAAACTTTCAAGTATTTGTTTTTAAGCATGTTTTAAGTAAAAATAAAGAGTATTTGCCCGTGTCCTAATTAACCGAATTTTCTGATTCAAGTTTCTGAATGTTCAAAATAAATTCTCAAGCTCAAAGAAACACCGGGGGTAATCAGTAAAGGGCTAGAAAATATGTGTTTTTTAGAGGTCAAAAAATTACTTTTTTATGTGGTCAAAATGGCGTTTTATGTGATAAATAGTGGGAAATATGTGATTTTGGAATAGCTTTCATTAATACCTTATATTTTTCATTTTGATTGTAAATCCTTTGTTTGTTCATGAGTGTGATAATATCCAACATATTTATTTTCCCAAAAATCATTTATGAAAGGGCTTTTTGCCAAACAGCTCTCAATTTTGCAATCTTTATATTTTCTCATTATTCTTACTTTTATGTTGGATAAGCCGTGGATCCACGGATAAGCTAACTCTAAAAATAGAAGCCAAATTCCCAACTGATGGAAATAATCAGATCTTCATGAAGATTGCCTTACCAATACCAAGTTACCAATACATTGCAATACCAAGTAAATGTCTGTGATGTTGGTGAACAATCTGAAGTTATACATGCCAGTGAGGAGGAGACTATAATTGATCAATCCATGTTCTCATTTCCAAATTTTGAAACCCACTGTCCTTTAGAATTGAGTGACAGAACATTTTGAAAGGCTTATAAAAGCCGCAAAAGTCGTGATGGAAATCTGCGTTTATATTTTGAAATTACCACTTTACACTCAAGTATGGGATAAAAAGAAAACATGTTTGCCCCAAAAACTTTCTAGACGGTAATTTTTTGTCAAATTAGCAATCATTTGGTTGATAATATCTCCAAAGTTTTCAAAATGTGTAGTTTTCTACACAATGAAGCATGTTTTTCCAAAAGTGCCCTTTTTTTTAATCATTTTTTTTATCTTTTCCCATAACTTTCCCTCATTAGCAATCAGTCAACATGATCACATTTCTATCCAGCACAAAGAAATGCTTAATATATACAGAAGTAGTAGTATACCCTCGAATCTTACCTCTTCTCTTTAAGGACGCCAATGAAGAGTAAAACGTTGGTGAGACTGGCCACAGCGAACACGAAACTTAATCCGACAATCTTATAAATCATGGGTGAGGCATTCTCTCCCCCCGATTGGATGCGAAAGGATCCATTATTCTCCAACGTCATCCACAACTCATATCCGAATGCAGCCATTTCGGGCAGTTGACAGAGTATGGCAATGACTCGGACCCCGCCTTCAATGGGGAAGCAAAAGCAACATTGGTAGGTGGGACCGCACATGACCGATGGCCACCCGACTAAAAACTGACAAGACAAGAAGAAAAAATCGTCCTATTCCTATTTCTAAAAGATCACCTGCCATGAGGGGGAGTCGCCGCTGATAGAATCTAATATGGGTTATGATCTTGGTAAGTATAGACGAGTCATTTGTTCTGGAAGAACGAGACGCAACCCTTCCACACAGAAGGATAGAACACAGGATAGATGACACTCTAAATCACACATGAACAGCTTTTATTACATATACGAGACATTGGCAGCCTACATACAAGGTCGCCAAGTAAATTACCAAAAAGGACAGTTATTTCCCTGCTAAAGTGGTGGCGAATTTTGGGCTCATTTTCTCGACTTCATTGGATAAATGTTCGATCAATCACTGGACTCAGACGAGGTGCTATTTCCTTCGTCGCGTTGCTGTGTCCTTTTGGTTTTCATGGACTGCAAGGCCTTTTCGCGCAGTTTCCGTTCCAAATCTTCGGTGGACTCGTCTTCTTCGCCACTGGAGCTCTGAAAACGGCGATAGCAATGTTGTTATTGGGGCCGTGTTTGACGTTCGCGACAGCAAATTTGTCAAAGTTTTTCATATCCTAGGAGTAAATCGAGAGCAGTGCGTACCCTCCCTCTCTTTTTCCACCCTTTGCAACGAACTCTTCCCTGAACTGACTTATTACAAGCACCCAAGGAAGGTTCGCCAATTTGAGCAGAGCCATTATTTACGGATGGACAAGTACATTGATTAACTCCTGACCTAAAACTACGTTAACGAGTTGGGGCTCAAAGATACCGACATAAAAGCATCGAATGCGGTTTCGTGACTTTGACGGTAATTCTTCAGAAGCTGTGGAACTTGGCCTGAGGGATCCAAACTTTGTCTAAATGTTATTAGCTACACACGCAACATCCGAGCACATGATTATCTTACCTCATTTCCTCCGCGCCGCCTTTTATGTTTCTTATGCTTTTTATTCTTCTTGTGCTTTTTATGCTTCTTTTCCTTTTTGCGTCTCTTTCTCTCTTCTTCTGAGCTTTCAGAGTCTTCCTCGGAGTCTTCTTCTTCTTCTTCCGATGAGGAGGACGTGACCTCTTTCTTCTTGGACTTGCTCTTCTTGCGTTTGGTTGGTTCACTTTCGGACTCCTTTCTGCGTTTGGATCGCTCGACATCTCTATCATCCGCTTTCGGTTGGGATTCCTTACGCTGCTTCACGCTTTTAGACGACGAGAGTCTTGGATCTTCAGCGGGTGAAGGGGAACGAATCCGGATAATGCGTCGCTCCTCATTGGGTTCAGGATCTTGTCGATTGGAGTCTCTTCTGCTTCGTCGAGACTCTCCACGGTCAGCGTGTTCACGAACAGACTCTTTGCGGGATCGCTTTTCGGGGGGTTGATTATGGTGATGATGATGTCGATCAGAACTTCTTTTCCGAGGAGCGATCTCTTTTTCCGATTCAGAACCAGAGGTGTGGGATTCGCTCCGGCGTTTGGATCCAGTTTTGTGGGACGATGACGACGCCTTGCCTCGGTCTCCACGGTCTTTGGCGTGTTCCTCTTCGCTTTCGGAAGAATGTCGAGAACGGCCGGTGGGTTTGGCTTTTGATCGTCGGTCAGAAACTTCATCGGATTTCTTCTTTTCCCGACGATGAGCGTCAGGGGATGATTCGCGACTTCTAGCCTCAGAGGGATCTGGTTTACGTCTCCTTTGGGATGACATATCCTGCCGTTTATGAGATGATGATGGTCTCTTGGGGGAATCATCCTCAGACTCTGAAGAGGACGAAGTTTCACTTTCCGAGTCATCGCTGGATTCATGTTTGGATCTTCGTTGTCTCTCCTTTTCTTGCAATTCCCTCCGGAGTTTGTCTTCCCGCTCTTTGGCCAGCTCTCGCTCACGTCGCTCTTTTTCTCGGATTCGATCTCGTTCCTTTTGTCGTTCTCGCTCCCTTTCTCTTTGACGATCTTCTTCACGGCGTCGTTTTTCCCGTTCTTGTTCTCGTCGTTCTCGCTCTTTTCGTTCTCTTTCTCGTCGCTCGCGTTCACGGTCTCGTTTCTCACGGTCTCGACGTTCTCGCTCCCTAGATCTTGATCTTGGGCGACGATCACGGGATCGAGATCGTCTGCGATCTTTGGATCGTGATCGTTTGGATCGATCTCTCGAGCGACTCCGGCGACGTTTGGATCGACTCCCGGATCTGCGACTTCGACCACGATCGGAATCCTCCTCAGAACTTCCATGACGTCCGCGATAAGTGCGTTTGGCTTGCACTGAGTCGGTTTTCTTGGTGATGCCGGCACTCTCGCGGCTTCCGCTCCTCTCCCGGTCTCGGGAGGATCGTTTCTCAGCTTGATCCTCGGCCTTGCGACTCTCCTCATGATCACCACCACCAGTTCCTACCGACTTGTCTTCACCATCTTCGCCGGGCGGCTTGACATCAATGGTGGAATCCGGCAATACCAACCCGTCTCCGGCTGAATTAGCAGCCGAGGTCGCAGTGACCGGAGCCTCCTCTTTTTTAACCTCGGCCGTCTCTTCGGCCTTAACTTTAGAAGGTTCAGGCGATCGTCGTCGTCGTGAACCACGGTCTCGTGACCGAGATCGACGCGAGCGATCTCGGTCGCGAGATCGAGACCGACTTCGTCGTCGGCGAGATTCCCGATCCCGACTTTTGGAACGTCTTCGTCGGCTACTTTCTCGATTTTCACCCGCTCCACCTTCCGCTAATCGCCTCAGATTCTCTTGTAGTCGCTCATTATCGGTCTAAAAGAATGGAGTAAAACGAAACGATGAGAAATGACATCGGACCCCCTCGATCTAGCTCCAAAACTTACCCCTCGTTTCTTGAGTTCCTCTTTTTTCTGGTCGAGGATCTGTTGCGGGATTCCGGACTCGCTCTTTTGAGCCGAATCCAAGAGAGTCCAGAGTTCACCCATAAATATCCGGGCATTTTTGCCGTTTAAGAATCCGGTGAGATTGATCTGCATCTTCCTGGGATCCACATCTTTGGCTTCTAATTGATTGAATATGAACTCGACCACGACATCGTCCTCGATGCCCAACAATTCGGCCACCCGATCCGAGATCCAAGGTTTGAGCACGTCCAACTTGATCTTGGACCAATCCATCTTGGTATTGAGCACCACCTCTTCAAACTTCATCTGCTTCATGAGCTTCTTCTCCTTATCCGCGAACCGATTGTCCTGATCGGCCGAAGTGCCCTGAAACACAGAAAATTAGGATCACTTGTCTATCTATGAATCTATGACTATTTGATCGCTCTTCTCAAGTTATGCATTCGAACAACCGGTACAAAATCGTGCCATCAATGGGAAACTTACGCGGAAATACCCGGCATCCGTCATGATGAGCGCCGAATCGACGGAATCGACGAATTCGGTCTAGAAGACACTATGACCAATGTTAGGGAACCTTTGGAATGGTTGGAGACAGATTGCCTCTTTTGTTTTGGGAGGTTGTTCGTCCTCGGTCAATTTTTCAACATAAAGTAACACGATGCACTAGCGTGACTGATGACATACTTCCCAAAAAAGATTGACTGGATTAAGGATGACCGAAAAGGGGCTTATTTTAAATGAAATTGAGCTTCAACAGGTAGATCAACATTAGAAAGAGTGCAATGGAGGGGATTTTAATTCCAAGAGTGGGTCTTATTTGGTGGGATTCATAGATTAGATTGAGCGACGAAGAACGATTAGACTGGTCATTTTGGACACGCTGAACCGGAATTTTGATAAACAATTTGATCCTGAGCAACTGGGGCTGGTCGAAAAGTTTGGCTTTCTGCCTAAGCAGCCGAAACCTGAATAGGCCGAAATCAGGGTTCCGATTGAAAGAGACTAATGGATAGAAGAATTAAAGAGGTCTGAGTTCTTAAATACTCGGTTGAGAGTAGTTTGGTCAGAGCTCACTCTGAGTTTTTGACAATATAAAACCAGTTCCAGGTTGTGATCGATTGTTCGTGTGTATCGATAATCACGGAATGGTTGGCTAAAGCATGCCGCTCATTCGTTGCAAATGAACCATTAAACACGAGACGAACGGATGTGTGTCGTAGAACCTTTGGTTGAGGGAGAATGGGCGACCAAAGGATAACGATTAGCCCTGGTAACCCAACCCGCCGGACCGGTTATCATCGTCCAGCTGACTGGCCCTCTTCAGACTTTTTTATCGTCGCCTTGGCAGGGCAAAGCCCTTTTCTTCCATTTCATTCAGGCCTCTCGGCCCTTCGCATTCCTGGAGAAATTCGGTCGTCCGCCAATAAAAAGGGCGACACTGATTGCAGCGAGTGAGTTGGGACCGCGGGCGGGCGGACGGACTCGTGCCTGCGCCCCTCCAGGTATCAAATGAACAGTGTTCCCAATCAACGACGTCGAACCGCCGGGTTGACCTCATTAATTACCCCACCGTTCCATTGATATTATAATCTTGAACGGTATCTGACCGGAGAAGAAAGTATTGACGACTGTTAGAATCACGAGTCCTCCTTTTTCTTGAATCCATCCTAAAAGAACTCTTTCTCAAGGGGTTATCATGACACTTAACAATTATTGGGTGACAGAAATTGGTCATGCTGAGTTTCCGTCCACGCTCAAGTCATGATGTTAGTGAAGAAGAAAAAGAGGAAAACGGAGAATCCGAGCAGATCTCGCTCTTGTCGCTTTTGGGGCGATTCGACCTAATACACACGCATCCATCGATATGTGTCCGCATGTCGTCTTTTGGGGGTGAGCTAGCTCATCGCGAGTTCTAGTCGTCCTCGCTCGACCACCCTCACTCATTAACTCACTGACTAGCTAGCCCGTTCAAGCTCAGGCTCAAGCATCGCATCGCCCTCAGTCTGACAGTCCTGAGGCAGCGGCGAGTCTACCCATCCTCGGCTTGAACCAGCCCGCCGATCGACCTGTGGTTGGCCCATCTTCTGCTCTGGTGCACCAACCTCCACTGGGTTCTTGGTGGCGGGCTGCGAGCGTGCGTGCGTGCGTGCGTGCGCTCTAAGAGAAGAGAATCAAGTCGTCTTAGGTGGATGGATGGATGGAAGGAAGGAAGGAAGATCCTCATCGTATCGTCCATCCAACGAACCGAGTTGCCCATTGACTGACTGACTGACTGAAAGGCTCAAAGACTGGGAAGAACAAACTTGAAAGAAGCAAGAGACCACGACCATTGATTGTCCGTCTCGCCCTTGCTCCTCCCCTAAATCCTGGATCGGTCGGTCGGTCGCGTGTATTTCCGGGCCAACCAAGTAACTAATCAACTCGGTCACTCACTCACTCACTCAGTGGTCAGGCCGTGCGGAACCATCGGAACCTCTCTCATGTCCATCGGATTCATAGGGCTTGACTCCCCTTGCTTGACCGCGAATCGGTCCCTGGACCAGTAGCCTTTTGAAGAGACCCTCGGTGAAGAGCGCGATATCGAGCGAGTGAGCCGCCCACCCACCGGATTGATTTCCGGACAGTCTTGCGCGCGTTTGAGTGGCCAAGATGCAGGCGGCCAAGGATTCGAGCGGTGACGCCGGAGGCGAGGCCAAATGTCCGGGGAGTGGCTCGGCTTCGGAGGCCGGTGGAGCCCCGGCCTCGCCGGCCGGTGATGAGGCCGGCTCTGCCGGTCGATCCGAAAGCGAGGACAGCAATGGCAAGGCCGTCCATGCCCCGCCGCCCACGCAGATTAATAAGATGAAGTTCACGGGTGCGTCGCATATCCGGAAAGAGCGTCGCCAATCCTCCTCCCGATTCAACATCTCCAGCAATCGAGAACTGGTCGAGTTGAGTCCGTTGAAGGACGCGTTACAAAGTGAGCGCGAGCAACTCTTCTTGGAGAAGATCAAGCAATGCCAAGTGCTGTTCGATTTTGTCTCGGATCCCTTGTCCGATCTCAAGTGGAAAGAGGTAAAGTCGCGATCTTTTTTATGATGAATTCTAATCCGTCACAGGGTGTGGATCAATGTTCTGATGGATGCTTGCTTTCTTTCTTTCCATGGCCGTTGTGTAGGTGAAGCGAGCCGCTCTCCATGAAATGGTCGAGTACGTGACGACCACCACGGGTGTGCTAACGGAAGCCGTTTACCCCGAGGTCGTGACCATGTTTAGCGTGAACCTCTTCCGAGCTCTCCCGCCCAGTACCAATCCCAACGGAGCCGAGTTTGACCCCGAGGAGGATGAGCCCACGCTGGAGGCCGCCTGGCCGCACCTCCAATTGGTGTACGAATTCTTTTTGCGGGTACTCGAATCGCCGGATTTCCAGCCCTCGCTGGTGAAGAAATACATTGATCAGAAGTTCGTGCTCCAGCTTTTGGATCTGTTCGATTCGGAAGATCCTCGCGAGAGGGACTTCTTAAAGACCACTCTCCATCGCATTTATGGAAAGTTCCTCGGTCTGCGTGCCTATATTCGCAAGCAAATCAATAATATATTCTACCGGTTCGTGTACGAGACCGAGCGCCACAATGGCGTGGCCGAGCTTCTGGAGATCCTGGGGAGCATCATCAATGGCTTTGCTCTTCCCCTCAAGGAAGAACATAAGATCTTCTTATTGAAGGTGCTCATGCCGTTGCACAAGGTCAAATCACTCTCGGTGTATCATCCGCAGTTGGCCTACTGTGTGGTTCAATTTCTCGAAAAGGACCCATCCCTCACGGAGCAAGTCATCATGAACCTCTTGCGATACTGGCCCAAGGTCCATTCGCCCAAGGAAGTGATGTTCCTAAATGAACTGGAAGAGATTCTGGACGTGATCGAACCGATTGAATTCCAAAAAGTGATGGTTCCCCTCTTCAACCAGTTGGCCAAATGTGTGTCCAGTCCGCACTTTCAGGTGGCGGAGCGTGCGCTCTACTACTGGAACAACGAGTACATCATGTCGCTCATTGATGGAAACGCAGTCACCATCTTGCCCATCATGTTCCACGCCTTGTATAAGAACAGCAAATCCCACTGGAACAAGACTATCCACGGCTTAATCTACAATGCGTTAAAGCTATTTATGGAAATGAATCAGAAACTCTTCGACGAATGCACGCAACAGTTCAAGCTCGAGCAGAAGAAGGAAAGAGAGAAGCAGAAGCAGAGGTTAGAGGCCTGGGAAAAGGTCGAGGCCATGGCCAGACAAAATCCCAACGTTGAACTCATTACCACCTTGTTGGACGATGTCAAGCTGACCGACAAGAAGCCTGTCGCGATAGAAGATAATAGTGCAACCAGTGCTCCAATGGACGACGGCGACAGTGAGAACTTGGCCAAAAAGATCGTCGAAGAGGCTGCCAAGGTCTCTGTCGCTCCCTCGACCCCCGGAGTTGGTCAGGGGGCCAAGAATGCCGAGAAACCCCTTCTCCGTCGCAAATCCGAGCTTCCAACCGACATGTACACTCAGAAAGCTTTGGAGAATCACAAGCGAGCCGACGAGTTTCTCACCACCCCTCCAGATGCGAACAAGGCCTAAAAGGGGACGAAAAGGCTTTGAAAAGACGATTTGCCTTTGACACCGCATTCCCCCCAAAACCACTGGAACTACCCCTACTGCGACACATCATCTTGACCATCATCATCTACAACCACAACAACAACGTCATCATCATCTTCATCATCATACTAAACAGCTCCTTGAGCTCTTGAACTAACAATCATTGCTGCCTTATTTCCGCCCCTCCATTTTCCACGATCTGATACCTACCAACAACTACAACCACCAACCTCCCACTGCATTTAACCCAACTTGAGTGACTGGCCAACGTTACTATTATTAGTTTTCCTAGCCTTTGAGCTAGCTTTGAACAACTGGAGCCACTCCCCATCCGGCCATTGTTTTGATTTGTCTGCAATACATACGAAAACGCAGCAAGCGTCGTTGAATAATACCTTACTTAAGAAGAACGAGTGAGCCAGAGATGTACGTAGAGTTGGCCTCTGTACTACCACAATCGTAAACTTCATGCCACGCCCGGTCACCTATTCTGCACCTCTCTGTTCCATCCTCTGCTACCGTGGAAAAAAGACCTAATAACTCGCGTCAAGGTCAATTCCATCGGCATCGAAAAGCCAATGTATTCCGTGATCCAATCGCCTGTCTCATCGTGTCATGAACATTCGATGATGTACTACTTGCCATCTGTTTGTTTCTATTTTGTTTCTCAGAAATAACCAGCAACGTCACATGATGAGTAAGTGAGAGAAAGATTGAGAATGAAAAATAGCCAGTGTCACTCCGAAGTCGCAAGTGAACGCTAAGAGAGAGATTGAACAAGCAAGGAGGTCAAATAAAATAAAAACCAAGTTCGACATGTTTCATATCCAGAGTGGAATCGTTGACCATAATACATATAAAGCTCTATTTCCGAATATTTCATTCTCTCCACTTTTTATTGATCTGCTGGTGGGGGGATTGACAAGTCATCCCGGATTACAAAGAACGATTTTCTCCAATTTGACCAGCACACCAACTCCACCTTTCACGCTGAAAGGAAAAGACTGAATTAGAAACGCCGATTTTGGTTTAACTTCGAGGTGAAAAAGTTACCAAGAGAAGAAAGATTTCCATTCGTCCGCGTGATCGGAAGATGAGGCACTGATGTCTTGTGTTTCGATGCCAATTCTGGGATTAGTCCCATGACCCGTATTTTCCACGAAACGAACCGTTCCGTTGACAAGTTTAGTATTGTAAATGAATCTCACCTCATGACCCAATTTCAAATCGTCAATCGTTTGCGGAACGAAAGAGGACAAGATATCTGAAACAAAGAAAATGCCATAGGGCATAACTTGATCCCGTTCAAACCGAATGAAAATACCAAAATGTCCGCCTTACGATGTTTGTCGTCACAACCACGAGTATTTTTGAGGAGAACCCTTTGCGGACATCGTCCGTGAATGGCTTTCCAATCCTGGATTTGGACAAGTTTTCGGCGAGCGGTGTTGACGAATTCTTCCGCAATGAACAGAAGTTTGTCCGTGGAATTGATTTCGGATTCCAACATATCCTTATCCATTGGAGCGTAATTGGCTTTCCACTTGGAACTTTCCTCTGAAAAGGTCGATGATGGTCTGCTTTCGCATCCCATCGGCGTTGTCGGATGAAGATTGAGACGATGATTGGATTTATGCGGGGTGAAATCTCTGTTCAACAAAGAATAACGACCCCGTCCAGAGTAGTCCATTTTCCCACCATGTTTTGATCCAAGATCGCTTGGTCGTTTGACCAAAACCGGCTCGGAGGACCATTGACGAGGTTTCAGAGCTGTGATGTCCGTTTGAATGGCTGAATCTGCTCTCGGCAAATGAGGATGACTGGCTGGCAAAATGGGACGTTCTGGATTCAAATGGGAAGACGATAGAGTCCTGGTTGATTGTGAAGACTTTATGTTGTTGCTATAGTTATGAATGACGATATCTTCGTTCATCTTCAAAGATATCCTTCGAAATGGCGGTGGACTGGAGGGAGTAGATGGCTTTGGATTCGTTTGGCGCTCCTCCTCATCACTTAGAACAAACGCCATAATGGGATCCTCGGTGGGTGGTCCAGGATCGAAATGTTCGCTTTTGATGGGTGACGATGGACTAGATCGATGATGTGTGTCTGTATCACTTTCATCCACTTCCACGAGTTCGAAAATGTCATTGAAATTTCGATCCACTGTCCGCGGAGTCAGGGCTCGTTGAAGATTGGCCTCCAAATTGGCGATCTGTTTGTTCTTCATTTCCAATTCTTTCCTGAGGATCACCATGGAACGATGTAAGGCGGAAACAGCAGTGGACTCGGGACTATGGGATGTTTCAGACTCCATCCTTGTGGTCCATCTCAGCCTTTGATTGCGTGACCTTCATCCTTGGCTAGAGAAAACACAGCCCTTGGTGGATCAAGACCATTGCTACGGTGGTAGAACAGGGAAACTTTTTCGCCAGTCCTTTACAAGGTTATACCTGTCCCATTAAAAAGCAGTGGAAAGTAGTTTCTTGCGTTCCTGTCCTCGTCCGTGACCATGCGTGCACTACACACACAATGAAGAACAATACCTTAGGCCTCCAAAGCTTTTGGGAGTCACTTCGTGATATTTTAGACATAATCACAATGTGAAGCGAACCTTCTCACATGAGGTGTCCTTAAATTTTCATCCAGATGGCCATTTGGTGGATGAAAGTCCTTGACACACATGATTGTTGGTCGGGGGGACAATATTTTTTTGCTCCTTCGTTTCAGACCCCAGGTTATGGGTTGTTACTGTGTTTCGGGAGCTTGATCTTGGCTGTCCTGAGATTGGATAAGCCAAGGAGGGCGAGGAAGAGGAGAATATTCCTGTTCTAGTCCATGATCCAACTACATTCATTCAGCTTGGAAGACAAGAGTTTGGCGATGCGCATGCGCAAAACACACACAACACCGAGGGTAGGAAATTGACGGGGGCATTTAAGGTAGATTGCAAGCGACATTGTTCAGAGGATTTATTGTATTGGCAATCAAAGCTGAACATTAGAATAACTCTCAATACAAATAAAGAAGACGAATTTTGGAATTTTGTCCGTCAGCAACACAAGAGCCCCAATGGAATGTTATTTTTAAATCAAAGGATGCAAAGTAAAATCAGCAACAAAAGATTTTTAGCTTGAGAGTGATTCTTTTCCAAAATTCAAATATTCAGTTTTGACTGTAGAAGAGCAAATCTCAATATAAAGAAATTCTTTTTTGAAGAATAGCTCAATATCAGAATATTTTGATACAAAAATAACCCTTCATCTAAGAATAACGTTGATGGACAATACTTTCATATACAGCTTTGGCTATCTATTGACGAAATCCAAGAACAACTGCGAAACCTAACGATCTTGCTTAAATATAAAGGATTGGGTTGAAATTTTGTTGCTTCGAGTTCATCGGGCCACGTTCTCGAGAGTTTTATTTGCATAGTAAAAATGAAATAAACACTGACTGATTACAATCAAGCGATGTTGGTCAAATAGTCTTTCACCTCTTCGGGCGTGAATCGACGGAATCCGTTCTCATCGCAAATACCGATTTCAACGTTGTCCTCCGTCATTTGACCCTCGAAACCTTCTTTGAGAGTGAGAATGGCTGTATGAACGGCATCCTCCAATTCGAGTTTGTCGTCGTATCTGCAAAATCAAATGCACTTTCAAATACTATGGTCCAACCAACGGAGGATAAATGCTTACCGCTTCTCCAGGAAGGTCTTGCCGTTAACGTAGTTCTTGCCCATGGCGGTAGCTTTCCAGGCAAAGTAGGCCCCAGATGGATCGCATTGGAACAAAATGGGCGATCCATCATTGACAGAGGCATCCCAACCCGCGATCAATAGAGACACGCCAAACGGACGGACACCACCACTTTGCGTGTATTCCTGCAAGAGAAAATAAGCCATGCCGTTTGGTTAAGGATACCTTTAACTTAAGTTTTAGGTCTCTCTGGTTAACTACGCCTATCTGACATCTACCTTTTCATTCAAAAAATACATTTCCTTCTCATTTCATGACAAGAAGCACTTATGGGTCCCAAACATGTGCGCAACAAGACAAAGGTTATGAAATTAACGGCAATAGTGATAATCAGGGCCACCAGATAGTTGTAAATTACATTTTACGATGTAATTACCAAAATCTTCAATTTTTGTCCAAAATTACAAGAATGGGGGAAATGTTACGAAAATGTGGGAAAATTGCTTGTTCTGTTCAAATTATTCTGGGAAAAGTTAATCCATTTATCAATCAAATTTTGAAACAACACGTCATCATTAATTGCAGTTGCAAGAAAAAATATTTAGTTTATCTTTGGGGTCATCAGATACTTGCAAATGATGATTTACAATGTAATTACAAATAAAAAAGCAAAAATCTAGGGAAAATGCTTGTTCCCTTCAAAGAGATGTAGAAAAAGATGGCAAAATCAAACTTTAAAGAGATACAGAGAAGATTTGTTACAATTGTAACAATAGGGCAGTTTCTTCTGTAATAATGAGAAAAGTGCTGGTAAAATTACCAAAAAATCCGATTCCTTACATTATTTCTCAATATAATCACCGAAAAGACTACATTTTTGGCAATATTTTTTACCAAAATTTGGAGGCTCTGAAGATAATGAATAGGGCGTCATCTGACTTCACACAAAAATGGAATAGTGACGAATCTAGCGTCTAATAATTTTAAACACACTCCACTTCTATTTTTTTGTTGTACTGTTTATCAGGCTTGAAATATATACTCGCCTGACGGCGTGGGGTCGAATCCGTCGGTCGGAAGAAGATAACTATTAAGTCATAGCTAGGGGTACAGATTTCTTGCATGACGATGCAAAAAAGATGTGCACATAAATACAGAGAACTATGGCAAAAATCCTCGTTGGCATTTCATATTTTGGGGTCGAATCGTCTTGTTTGGTACTCGTTTTAATTTGAAAAACTTTTTCAAAAATACGATTTTTGATATTGATTTTTAGGTTCAGAAAATTGTCCTAATCTGGGTTTGAGGTGAAGAATTGGCAGATCAAACGAAAAACTTTGCTCGACACAATAGCAAAACCTACCCACAACCCACTTTTGCGCTCACTCGTTAGCAATCCGCTTTACTCCCTTTTAGCTTTTACACAATTAAGCCTTTTTCTTTTCAATTTTCTCCTCACCTGCATGACATTGGCCACCCTTTGGACCAATTGCGACGTGGGGATGGTCTCCCCATACATGAGCAGATAATCCTGGGCCATCTTGCGGGCTCGTCTCACCAACAAGCGATAATCGGGGCCCATGCCCGAATACACCATGCCAATGTGATCCGTCACCTTCTCAATCTTGTACGTCGAGTGGTCCTCGTACAAGATGGACTTGTGCTTCTTCTCCGTGGCCAAGACCACGCCATTCACGGCCTTGATGCCCACCGAGGCCGCGCCCGAGGCCACGGCCGCCAAAGCGTATTCAATCTGCACCAATTTACCCGAAGGACTAGATACAACAGACGAGAACGTAATAAGTAGCACACGTAGTGAGGATACCCTGAGATGTGGGAGACGGGGTTTACCTGAAGGTGGTCAGCGAGAACGAGTATCGCTCGGAAGCCATGATTCAAGAACACGGATGGATTCGGCTGAGTTGAATTCGGTTTCGGTTCTTCTTAGAGGACTGGAAGAGGAGAGAGAATGAATCGGCAGAAGGTAAAGTTCGACACAGGGTGACTACTCTCGTTCAACCATCAACAAAGAGGGTGGCTCACGCTTGTCTTTTGAAGAGTGAATTTAGGCCATACATCCATTCAGTTCTTATGAAAATCATGAATTACCGGTCATATTTCTTTTGATGACCAAAATATCGCCTAAAGATTGTAGTTGTTGTGCCGTGTCCGTTTTAGTCGGAAGGTGTTGCATTTTCACCCTGAAAACACGTGGGTTGCGTGAGAATCCAAATACAGGCCTGCTTGTTTGGAACCGCAAATTAATAATAATGTTTGCGGTCAATCAACTCCGACACGGGTGGATAACACGGGCGGTTGGCAAACGGCCCATTGGCGCCAATCTTTGGCAAACGCAAGTTCGACACTCCAAGCTATCCAAAAGGAGAAAAGTAATGCTCGAGTTCAATGGTTTGTATTAACTTTTATAACTTGCGATATTCAATCCGGTTCCAGGATACGCAGAAGAACTTGGCGCCCCACCTCAAAAACACTCACGGAAAACTCACCAACACTCAGATAGCGCTCAACTTTTTTGACGATCATTATGGCAAGATCTACGGCTCCATGTGGCCTTCCCTCCGATTGGGGCTCTTGTGTCGCACCAAAAGTGCGGCTTTGGTCAATAATTTCAATGTTGCTCCGCAAGTCAAAGATCAGCTTCAAGCTTTGGGGGCCATGAGTCTACGATCTTATTTACCCAATCCATGCCCCACTCGACTTCCACAGACCCTTCGAAGCCCTGACAGTCTCCCCTCTAATCGCCGTTCATTGCCCGATCCCGGTTCAGAACCCGATGAGTCGGATAATCCCGACATAATCCCGTCTATGTCCCGGGATCCCGATGTGTTATACGGTCGGGTCAGTCAACCCAAATCTCAAGAATGGGCGGGGAATGAATCGCTCAGTTTAGATGACTACATCCCGCCTACTCAACTCCAAGGATTGGATGCCGAACTGGAAGAAGAGTTGGTGGAATCTCATCATTACGACAGTTATTTGAGTGTGGGATCGGTGCAAATCGAGCTAAGAACCGAATCCGGTCCCTATTTCCCGCCGCACTTGGACGCTTTCGTGTTTCCATACTCGAGTTTTGAGGCGTTTCCGGCGCCCAAACGCACGTTGACGGATACATTTAACTATTATTGCTTGGATGCGGCCTCAATTTGGCCCGTGGTGGCTTTAGGTTTAGAATCGGGGGACCGTGTTTTGGATATGTGCGCTGCACCTGGAGGAAAATCTCTGACCATGCTCCAAACGCTCTTACCGGCGGAATTAATGTGCAATGACGAGAATGCTTCGCGTTTGAGGCGTGTCTCACATGTTATGAACATGTACCTCAATGATGTGAAAGAAATGGAGGGCGTAGTTAGCTTTAAACGTCTAGATGGTACGCAAATGCACGTTTTATATCCCAATTACTTTGACAAGGTGAGTTGGCGTTTATTTTCAAAATACTTTTCATTGCCACATATCTTTGAAATCTGATTAGGTTCTGTGCGATGTACCTTGTTTAACGGACCGTGTGTCCGTGCTCGATGATCAGAATAGTATGTTTTCAAAGTCAAATAGACAGACCAGACAAAATCTACCCGTCCTGCAAACCAAACTACTCGTGTAAGTATTTTAACATAAAAAAACACGGTCTACGTATTCACCCAAATGAAATATTTTAGATCGGCTCTGAAATGTGTGAAACCCGGCGGATCTGTGGTCTATTCTACCTGTACATTAAGTCCCATTCAGAATGACGGTGTGGTGTTTTCCGCCCTCAAAACTATTTGGGAAACCACCGACATCGAATGCTATGTTAGGTAAATGGCATGAGCTCATTTGAATCCAAGTCTTTGCCTTATCATCAATTACTTTCGAATGTTTATTGTAGCGACATGTCTGAACTGTTCAAACCGTTTCACGATCTGATGCGCTTTCATGGAGAAGGACGCGGGGCCAAATATGGACAGCTCATCTTGCCAGATATCACACGAAATTTCGGCCCAATGTACTTTTCTCGCATCGTTCGCACTCGTTGAAAATAAAAGAAAAAATCGACCACCCGAATAGGCCTAAACGGCACCATCAAAATTAGGCTGGAACGAAATATTCCTTAAGTTTCATCAAGGCTCGACCTCGATGCGAGATGGCGTTTTTATCCGCAGAGTTCATCTCGGCATAAGTGAGTTCAAATCCATCGGGTTGAAAAATGGGATCCCAACCAAAATCCCGAGATCCTCGAGGTGCCACAATTTGACCCTCGGTCCGCCCTTCAAACACGCGTGGCTCTTGATCCGCTTGATCCAGGTAGCCAAACATGCATTGAGCGTAAGCGGTTTTGTCCGAAAAATCGGCCAAAAGACGGGGTAAACCCTCGGGACCGAGCGCTTCCAAATACCATTTGATATACGGCCCGGGTAGGCCTTTATGGGCATTAAAGCATAAGCACGTGTCTTCCACAATGACGGGTCCTTTGACGATTTGGAAAGCGGCTCGAGTTTTCTCTTGACAAACCTGAAGCGGCGTGCCTTGATACTCTGGCAAATCGATCTTTCGCGATACGATAGGGTACGGAAAATTCGGTCCTAAAATGGCCGTGAACTCCTCCAATTTCTTGGCATTTCCCGTCACGAACGTTAAAACGGGGCGAGCCATGATCAACCGTGTTTTTGTTACTTCTTTTTTGAAGACGGCATGGAAAGTGGAAAGGGTGACTAACGGTTGACGGGGCCAAATAATCTCAAAAAAGCAGAAGGATGAAGAATGTTGAGAACATGAGAGTGAATGCTGTGGAGCCGTTATTAGTTTGATTTTCGAAAAGAATTCTTGCCTTTGTGGGGTTCCTTCTCTTTTTCTTCTCCCTTTCATGAACGATTATCTCTCTAGTAGTTGGGAGCCGTTGGTCACGCTAAGCAAAAGTAAACATTAGAGTTGTTGTTGTTCTAGTTCTTCTTGTGTTTCGGTTCAAGGCCTGGCAAAATTGGAAAGTCGAACGAACGGATCCAGGCCGACATGTTGTGGGACTCCCACCTCGAATCTCGTCCTAGGGCCTAATGGACTCCAAACCTTGGCCTCTGTTAGCCGTGGCCGGGGCTGCGGCCTTAGCCCTGGGCACGTGCTACGTGGCCTTTGGTCCTTCCCCGTTGTCCCGTCGTCGTCCTCGTCGACCTCACGATCCACCGGGTTTGCGCAATTCCGGCCAAAGTTGCTTTGTCAATGCCATCCTTCAGGCATTGGCCTCGTGTGGCACGTTTCTCGAGTGGCTAGAATGGCGGATTCGCGACCATTCACCTCAGGATCAATCGGTTCGGGAACAACTCGGACATACTTTGTCCATCTTGAACAATCGTGGTCAATCGGGTCGCTTGGATTTTTGGTCGGCGGAGCCATTGATGGCCGCTCTTAGGTAAGTTTGCCCGTGAGATTTGGACCGTGTGATGGATGGTCGAATATTGATGAAATCTTCTTCCGACAGAAAACACGGCTGGGTGATCGATACACAAGAACAAGACGCCCATGAGATGTTGCACATTTTGCTGACCTCGTTGGAAGAGGAGCTTCAACGCCTGGAAACGGCTCGGTCTCAAACAACCGGGATAGGGGATATCGTGGACGCCGAGACTGAACCGCGGGGCGAACCCGAGACTCAATCCCCCGGTCATCGTCGACGATCTTCGGGTGTGTTTTTAAAATCTGGAGAAGAGATCGCTTTACCTCATGTGGAGGGGCAAACCAACACGCTCAAACGAAGAAAAACCTGCACTCCGTTCAACGGAACCCTGACCAATAAGGTGACCTTCTCCGACGGCCGCTCAAAGTCTCCCGTGTCTTCATTGGGCTTTAATAATATTACGCTTTGCTTGCCCAAAAGCGGCAACATCTTTAGCGGGGTCGTGACTCTGGAGACCTTGTTACAAATGTATATTTCTCGCGAGACTGTGGAGGGTGTCACTTCCCAAACCGGCCGGAAAACCAATCCAGATCTAGCCAAGCAGTTGGCCTTCGGCAAATTACCCCCTTGTTTATGTTTGCACATTCAACGCACGGCGTTTTCCGGTTCTGGGCCCGTTAAACGGTGGGAACACGTCTCGTTTCCCGAGCTTCTCGATATGAAACGCTATGTCTACTTGAGTCAGATGAAGAAAGATCAAGCCTTGAAGAAGTCAGTCTCCAATCAAGAGGTGCTGTCGTACCTCACCGATGCAAGCTCGAGTTCCTCGCCCAGTGATTTATATCTTCTTAGATCGGTGGTTGTGCACCTAGGTCCGGTTAACTCGGGTCATTACGTGACTTATCGACGAGGCCCATTGAATACTCCCTCAAGCGCCAAATGGTTTTGCGCTTCTGACCTACTCGTCGAAGAGGTGCCTCTGTCCACAGTCTTGAAAGCGGACGCCTTCATGCTGTTCTACGAAAAACTTCAGCCCACCGCCACTAGCCCCCTAGCATAACCCAAAGAGTCCACAATTCAGCTTAATCAGGGGGGGCTATTTAAAAAATAATAATCTTGAAAGAGAGGAATGTATTGGAAAGCAATATATAAAACGTTAAGAAGTAGCCTGCGATTTTTCTCGATGACTCTTCAGACATTTGACTGAGCAAAATTTGTAAGTTTCGTATTCGAATGGCACTTTTCCCGTGATATCCTTTCCACATTGATAACACCGTAAGAGAACGGGTCGACTTTCACCGGCTGCCTCTTTAGCTTGCAAGAGTCTTCGTTCAGCTGCCAAAGCGCGTTTTTCGCGGTCGCTCAAATTCAAAAACCTCTGGCGCTCGGCCTCTTCCTGCTTCTTCTGTTTTTCTTCTTCCTTCATGGCCTTTTCCTTCTCTTTCTTAGCCTGACGCTTGGCCCTCAATTTTTCTTTTTGACGTTCCTCCGCCTCTTCGCTCAAAGGCGGAGGAATTCCGCTCGCCTGATAATTGAACCGATCCGGATTGACCTTCATAAATTGGATGAACACATTTCGAGACTCCTTGTCCGCGCAATATGTATAAGGCACCTTTTTGGCTTTATCTTTAATGCAAGGATCCGCTCCATGCTCCATCAACATCTTGATCACAGGCTTCTTGCCTGCACAGGTTGCTAAATGCAACGAAGTTTGCCGACTAGCTCCAAATGGTTTGTTCAAGAGAAATTTCAAGTCATCGGCATCGTCCAACACCTCTTTCAACAACGGCGCGTTGCCAGTTTTACAAGCGGTGATGAGCCGAGTTTCTAATTGGTTGGCCAAATCTACCATTGGCTCGATTATCACATCTTGGTTCACATCTGATATCACAGAAGGTCCACTGGATTTTGGAGTCTTCTTTTTTCGGCGATTCTTTTTGAGCGGGGTATTGGAAAACTCAACCAATGCGCTCTCCCCATCAGGATGGTCTTGATAACCAATTTCTTCCGACGAACTGACCTCCTCTGCTAACTCTAAAATTTTATCGGGCAAGGTTCGATGTCTCATCTCGCGTGATTTTGATCGATGGATGGCCAAATTTTTGCCCTTTGACTTCTTCTTGCGATATTCTCGATCCGATTTGGGCTTGGGCTGATCTTGGGTCATGTTGGCGGCAAATTCTTCATAATCACCTAAGCAATGAATCGTACTCAGGACTTCATGCACACGTTTGACCTCCTTAAAAGTGGCTCGATTCGTGGCAAAAGGAATGCTGCGAAGCCTAGGATCAGTTCGATCCAACGGAGGGTCCTTACCTCCGAATAAAACCCGACGGTTGCCACTGGGAGCTCGAAAAAATATGAGATGGCAAGATTTGAGCTCTTCTTGCCAAACCGAACCCACAATTTCCTGTACATGTTGTACCAAAGCCGCCTCATTGTACCGTCGCAAACTGGCACCGGCCGATTTTGGATGACTGCCCCCACTTTTATTATCGGCTTGACTTTGAGATCCCCCTTGTTTAGCACGAACCGTGTAACAATGAAAAGTCTTATGCACTACCACTTGGGCACCCTTAAAAACGGCCCCGGCAAAATGGCCACCCCCGAGCATGAACACGGCCCATTTGAGATTCTGTCGTACTTTGGCGATTCGAGAGAGCACATCCTCTTCGGACAACTCGCTCTGATCTTCCTTATTCTCAAAAACGACGCATTTCATGATGGAAAACAACCGATCGGTCTCATCACGAAAGAAGATTCTGGGATGTCGACGTTGTCTCACCTCATTCTCGTCCCATCCGTCGTCGTCATCATCCTCATTGTCAGATTCTTCTTCTGGAGAGACCTGGTCTACTTCACTTTCATCGTCCGAATCATCATCATCGTCTTCTTCATCACTTTGACCGCTACTTTCGGATCCGGACAAACTGAGCGTTTCCAGCTGATCCAGGATCATGGTCTCAAATTGGTCCTCAGTCAATGTAGGTGAGTTGATTAAGGTACATTTAAGGTTGTACCGATGCCAATCAAGTTTGAAATGCTGTCTTTGTTCCTCTTGGGTTTTAAATTTGACCTGACACGTGGAGCACGATTTAGCGTCCGGAATCAGGGTTGCACGAGACTCAATGGGAGCATTCGAACCATCGTCCAGGTCAAGATATGGGTCTGTTCCGGTCTTTTCGTCCAATCCGAATACCTTGGGGGCACTCTTGATCCCTTGAAAGACCCTATTCAAGGTTGAGGCTCCATCATAGAAATGAAGAACGGTGTCGTCTTGACGTTTGATTCGTTTTCGAAGTTTAGATGAGGAGGCCATATCATCCGAACTCTGGTTCGATGGTTCCTGGTTAGGAGACTGGTCGTCCCGAGGAGCTTGACTTCCACTATCCATGCTTAAAATTGGAATGTGACGCGATGTGATGAAATCATTACACGGACTGGAGTCACTGGACCAAAAGGATGGCTTGCTCAGCCTTGCTGAAGCATGTTATGTAAGTAAACACAGGTACTCGATCAGGCCATAGACCACGGAACTTCTGTACGGCTGACGGCAACGCAACCTTTTCTGTGAGCGTCATTTTGCTCAGGAAGCTATGTTACTTAATTCAGACTTATGTTAGCTATTAACAACTTAGTTATTTTTTCTCTAGCTTTTTTCCCAGAGCGCATCTTCCCTGTAAAGGATTTTCAAAGTTTTGATATTTTTGTAGTACTCATGCATGGATAGACAACCCAAAACCTCAAATTTTAACATAGTTTTATCTTGAGGCAATCCAATTAGAATATATGTCAATATCCATTTAGGTAATTGAGTTTGGTGATTACTTCATAATATTTCGCATGTCTCAAAATACTTCTTTTTAGTCTTTTAATTTTTTGAACTGACATTTTTTTGTAAACGCAAAAAATACCCTTAAAAGTAAAAGCTGAACATCAAAACCTACACATGAAGCAGGATGTATTGCCTTTTAAAATGACAACTAAATTATTGTTTTGTTTTTATTTTATTTTATTGGTGACTTATCGTGAATAAGACGCAAAGTCTTGGAGCCAAAAGAGCACCCCTATGCTCGGCTCCCGTCAGAACTCGACGGAGAAACACCGTTCTCGACATCGCGCTAATTAGTCGAGTTGATCGAACAAGTTCCACGTGGAGACAACCCGGGGTAAGACTAGCAAGACTTTTATGTTATATTTGTACATATGTACTCACTTAATAAATCCGTAGGTTCCTACCCAACATAAATGTATCACGATATTTCATTGGTGACGAGGTGTGTCATTCAATTGGGGATGTTTAAAATCACACCATTGATTGTAAAAAATTGAGATTTGAGAATCACAAAGAAATGTGAAAATTAGCGCGTTATTAAAAAAGTAACTTGTACTTTGTAATGCCATTCCTTTTTCAAAATGGAATTCAGGAGCAACGCGTTCCTCATTTTGTAGGAAAGAACGGTAAATCAAGTACATGGGTAAATGTAATCCGTTCCTTTTTCAAGGAACGGCCAAAGCCGTGCTTTTTTTGCCCTCAACTGGAACGACTACTTACAGAGGCAAAACTAAACCTGGCGTTTCTGTCTTTGTGCTACTAGATTGTGACTCCAAAGAGTTGAGTTTGGAGGGTGGCAGTCAGCCAGTATCGAACCCCAGCCGTCCACAGGTCGAACCGACGCAGTACGCACTACGCCATGCCTCACCCACTAATCGCCCAGATTCGAAAAGTAACTTGTCAAAAGCCGAGGCATCCGATCTTCCGAAAACCTTGAAGCATCATAAATTTCTAAGATTACCCCTTGCGTCTTGACTCAATCTCAACTACTGATGTGTTTCGAGTTGGATTTTTGGCCGAGTTTTGCCACTTTGGATTTTAAGGTCAAAAAGTTGACCCCCAACTAATCTTCTCTACTAGAGACGCCATAAAATAAACGCCATAAAAATGCCATAAAATATGGCAGCACTGCCAACTCGAAATCTTTTAGTATAGCTACTGATGGAACTCGAAATCGAACTAGTTCGAGTGTTGCCAAATTGGTCCCTGTTTAGGTCTTTTTAAAATGTTCAATACAACCTGCCCTAATCAACAATGACAAACTTTCGAGTAAAAAATGGCAGCACTCCCGGTTCGAAACCCATCACTAATCTCAACCATGTGCTCGAAATAAGTGAAACCAGCCAAATCATACCTAGGTATGCATGATCTTTCTTATCGTTTTGCACAAGCAAAGAATGCTGACTAAGGAAACTTCGCTTCAATCACAAGCTTGGGACTTAAATCGATCTAGCTCGTTGCTAGGACGAGGCACTTAATGTCAAGAAACGACCAAATTTGATCCAAAGGTTGAAGGGGAAAGTTGGAAATTTTTCCAAAAAATAATCATGCTGAAACCACTATGAAGTTAGCCTGAACGACAGACGTATATTTTCACAAAGTAATCGACAAACAACGCGTGTTCGCTAGGATGGTGAGAGCGGCACTCAAAGTTGAGGCTTAACGTCCCTTCTTGGCCTTGATCTTGCGGAGATAGAACTCGAGCTCCTTGCCTTCCAGGATGTATCCGTCAGCGCGACCGCATTGACCGGGCCGGGAAGAAATGGAGGCCAACACACGTCCGGACACAAACTGATCCTCGATACCTTGTTCAATCTGAAAACCACATTCAACAATTTCGAAATTACCCGATCTCCTTAAGTTTGAACCTTCTTCTTCGTTTCCTTACCTTGCCGACCTTTTGGCGCTCGAGATATTTCTTCTGGGTCTTCTTCGACTTGTTCTTGATGGACAAAGCCTCCTCGGTCTCGCCGCCACCACTCTTTTGTCCCTTCTTGTGGCCCAAAGGCAGAGCGTAGTGAGCCTCGTACCATTGACGGAAAGGAGTGGCGTCGATGATGACAATGGCGTTCTTGACCAGGGTCTTGGTTCGGACCAACTCGTTGTTGCAAGCATTGTACACAATGTCGATGATCCTAGTCTTGCGAGCGATCGACTCGGAGGCCCACGAAAAGTTTCCAGTGTCCAAACGCAAGGCGCGGTACTTCTTGTTGCCGCCACGAACGCGCACCGTGTGGATGCGTTGAGGACCCAATTTGGTCATGGCCGCGGGACGAGCCAACTCGAACTTCCTCTTTCCACGGATGGGGGCGCGTTTGCCCCCAGTGGCGCGACGCTTATGCCAATGATCACGGGAGATACCCATCGTGCACGAGACCGCTGAAAGATGAAAAAGACCCCTCAAATTTCAGCTCTCAATGGACACTAAAAATACACCAAACTGCTTCGTAGGTATCCTTAGTATAGCACAGCCATGAGCTTTCTAGCTAGTGTTCAATTTGACTGAGTTGTCAACGGCGACAAGGTTTTACTTGGGGATAATCATGGATCTCAATGTGGTACAAGGTCGTGACTCGGGCTTGTAACTGAATCATAACTCGTCATGGAACAGGTATAGGCTTCACTAACGCAAGTTTATAAATTACTATCTGAAAGTTACACAAACCCTCTAACAGAGATGTCCACACATCGCAAAGGACTCCAAGAGAGCGGGCTGGTTACTGGCCCTAAACCTAGATCACTGCCCGCATACCAGTCTCAAAACACTCAATTTGGAAATCTCCATAGGAAGGATTATCCTTGATAAAAGTACACTCTGGCCGCAGAGGCTCCTAACGTCGATGAAGATCTCTTACGTCCCTCTTCATATAATAATCTCTTCCCTTGGTTTTGTTATTATTATTACGGCTGTGATCAAAGGCGAGCTCAAAATCCGGTCTGATCTCAGTCATCCCATTGCCCTCCGAACTTCTTTTCGTCTTTCCCGGTGCCTCAAAGACTCGACCTTCAAATCATGACCGCTGCACTCGGTTTAATCAAGATTTAAATTGCCCTTTAGAGCCTCAATTTAGACTTTCTTTCGAGTGAGCCTTAACATCATCGGTCCGTCAGGATGGGTCGCACTTTTGAGCGCGATTCGGTTTGACAAGGGTACAATTGAGACACGCCCGAGTCGGGCCAATAGCTTGTGGTGGGATGGGCGAACCACCCCTTTGAAGGTCAGTGAGCGTGGCGAGTTACATGGCGATTTTTGGAGTGGACTTACCTTTTCTGTGTGTGATACGCGATCCAGCAGCCGGAAAAAGGAAGATCAGCGATGTTTTAGTTACAACAGCCGCAGGAAGCCCGGATCAAAAGGAGTCATGAGAAATTGTCAGACGGGATGGACGATTTGTACGGATGGCGTTCAATCTGATTAATCTGTTTTGCGCTCACTACTTCATCGTGATTGACATTTTTCATTTCTATGAAACGGAAACTATGTATTTTCATGAAGAATCTCCAAAACGAGATCCTGTTTCTTGACACTTCATAGCAAGGGTATCATTGTGATCAGGCTAAAGATTTTGACATGCGAGGTGAGCAGTTTTTGATCATATTTAATTCCATCAGTAAGTAATATATTTCATTCTTTGGGTCAAAAATCCATTGCAGTTTTATGGCGATTTCCTTGAAAATTTTTGTGTAAAATTTACTTGGAAAATTATCCCGAATTATTGATTTTTACCTACTAATAAAAGCACTAGCGTAAGTAGTGACCTCATTTTTTCTATCCGCATATTCGTCTCTAGACAGGAACCCCTGATATTAATATAATATAGGTTATCCTTGCTCTAGATCACCTGAAACTCACGTTTGTCGTGGTGGACCTTTTGATAAAAAGCTAACAAGGACCAGTGTAGCATTTTCGTGTCTATTTGCCATTTTATATGCCATTTCTTTGTTTATTTGCCATTTTATTTGCCATTTTGGACGTTTTTATTTGCCATTTTTTGGGCCTAAAAGGCATAATTTTATTTGCCAGAAATCTGCACCCCTAACAATGAGATTTGACGTTGGCCACATTTAGCTATGTGATATGAGTGACAGAATAGCTTGTTCAACTGCTTTGTTCGAACAAGGGCAACGCATGATTAATCGAATCAATTGACACCCATGCTGATGAAATGAACTCAAAGCAAATCTTCACTGGCCTAATCCGAATGACAGGTGTACTTATGGAACTTTATAACAATATAGGATTCGGATATGTGAGGTTCATACTTTCAACGGGTATTATACATTAAAGTACTTAGGGTTGAATCATTTTCAATTTTTTTGCTTACATGTCTTTGGTGGTACAGAAGAATGAATATCAAACCTATCCCAAGAAAACAGAGAAGCAAGTCCCATCGAACTTCGTCATGCATCTTGCCCAACCAACATTCGTCCTTCAGGCTGGCAATTTTCTCATGGACCTTACCTTTGCCCTTTGACCAAATTTCCCGCCACTTACAAAAACAAACCTCCCTCCCTCATACGACCATAGTGTTTCTTTCACTTTCATCTCAAGAGCTAACTAACTAACTAACTAACTACATATCGATCCGACATGCCACGTCCCAAATCATCATCCTCATTTACTCGCTCCAAACGAGCCAAACGCCTGTTCTCGGATTCAGAAGTCATCGAAGGGGACAAAAGGGATGATCAGGAAAATGATGATATACCTGAGGGTAGCTCATCCTCGGTCCAAGCCTGCCTCGTAATGCCTCGCACTTCCTCCATCGCCAAAGGCGTGTTCGCCTTTCCCGCTCCCAATCGTCGTCAAAAGTCTTCCGGGGCCACTCAAGCCTCAACCTCGGCTCAAAAATCTCGAAAACGGCCTCGGAAATCCCTCCCATCGGTCCAATCTTCGAGTTCCGGTCCTTTGGGACCCTTTGAACGCTCATGGTCCACAGCCTGGGCTCGATTTCAGACGTGGCAAAGCGACATGTTCGCCGATGTCTTGGTTAGTCTTCAAGGCTTCATCCAAGACGCCCATCCCATGGGCCAGCCTTTGAGCTCGACCGTTCGAACCGCGGCTCTCTTGACGGGGGTCAATTTGCCGGATCATGGAGCCTTGTTTGGTTTGTTGGGGCGTGGCATTCGCACTCGGGTCACGCCTCACGTGGCTTCGCTTTCGGCGCAAAAACACGGAGGTGTCAATTTGAAGGCGTTGGTTCAGTCCACGGTAGCCCAGTTGATGCTCATAGAAGGCTATGATGAGGCCGAAATGGAGACCGATGGATCGACATTGGACCTGAAAAAACACAATCTCATGATGCCCACGTTGAAAACTTGGTATGCCAATCAGTATCCCAAGCACGAGAACCGAGTCCCTTTGGTCATCATTTTTGAGGACTTTGAGGCGTTCTCACCGCCCATGTTGCAAGATTTTTTGATCAGTTTATGGTAAGTGAATACAGATTGTTTTTGTCCGAACTAAGTTGGATACAAGAAAATTGTCCGTCATCAGTTAGTACAGTCTGACATCGCTAGATATTTTTAATCAGGGGACGCTATTTACTAAATGTATAATTTGGTCAGTCGCAAAAACATAGAAAAAGTTATTCCAATATTCTAAATTCTTGTATCTAACTTTGAAGGGATCTTCATGAAGGAATGGGGTTTTGTAGTAGACTTTTGCTTTTACATTCCAGCGAATACGCCACTACTTTACCTTTGGTTTTCGTGTTCGGGATCGCCACTACGGTGAGCATGATCCATCAACGTTTGCCTTATCACATTGCTCGCCATCTAGCTATTCAGAAGTTCTCGGGTCAAAAATCGACTCAACTCTTGGGTAAACTAGTGGAGGCCCTTTACTCGGATCCGCAAGTGGGCTGCAAATTAGGCGGCCGCACTCTGGATCGGCTTCTTGAAATGTTCGTCATGAACGATTTCTCAGTCAAACGATTCCTACACGGGTTCAAGGTGAGACAAATGAAGGCTGCACTCTCTGTCTCAAGTAGCTCCAAAGAGGATGTGTTTTTTCTTTGTTAGTATTGCATGTACGAGCACTTCTCTCGCCTTCCTCCTTCTGTGAGTGCTTTGTGTGGAGGGAACGAGCAAGACCGAAAAGACCATTTGAACAATCTTAAGTCGGAGGAATTGGATCACATTCGATATCTCGGTTCATTCAGAAAATATGTGGAAACTGATCCCCGATATCGAGCTTGCTTGCTCACAAATGATGAACTTTTTCGAGAAGAAGTCTTAAAGCTCTTAAGAGAAATGAATGACCACTTCAAACGGTTTCAATTGTGTTTGCGAGCTCTTTTCTGGCTGGCCAGAGATCTTCACGGTCGTCCTTTTGGGTCTCAGATCTACTCGCTATATCGTTGTGCCTTCCTCAAACCAGTGTGCCAAACTCACGAATATCGAGGTGTCTTTGACATTCTCAAGATTCTTAATCCATCCGAACTCAAGAAGAAGTTGGTAGCTCATAGTGAATGCCTGATTGGTGAGATCCGTGAGGTGAACTTGATAGGGAATGTTTTTAATAGATTTTATGTCCTTTCAGATTCAAAGGACGAAGCTGTTGAAAAATCGTTGCAAGATTGTCAACAAATCATAGACAAGCTATCAACATTTCTTGAGCATGGTAGTTCAAATCCTGGCATGAATCCCTCGATTCCGGAGAAAGAGAAAGAAGCAGACTCAAATAATGAGAACGCTGTCGTGGTCAAAAGTCCCAAGACAAAAAAGGTGGATCGGTTTGAGCTCCAAAAGAATCTCTTGAAGCAAACTCAAGAAAAGAGAAGACGCACGTTCCCGTTCGACGATCTGCGACAAGACGTTCTGGATTACTTTCATAATTTCTTTCGTACCTTTTCTACCCCTCCTACATCCTTGACATTTCATGAGATCTTGTTCTTTGATAAAGTGTCACTGGTTCATCGACATCTGATGCCTGCACCAAGAGCGGTCATTCAAAGCGCTTTAGACGATCCGGGTCTATATTTGGAGCATCCAAACCTGTTGGTGAACACCAAGGCGGAAATACCGAATTCATTTCCAGATATCAACATCACGTACAAGTTACATTCCGAGTGCGGGCGCTTGATTAACCTGTTTGACTGGCTTCAGGTAATACACAATCTTTTTCACCTCAAAAGACGAGGGCTGAATTTTAAGCTGAAGTTTGATCATATTCCCCTTAGTCATGGATATCCATAACCGAATGTGACGACAACGAAAACCGATCAGATGACACCGTTGATCCCTTACAACAAGCTAAATTCACACAGAGTGTCTCCTCTCTCCAGTTTTTGGGCTTTATCAAACCCTCGAAAAGAAAAACTGACCACGTCGCTAGACTTACTTGGGGCGGGTGCTAGTCAGCTCGCAAACTACTTAGGAAAGGTTTTCTATCCAAGTGGGACAACTTGCTTTTACAAGTCAATTGTAAGCAGGCTTCAAAAAGACAATCACAAATTGGCCGTTTGTTACCCAATAAAAAAATCAAATTTGAGCCAATTTAAAACTATGAAAAAAACTGTTTTTTTATGAAATAAAAATGTCGATAACGAAATCCTTGGGGAGGGGGCCGGGAGGTCTAATCATTTTCATCAATATTTTGTTGCGGTTGTCCATAACATTTGAATTTTGACAAAACAACAGAAACATATGCTTTGATGATTGCTTCTCGTGGACAATTCATGAAGAAATGATCGCGTGCGAGGTAATTTTTGTGACTTTTATTTTTTGAGCATTTATGTTTTTCAATTTTTGTGAAATTGCACAGCAACTGTTTTGGTCTTACAATAGGTAACAGCTTAAAGATGGTGAGACACGATGGTGTCGGTCTCCAGCACGGTGGTGGGTTGGATGGGATGGGCTCCCAAATGCGTGTAGGTCACGGGCTTGCTGCGTTGCTCAACAACAGTCTTGACAACGGGCACGGGAGCGGGCAGTGCCTTCACAATAGGGACAGGTGCGGGAATGGCAGCCCTCAGAGCGGGCAGAGGAGCGGGCAGAGGAGCAGCAGCCAAAGGTGCATAGTTGTAAAAGTTGTAGGGGTAGTTGTTGTACAAGTTGGCGTTGTACAAGTTGTTGTAGAAAGCGGGGGCATAAGCGGGCACACCAGCGGCAGCGTAGTAAGGGTTGAGGTTATAGGGAGCGAGGAATTGAGGATCAGCCTCGGCTTCGGCCTCAGCCTCACGACGGAAACGTCCGGGAGCCAAACCGGCATCCTTCAAGGCACGAACGGCACATCCTTCAGGAGTCACGCAATCCCTGGAGGTGTACACGGGAGCAGCAATGGGAGCCACCACTCGCACAGCAGGGGCGGGGATCACAGCGGGGGCGGGCAAAAGAGGGGCCGATCGCACCAAGGGCAAAGGAGACAATGGCAAAGGAGCCAAGGGGCCGTTATAGAAAGAAGGACCAAGAGGAAGAGGGCTTCCCAAGAGAAGTTGTGGGTCGGCTTCAGGCACAGCGGCGCAAAGACCGGAAAGGGCGAGAACTACGACCTGCAAGCAGATAAAGGGAATGAATTGATGTTACGTTAGTTACCTTAGGCAATCCCTAATGGCACAGTTTGTGACACTTACCACACAATTCATGTTGTTGCTTGGATGCTCAAAATCAGAGTGAGGAATTATGGCTCCGTTCTCACCATATATTGGTGTCCGAACAAGAAGCGCCACGCCGAATTTTGCCCCAAACCTTCAGAAAAGAGCTGGAGATCTCTCGATGCCCACCCGGTCGTTGAAATCTCACACCCTCGTTCGTGGAAGATACCTTGGTTTGAATACGCAACTTGATCGCGTAATCATCCCACATTTTCATCGACGCATGACGTCAAAGAGCATACTTGCCTCTGGCATGCCTACGTTTTACGCATCCATTGGCATCATGACACGTTCATGAAGGACTGTATTTTTAGACAAAAACATAATGGTGTCAGTTAAAGGTACATGGTTTTGACTCAAAAACTGAAAGATCGTTTATTCAAGCTGTATAAGTTTGAGCTACCTTTGTTCTTATTATATGTTCTCAACTTGGTCGAGCTTAAATGACGCTTGAGCAACAAACACATTGGGGGAATGCCAGTGGAGTCGCCGTCAGAATGAATTTGATGGTTGTGTAATCGGCAACCAACCACACCCAGACAAAAGTTCTCCCCCCTCTCGAACACCAAGAAACAAGAAGGCATTGACTGGCAAAGCAACTCAAATCTGGTTTGGAAGCAGAACAAAGAAAACGGTCAATACGGCGTAAACAGTCTTTCTTTCTAGTAGATGTAGTTACGCGAATATCACTGCAGGCAAAAATGGTTGAGGTTTTCGTTTCGTCTTTTATGCTCGAACTGGCCAGGTTTTTATAAAATGTAAGGTTAATAGAAATTGCAGAATCGCTTGAGTAATTTGAAAACTTCTTATTAATCCGTCATCAAATGTTGTCACCAATGATTTGCATTGCAAATTTAACAGTTTTGACTTACTTTTGGCCAATTCTCCCAAATCAAGTTAAACGCGACAGTTAAGGCCGGAGTAATCTTTTTTTCAACAACTTAAGTACAAATTTCGGTTGTAAAAAATACAGCTTTGTTGCAGTTACCTTACGCAAGAAAATGAGACCTTTGTCTGGGCTCTGAGAAATGTAAGTTCATTGATTATTGGAGCAATCCGACAATTCGACACCTTGGGCAAGAAGCACTAAATTTCTGGAGTGGGAGGCTAACGGTGAGAATTTTTGTTATCCTGTAGGATTAATTCTTCGGCAAACGAGACCTTGCATGTATTCATTAGACGAAGTATTTCAATTTTCAGCTCAATCGAATGCCAGAGTGAAAAGTTATGGCTTCTCAAACTTATGTACTGAAAAGAGCATAGAATGAATGAGTTCGCCTTTTTGTGGTAAGCATTTTAACAGAAAAGGGCTAGTTCATTCATTCTCGGTGGGATTTGCACTGAATTTTGAGTGAGCATAATTTTTGACTTCGGCGTTAGATTGAGCTGACAATTGAAATACGCATTCTTGTCAACGTAGACAAGGTCCGATTTGCAGAAGAACGCAGTTGATTTGTTCCTACTGGAAATCATGATTCTTTTCGTTAGCCTCCCAGTCTAGTGAAATTCAGTGGTTCTTGCCTTTGGACAAATAATTAGCGAGTTTTTGTATTATGTACAATTTTTTTCGCAATCAAAGAGTTTTTTGTTTAATGGTTGAATTCAATTAGAACCATAGCTTCCTAAGACAACCACTTTTTTAAGGAGAAGAGAGAAAATAAATAGTTCATATGCTTAAATGAGCAAAGAACTCGCAATCCATACAAACGCCGTGAATAACAAAACGGTGGAAAATTGTAACAAGGTACCAACAGTCTTTGCCACCATCAATTTTTTTTCGTATCTTTTTGAGATAAGCAATCTGCCTAAACTTTGGCATAATTCCAAAGATAACTCAACGTTAAGAATAACTAGCATGAATGTCCGAATTGTATTTTCCCTTGTAGATAAACTTTCAATGCAATTGTCCATGTAAAACTGGGTGCTTCTAATATTTGATCCAAAACAAATCTCTATTTCTCATTCATTTTTATTTTTCAAATAATTCCAACCGCAAACTTCCGCAAACTTCGTGCCCACCCTTATCTAAGATTCAGAAGTATCCCAAACATATTCTCAGTATCAGACCATCAGTATAACGTATTATAAAAGAAAAATCCTAGACGTAGTCAAAAAGGCCATCTCTGTCCCGATTCAAAGACCTCAGTTCAAAATCAAAGGGGGAGATAGAACTGAAATCTACTTCCTACAATTTGTTTCCTTGCTTTCCATTCGTTAAATTCTCAACACTCAAGAACCTCAAGGTTTTTCCATATCTAGAATTGGGGCTTTCAAATTCAATGGTTGTAAAATAACAAGCAATACATGAGCCGGCAATCTCTCGGATTCATAGTTTGTATTGTCTTGTATTCAATTTATTTTCTCAGTCGTGCCTAATATTGCAGCAAAGGTTGGTAAATAGGCTACGATTATGGAAACAAAGAGTATGGCCAAAGGTATCACGGAGCACGCTGAAGTCGTCTGAGATTGTAAAGAGATGGCTTCCACGGCTTTTTCCAAAACAACAAAGTTGTCCTCCATTTGCTTTTTTTCCTCGGACAACTCCATGTACTTCTCCTTATATTTAAGAAGTTGACTTAGTTGAGGCGACGAGGGCTCTTCGAACCTCGAACTGGAATTCAAAGACTCGGAAAGCCTCTGCCTCAACTCTTTCACTTCCTCGCACTTTTCGTCAAGGGCACGTTGCAATTCCAAGAGGTTTTCGTGGTAAGTTTCCCGTAAATTGACTGGCGGGGAAGACGACGAACTAATTGACTGAGGATCCTCAATATTCGAGGTTTGAACAGCCGAATCACAACGCTCAATGGCGCCAATCTCGCGAGGTTCATTATCAACGGAGATGTGGGACAGGCTGTCCTCGGCTACGGAGGTACACGTGGATAACGAATCTTCTATCAAATCAAGCTCAATTCCACCGTTATCAAGCCGACCATTCGGCAGTGGCCGTGATTCCTGGTCGTGATATTCCGCATACTGGCTCTCGCCATTGTCCCTGGGCTCAGAATGGATTTCGATTGTGGTATTCGGATCAAATTTCTCGAACATTTGGGAAGGCGGAAACGAGGGCATTGGATCGGGCTCAGCCACTACCGCATTACTGGACGGTTCTTCAGCGGACAAATCTGACTTGACGGCACCCGAATCGGGGGCCTCGATAGGGGGAGGTTTGGGCACTTCCGCCTTTAAGGCATCATATTCGGTTTTTAGCTCGGAGAGGAGAATAGCCAACTCCTTGTTTTCCTCCACGGTCCTTTGATAAAGATCCCGAAACATGGCAAACTCATCTTCCACCGCACTCAGCTGCGATTGAAGTTCATGCATGGCCTTGGTGGCCTTGACTTTCTCTTCCATCATGTTCTTGAGGCTGGTCTTGGCCACCTCTTGGTATTGCTCTTTCTCGGCGATGAGGCGAGCCGTCTCTTCGCGGGCTTTATCTTCGGTCATGGATTTTTCGTACACGGTCAGATGGCTTTCCAAGATTTCCACTCGAGTGAGTAAGCGATCCTCATCGATGAGCGACTTCCAAGCGTCTTGAGTGGCCAGGCTGGTCTGGTTGATGATGCGCTGAAGGACGGCCAATTTGGTTTCGAGCAACTGTTCACGCGTGAGTGCTTCTTGTATGTATTGGTTGAGTTGATGGAGATCTTCGGGCGGCAAAGTGGTCCCCGAATCCGCGTTCATGATGGTGGGACTGGCCTTGGCCTCTTTGCCGTCCGGGAGGTAGAGTTTCAACGTGGCAATGATACAACCGTGCGTCACTTTCCGCGAGTTTTCCATGACATCCACCCCAAATTGGAGAATATCGCCCGAGCACACCTCCCGGGGCAAAGACTCCTCGGAGCCTTTACTAAGTCGCTGATTATTGACGAAAGTGCCATTGCTGCTTTTGGTGTCCTGGAGGAAGAACTTGCCGTTCTCATACCAAATAAGGGCGTGGTTCCGGGACAGCACCTTGCAATCGAAAATAGCATTGCTGGGCGAAGGGCGGGCCCGAGCCACCGAGCGGCCTACTTTGACGGCTTGATCGAGCGTGAGCAATCGATCTTGGAAGGGATGTGAATTGGGTCGACACAACAAAGAGGCCTTGGGATAGGGATCCGGACCTTCCTCGCCGGAGGTAGACTCCCCGGTGGCCACGGGCGTGGCCACCATGGCGGCCGAAGTGTGGGCGGGTGTGCCCGGTGCAATCAGGATGAATGTGAAGCGGTCACGAGGCCGCTAACTTGAATAGGTGCAGAAACGGCGGTGCTGGACGACTTCGCCCGGATTGACCCGATCACGCGGGAACCATGACCCGAATGCGATGACCTATTACGCTGCACAGGATTCGATCTCGGCACCGCCTTTAGTCAACACTCGATTCTGCCATACTCGGAGGCTTTCGGGTCAAGGAGAACGCCGACCTCTTTATCTTCATTGAGCCTGAGGCAGATTATCAGCCAAGGATATCCAAGAGGCCGAGAAAGCCGATGGATTTGGCTAATCTAATGAGCTCGAACGTGAATCGAGAACCAGCTGGCTAGCTAGAGCTTAGAGGCGGGAGGCGTGTCGCTCTGCCTCTCCCCACACTGTCAACAACGAGGATAGCGTCTCTGGGTGGCGTTCGTTGACGTGGTTCTATGTGTTCCTTGCGGTACCGCCAATCTACCGGGGACGCAGGATGCCCAGGACAAGGAGGCGATGATGATAATGATGATGATGATGATGGGCTTGGACAACGAGCCAGAAAATGAGTGTGAGTGAGTGTGTGTGAGCGTGTGTGTCTCCCGAAAATCCCAATCCGCCCATTCAGCGGCACACGAACAGCAGAGCACCAGCAGCAACAGTAGTAGCAGCCTCAAAAAAAACTCACTCACTCGGAGGCCGATCGAGGACCCTCACCAGTTTAGTAGCAGCCGAGTTCAGAGGCCGTCGAGCGAGCGAGCGAGCGAGCGAGCAACATCAGATCCACCTCTCTCTTGTTCTCTCTCAGAGATTCTCCTCCTCCTCCGTTTTGTTCTCTTGTCTTGGGAAGAAGCAAAGGGTAGCCACTGCGGCCATGCATACACTTGCCCAGAGGATGCAAAGTGAGCTGATTTTGACAGACCAAAACGAGATGACTTGACGACCGACAACATGTAACTGAAAGTCCATCGAATAACGTCGTTTTGTCTCTTGCAGTTCTCATGCATCTCCTTTCCAGGGATAAAGAAGGTTTAATCATCGTTAATCCATCTAACCTTGTCCACGGAAAAGAAATGAACCTTTAAACTTTAACCGTACCAGCCAAAACCATCAATTTGCCGGCAATGATTATTTTTCCATCCAGTTGTTTGCCTCTTAGGCCATTCCATGTCAACATTACTTCAATGAGAGGAATGATAGGGGGGAGACGTGGTGTTGAGGTTAGTGCAGTTTCCTGTGGTGGGAGAAGTCCCAGGTTCAAATCTCCTCTCAGACTTCTCTCAAGGAAACTTTTAGACGTTAATCCACACCCACAGACGGAGAACCATTCTGATACCAGACTTAGATTGCATATTAAAAATATTTCATTTGGACGATGTGATGGCTCACTTCATTGGCTAGGCAAGACTCAACTCTCCGATCCAAGCACCAACAATCCAAGTAAAAATTACCAATCAATTGATAAAATCTTACCACTTCTAACTAAAAACACCACTTAATCACTTAAAAAAAACAATTAATTTTTTTTATCAATTCGATCGGATTTTAAGTGTACACTTGTTGAATGCAGACTAATTCATTTTCCCAATGATTGATATTGAGGTTTCTCAGTATTATGATAATTTCAAGAAAATAAAGCCACTATTGAAGCAAAAGATTGTGAAGCACTCGAAGAAACATTGAAAAGGGGTTTACGGGTTGTTGTATGGTAGTTCATTGCAAAAAAAATATGTTTTCAGTTAAAAAGTATTCAGTATGTGTTTTTTTAAATACGTGAAGCCACCTGGCGCCCCTGGCTCATTTATTTGACTTGACGGGTTTGACTAGAATGTCAAGCCCAATTAGTGATTGGCTTGGGATGTGCCACAAAGTTACAACAAAAGACGCATTATCTAACTCTTTAGCTTTTATCACGCGCCCTATTACAAACTTGGATAATTCAGTTCTATTTTAAGCAATAGATGAGCCATCTTTTGGGCCTCTTTGGATCACAATGGAGCTAGAGTCCATGTCCTCTTGTGAGCGTGCCTAATGCACACGCACTCGCTCTTGGACTTAAGGACCGGCCACAACTAGACAGTCCGATCGCGAAAGCGGCCCAATGACACAAAGTCCTACTCAAACACGGAGAAAGATGAAGAGTCTGCGGCAATGCCACAACTTGGCACAGCTGAGTTCATAAAAGGAGGAGGAAAGAAGGGAGGCAAGAAAGGGTCTAGTTCAACTTGAGAAAAAAGAGTTGAATGATGTTAAAGGCCAAAGTCCGACCTCATCCAACGGTGATGTTGATCAAGTAGGAACGGACAGAGGGGCCTAGTCGGTCCACGAGGGTGTTGTTCGGCTTTGGACCTGATAAGGTTTGAAAATTTCCGAATACAAACATAAATCATTTGGAATACTTTGCTTTGTCATTCAACAATTTGTGTTGAATATTAGTGACTGATGTGTTTCGAGTTGGGAGTGCTACCATTTTTCATTCGAAGTCTGTTACTGTTTGTAAGGGCAGGTGGTATTAAACTTTTTGAAGAGACCTAAACCGGGACCAATTTGGCAACACTCGAACCAGTTTGATTTCGAGTTCCATCAGTCGCTACAATTTTGGATTTCGAGTTGTCAGTACTGCCATATCTTATGGCAGATAAGGTCTACAACTTGTTGAAAAGTTTAGTTGTGGTCAGCTTTTTGACCCTAAAAACCAAAGTGGTAAAACTCTGCCAAAAATCCAACTCGAAGCACATCAGTATTGAATATCCTTTACTGATGGGGCTGATACCAGCAATGTCTCATAGAGTATGAGACCAGACCGGACCAGACCAATACAATCAAAGTCTCGCTGGTCTTGATTCCGACTTGAGACTAGTGATGTGACTTGGGCAAGTAATGAGTCATCACAGACACCCAAGAACAAGTTGTTGACAAGCATTACTTGGGCAATACACCAATACACTTCCCAAGCTCAAGGAACATCGGAAGATGCAGTTGCCGGCAGTTGCTCTTTGAAGAGTTAAGATACTTGCAGTGTGACTTAGAAGAAAAAATGTCAAGTTGCATTTTCGATGACCTTTTGACCTTAATAATTTAGCAATAAATAGTGGAAGTGATACAAAAAAATATTTCAATATGGATAGCATTTGCAAAACCATGTTTTTTTTTTTTGTTTCGGTTCTAGGCCACACATGAATGCACTTTTGAGGCTAATCAAGACCGAGATTTAGAAGTCACACTTCCAGAACACTCTCGTTTACTCAGAGTTGCCGGCATGAAAAAGTAAAATGCCAAATCTTTTTTTAGTATTCTCGAAATATTTTTCATTTCCCCATGTGAGAGAATTGAAGTGTGTAATTTTCTTAAAAATACATCCTTTCAAAGGTATGGGCCCTATTTAGCTGAATCAGCATGGTTTAGTGAAATTCGGATGGCAAGTTTATTCTTCGTTCATAGCAAATTTGGCAAACCTGTTAGCTGGGAAAAGTACTTGTCCAAGCACCCAAGCTATGCCAAGCTTCAGCAAGCCCAAGCACTGTGCCAGTACAGCTTGCCCAATCTCTTGTTTGGCCCCCATCACTACTTGAGACCAAGTGAGAAATGTGAAGTGTTGCCAAGATTGCTCAAATTGGGTTATGTTTTTTTCTCTGTGGTCGATCGGTTTCAGTTTGAAGGCACGAAATATCTAGATTTATTTTTCCGTTGTTTTAAACTTAAACAATATAAATTTCAAAGCAAGGAACATCTCGTCGATTCCACAACTTGGCATAACATATTGGCTTCAGAGTTTTAAAGAAAAATACCTGAAGAACCGCTGAAAGTGTGACGTGAAATCTTTTTCATTAACACAAAAACTTATGTTACATCCTCCAAATTGTCGGAGAATATTTCATTTAACGATTGCTTATGTTATTATGTTGCAACGCAAGATTTTATTTAACTCGTTAGTGCACAGTTATTATTTTAAATTTCCATTTGCTAAAGCCCATCAACATTGAAATCAGGTGGCAAATCACGACATTATCAACTACTGATGGGATTTCCCAAGCTATCAAGCACTTCAATTTTTCAAGCTGGGCTTGCTTCCATTTAAGCTGCTTCAAGCCAAACCAAGCATTCAAGCCACAAGGCTCAGAGGACCTACGGCTAATAGCAGGGTCGCCAAGCTATTTGTTGTCCTTTTTGCCTGATCTAAAAATAGAAGCAGAAACTTCAATGCTGTTGCAGAATTTGCCAATTTTTTGCATAGATTTTTCGAGATATTTGCCTTAGGGGCTATATGAAGCATGCTTCATTAAACTTGAGTGCAAACTATGTTACTCCTTTTCCGTTGGCCAACAAATTGAATTTTAACTGGCAAACCTGACGTGGGGTGAAGGTGCTTGAAACTGCTTGCAAGCTTTCAAGCACAGCTGAAAACTGTTGCTTGGCCCAAACTCCTCTTCAAGCTGCAGCTTGTTGCCCACCAGTATTATTAACACATTCTAGTCAACCTGGCTAAGAAGTGTGACTAGCAACTCAGATTTGAATATCAAAGGAACCATATTGAAACAGACAATATCAGTCAAAAAGCTATTTGATACGGCGTCAATAAAAGTCATGGTCTCCACGCATATTAGAAATACCTCAAAAGAGAGTTAGATTTTGATTACACGGTTTAACAAAATTGTTAAATACGAATAGGTTCAATCGGTGGGGGACACCTTTTGTAGCTGTCATTTCGTTAGTAAGACTTGACATAGTATTGATGCCAGCTTCTGAGATGTATTAATTGAGACCGGCATCAGTTGGTCTCATGTATTGGAAATGCCGTCTCGTCCCATCACTAGTCAATTCAGACCGATTTTTTGACATTTGGTCTTTTTAATTCGAATGTCGCAGCACTAATCACATTATTTTTCTTGTCACACGTCTTCCTTCTCTGAACAACCTCAAGCCATTTTTAAAAGCCAGATGATTTGGAAACGACATTTTTCCATTGAATATTGACTTTGTTTGGCACTAATTATGCTTTAAGTCCATCACTAATTATAAAACAATTAGGTATATACGATCAGCCATGGGACTTTGCGCCATCAAAGCCTACAAATTTTCAAGTGAAATTGGCGGCGCTGAATCAGCTGAAAATGATGCTTTCCGAGGCTGCATTGTTGGAAGCATTGGCATCGATGCCATCAAGCCGGTCAGCTTGTTTTACATCACTAACTCCCACCCCTAATGACAAATTTTATGTTGACATAACTTCCTCACCCTGAAATGTAAACATAGCAACCCTGAATTTGCCAGACCGTGTGAACAGAAACTGTCTTAAAGCCGGAAATTTGAATTCAGATTGAATTCTCCGTTCCTCAGTGCGTCCAGGTGTCCGCGTTCAATATGAGTTCCTTCCTTAGCTCCCCGCCCTCAGGTCCGCATCGTCCGAATAACGGGGGACAAGCTCTCTCGGGATTTCTCAATCGTTCCGCCCAGCATCTCTTTGGCGGTACGCCCACCCGCCCCTCACTGATTGGACAGCAAACCTACTACGGCTCAACCGGATCTCCAAGTTTCTCCTATTCGCCCGGTCAAGGCGGATTAAGCGCTCAATTGGCTCAGGTCAAAGCCGTTCTAGATCGGCCACCCAATGTCATATCGTTAAGCGAGAAAATCCGAGAGCTGGACCGCCTCCTGAGTCCCAGTCACGCCTTCCATCTGACGCCCAAGGATTTAGATCCTTTGTTCGTCCTCGTGGTTGGTGATATCTTTGGCAGTCAGGCCGTGCAAGCCGCTAAATATGGGCGTGGTTGGCATCTAACCACCCTCACCAAACACCGACAATATCGGGATTTCTCGGCCGCCTTTCAGTTTCTTTCGAGTTCGGGTGGAGGGATCATGAATTGGATTCAATTTCTCATGTTAGACTCGACCTGCGTCTACGATTTCCCCGTCAATCGATTGCCCGCCACTCATCCATTACGAATTAAGACCACGGCTCACGTGAGCGGTCTTTTCTCGGGCCTGAATTCGGGCTCGTCGGGTATGGATCCATCGCAAACCAGCGTCCCATTGAGTCCATTTGAGTATTTTTTCTATCATTTCTTCGCTCTTACCAGCCAGGGATCGGAATGGTTATATCAGAGTGGAGCTAATCTCGAAGCTGACTCGCTGTTTCCGATCCTATTCGAAGATTATCTCTCCCACCTTTTGCCTATTGGGGGTGCAGATTTTCGCTTTCAAGTGAGTGATCTGGTTCAACCCCATCCTGCCCCTCCCACCTCCTTAAGGTCTCAATTGATCTCGCCCAGCCCTCCAAGCCAAGTGAAACTTTCCTCATTGCTGCGGGCGGATTTTCCGCATTCCATGAAATCGCCGATGAGCAACGAATCGAATGAACGATTGCAATCGTCTCGATCGGGCGCAGAGTTGTGGAAATCGCAAGTGTTCTTGGACATTCTGAACCAATTTTGGCTAAGGAGCTATGCTATTCCGGTGGAGCCTGGCATAGATTTATCACCCTCCAATGATTTGGTCAAGCTGATTCGCATGTTCATCAAGCACCTTCATTTCTTTTTTAACGGATTCCATCCGTCGCAGAGCGAGTTGCGTGATTCTCTACAACGGAGCATCTTTCGTGATGTGTTCGATAGTTTGTACATTTTTTTTGACTATCAGTTCGACCATTGGCCCTTGGATATGAGTTTTCGACTGATTCTGGAAACCTGGTTAAGCTTTGTTCAACCTTGGCGTTACAAGGATCCGAATCAGGGCGAGAAAGAGGGCGGAACGTTTGAAGCGGATCAGTGGAAACATTTCTTGGTGAACAATGGGGAATTCTTTGACCACCTTTTGCGCAAAGTGTTGTTACGATTTTTCAGGATGGATTTGGGCTGCAGCAAAAATGCATTTATGCTCTTTCGAGTTATGAAAGTGGTGTCTCAACAAGGATTGCCCGAAGCTCTCAAGAAATTCAATGCCATGCCATTGAGTCGGATGATGGGCACTACCAATAACTCTTCGCTTTACACAAACCCGGAGCATCAAGCTCCCAATGAGCAAGAGCAATCAGTTTTCAGTGACAGTTTTCAACCGGTGTTATCCTGCTTGATGATCAAAATTGCCGAGGCTCAGTTCAACCTTCATTTCCGAAAGGATCGATTATTGTCTAATCAGAATGGATCCCCCAGCGGTGCCAAAACTTCAACGTTGTCCAAGTGGATCTCTTGGGTACTTGATAGTTCTAATGAAACATCAAGAGAAGTCGACGAAATTGAGAAGATCAGTCAGAACTTGGACTTTGTCTCCCAGAAGCTTACCTCGGTGTTCTCGGTTTCCGCGGATGTGACGGACTCGGTGAATTTCATCGGAAGAAATTCTCTGAGCCAAAAAGTACATGACGAATCAGAGGCGATGACCCCAGAAAGAAAATGGGACCTTTTAAACCGACGCTATCGCTACAATCCCACATATCATGGTCATCCAGATGAAAAACCACTTCAAAGCGATGAATTTCACACGCTAGCGAGATTGCTTCATCGGTTATCCAACTGGATTAATCAAAGATTCCCGATTGTCGATTACTACGAACGTACTGGACTCGTTGGTACGGCATTTCGACAGATCTGTCAAGATCCGTGTGTCTACACGATTCGAGGTAAACACGGAGAAAGAAGCGAGATTCAGGTTCCAGCACGCATCCACTTGAGGCCTCTGGCTCACAAGCGAGTAATCGTCTACGTCGCCATGATTTACGTTCTCGCTTTATTCCTTGGGCGACCAGCAACCGGCAAATTTATATTGTTCATTTTTTCGATCTGGATCGCTTGTCTAATCTGGACCACCCTCACTAAGGCAACAAATGTCGAATGGTGATGGTATGTTAAAAATGCCACAAACCACCCAAAATAACTACGAAACACATGGACCAACATGCTTGTTTGCAAACCTGAAATTGAGCATGCCTCTGATTGGTAATAAAAGAGTAAATAAATTGATGAACCAACTTCATTTCTTTGATCAGCCTAGAACACTAGATCAGCCTAGTCTTGTTCTTCTGATGGTAAATTAATGAGTTATCATTAGGCGTGCAAGTGCAAACTACTTACCTTACCGTTTACCTTACCTTGCCTTAACCGTTCCTCGAAAAAAGGAACGGATTACAGTGCCCGTGCGGTGTTTTTTATTCGTTACAATTACAACATTTTCTAAATGTAATGGCATTACAGTTCCTTTTGTGAAATGAGGAACGAATTACTGTGATTGCATTACAAGTAATTTCGTTACAACTGTCCTGACTAAGACGGTCGTAGAAAATAAATGAATGGGTAATGCACAACAGGACTCAACCAAAACGAACCAAAAATACCAAAATGCCTACAAAAGGGCATTTGTACTGTAGTTCAACATTAATCACCATATCTACTGTAATAAACGCAAAATCTGTCATCCATTGAGGCAAGTTGAAATTTGTATTGCTAAATCGGTGAGGTGTCAAAGTGCGCCTCCAGAAACGGGCTATTGCAGTCAACTTGACAAAATTATCCAGGATAAATTGGTGCACACAGACGAAATTATCAGATAATGGCGTTGTCATTGAAAATCAATTTTTAAATATCCGTCTTGTTCAAATATTTTGGCCTTTTGAAGAGAATATATATTTAATGTATTGTCACTTTTCAGCAAATTCTTTTCCGGGCCGCATTCCCTTTTCCACATTATTCTCAAGAGAACGAAAATTTCTCATTTGTTATGTGATAAAATATGATTTGAACGTACTTATTGTATATTTGAACCTGGCCTTGCTGATTGACGAGATTTCACCCTGCTATCATGCATTTCGATTTTTTACGACAGGCGTATTTCAATTTCGTTTGCTGGTTACCTCGAACCAGACACCCCATCTGTTTTGAGAAATTTTGCTTGAAAGACATAGAAAGACCGAGTGAAGTGTGTTAAAATAACAGTCATTAAGTGCGACATGAAATAAACCCCATACTTAGCACAACCTTCCCTCGGCTAGGGGGACAAAATATCGAGTGGAGATATAGTCGTGGAGTATTAAATGCCAAGTACAAACAAATGACAAGTCGGAAGAAATCTAGTTAAAAAACCACCAAGAATTTCGTTAATAACGTTGTCAATCAAACAAATTTAAAGGAAGCCAGAGTGGTCGCGCGTACTAATGCGTTCATATATGAACCGAGTGTACGTGCTTCCCCAAACGGCGTAGGTTCAAATCCTGTTGGGGATCGGATTGA
Organism: Tigriopus japonicus; assembly: GCA_010645155.1. Taxonomy (NCBI): domain Eukaryota; kingdom Metazoa; phylum Arthropoda; class Copepoda; order Harpacticoida; family Harpacticidae; genus Tigriopus; species Tigriopus japonicus. Next base: position 1,551,704 of record JAAGOF010000185.1, on the reverse strand, counting down.
AGCTGTCGGGAGAAATACTTATTTACAGGGAATCGCATTCCTTGTAGCGGTAGTAGAAAATCCGCAACAACAACAACAACAAATCAATCATTATCCATTTATTATCCATATCGATCACCAAACCAATAGAGCAAAAGATTTCACAGAGCCCAGCAAAAAGCAAAGCCGTGATGTAAATTTTGAGCTTCAATCAGGACCTGGCTGCCATCTTCACATTAAGGATACTTTTCTCAAATATCAAAAGCTTTTTGAAGTGCCGACACATACATCTTTTGAAGGCTTTCCAAAAGTTCGACCAACTGGTATGATCGAATGTTATTACACATTGATGTATCTTTAAGGTGACGAGGCAACTATTCTTGATGTTCACTCATGGTGACGGTCATTCGTTTTAATAAGCCTGCCATATCTTGACCAAGAGATAGTTCAGACTGAAAGGCTTTGGTTTTCTCCTTCAATTCAGTGGCCTTTCTTTGGCATTCAATTTGGGCACGAAGATTCTCAATCATCATGTCCTTCTCTTGTAAGATTAAGTCCTTCTCTCGTTCCTTCTCTTGTAAGAGTAAGTCCTTCTCTCGTTCCTTCTCTTGTAAGAGTAAGTCCTTCTCTCGTAGCATCTTGCCCGATTCGGTGATGACAGCCTCCAATCGAGCAATCTTTTCTTCTGGACCTTCCATGTCTGGAGGAGTGTTTAAAGAGTTGTCGTCCGACATAAAGAAGCCACTGGAAGCAAAAACAGTTTCGATTATTAAAAGTTCATTACAAAACGTAAATTTAACTTTTGATCAGCCAAATGAAGGATTCTAATACTTTTCAGTGCTCTGACCCTGTCTCCTCATCAGTAACTTCGGTGTTCCAAATTCATAACTCAAGACTTGCAAAAAAGATGTACAAAAGACACATTCTATCCAGGTCTTGTATATTTTATGCATTATATAGAGCACAACTCGCGATTCCAATGGTTGATCGAGATGAAAATTAAATGGGAAATGCTGAAGGTTGCTTCAAGTGAGCGTTTTAAAGCTTACGGCTAGTGGCAAAACCAGGCCGTTGGCTATGCTTGGTTGCCAAGCCGATTTTAGCAAATCCAAGTTGTTTCCATCTAAGCATCCATTCAATGATTCTAGGACCTTGGTTGCGATCGATATTTCACCTAAAGATGCCTAGGATGGATTTGGGTCAATAATAGGCAAACTTTACGTGCTAGAAAATGAGATTTACAAAATCAGATAGTACCAAAAAGAAACAGTAAAAACTATTTCATTTCTCTGTACGGGCAACATTTTGAAATATTGATTCGATTCTTTGGAATCCACTGAACAAATCAGAGTCTTTGAATTTTTGTTTGAATCAATGTCAAGTCCTCTTTTTGCTATAACACAAGGCTTGTTTATTTGCTTTTAATTCAATGACCCTAAATATAAATTTTGTGTATTATTGACCCAAATCCAGCCTGGGCATCATTACGTGAAATATCCATAGAGGTTGTGAAGAATTGATTGTCGTCTTTCGCTATGGACGCTGCCAAGACCTGCCGCGTAGACACGCTGTAGGCCAGCCTGCACTGTCCAGACACATAGGAAGAGACAAATTACCTAATATTTCAAGTAAATTTGCCAACAATGTCACCAACCAATGTCCTTTTTGATTTCGGTAAACAATTATGATACTTATTTATCAGTACAATATCACACGTATTGCGAAATACTTAAACTTATGTTGAGTTTTGTTTCTTCCCGAGTGCATGGACAATGCTGGCTGGCCTTCAGCGATGTCTACGCAACAGGCTGGTGGGGCGGGAATAGAGGGGGACAACAAACAATTCTTCACAACCTCTATCGCTTAAACTTGGATTCGCCAAAACGGGCTAGGCAACTAAGCACAGCCAACGGCCCCGTTTTGCCGCTAGCGGTAAGATTTAAAACGCTCACTGAAAGCAACCTTTGTCATGTCCCTTTTGGATTCTTGGATCCTGGTGGCCATACTAGTTATGTATTTACACCTTTCCTAGTTAAAGTTTTTGGTTATTAAGTTAAAAATATACTTTGATTTTGGTTCATTATTCTCGATGCTTTAAATTCGTTAACATTTTGATCAATCATTACTAGCATTAAGGGAAAAAGTCGCATTTCACGGCCAATTGTACAATTTGAGTGTCAATTATTATGAACATATTGACGCAATTAAGGGCCTTTTGAACAATGAACGATGGGTACAGACTTCAGAGGCAGACGATTAAATTCACACCAAATGGTAGCCCACGAGTGCCAACCGTGAATTCATGAAAAGTGATAATAAGAAAACGAATCAGAGGGTAGTCGTTTACTTACACGGACGAAACCTGGAGAAAACCTTTTGAGCGTTGAGCCCAAACGATCAGGGCATCTTTCGTCGTGACTCGTTCTGACTTTCGTCCAGAACCCAGAATGGGCCCCAAGACTCCATTACAATTATTGTATATAAGTATTTATAAAGTGTATATCCAATGAGACATTTCTCGCAATAAACATTATAAAAAAAAATTCCGCTACCACACGCCATTGACTTCAATTGCAAACTCGAAAGTACATAAGTTAGGACAAGAAATCCTGTGTCAAAAGTTATGAAAGAGTTTTGCGACGGGGTTTACAAGCTTAGCTTTCTTTGAACGATTTCTTGTGGCAACTTACGTACTTTCGTGTTTGCAAATGAAACCAACGGCGTGTGGTAACGTAAAATTTCTGTAACAACTCAAGTTGTCACAGGGTACATAAACTCAGTGACAGCTGTCTAAGAAAAATTGTGAGCAGTGCTGCCCACGAGGGTTGCCAGGTCTTCACGGGCTCTTATCGCCAGATTTGCACCAAAATTCGCCATCTCATTTGAAAAAACGCCAGATTCTCGCCAAATTTCTTTTTACTAACAACCTTATGTACATAAATAGTCAATCATGCTGAAGTAATCTTCAAGGAATACCTCAAATGGGCAATTCTTCACGTTTTTTTTCAACTTCCATTTCAACTTTTAACTTTTGATACACATTTCATGACAAAATTTCACGAAGAAAAACGGAATGTCACCATATTGACTTTCCTTCATAGATTTTTATTTGAAGCACTTGAACGAGTTTTAGTTTGTAATTTGTGAACAAAATCGAACTTTTATTGATGCTAAATAACAAAATCTTTCGGACTCTTTTCTGAAATGCTATGAAATTTATAACTCTTTAAAAGCAATGTTAATGGTATTACGTTAACGAAATCTGACCAATTTTTTT